>OX579642.1:402714-890697 GCA_951230915.1 Antitrichia curtipendula | reverse complement strand
CCCAAGCAGCCAAGTTACCAAGCCAAACAACGAACCAAACCCCGCCAACGGATCTCAGCCGTCCAACCATCTGGAGGGCCCAGATGGAAGGAGCCCTTCCTCAAACTCGAGGGGGCCTGGAGACGAGGTGCAGTGACCCAGGGAATTCTACGTTCAAAATTCACAATAATGTCATGTCTTATCCCTATTTAATTTTTTCATTTCCCAAATTCATGATTTCCAGTTGCTATTCCTACAAAATTGATTTGTTTTTCCTAAAAGAAAGAAAAAAGGTACCTCCAACTACGTCGAACTGCTTATTTTGTCATTACTTTTCGGGGGTGTTTTCACCTTTATCATGAACCCAAACGGGGTTTTACTTAAGGTACACTCAAAGCTTGTTTTTTTCATCTTTGGTCTAAGGTCAAATTCACGCCATTGTTGTTGGCACGTTCGCGTTGCTTTGCAGCACCTTTGCAGCACCTGCCCCTGGTCTTGCTTTACTTTATTTTGCTTTACTTTACTCTGACCTAATGGCAGTTGGGGGAGCTTTTAGATGATGTTATCATAGCTTCGATGGTGTTATCATTCTTGACAAACAAAGCAGTGGATGGCGACTGATTAATTTTGGTTGTAACGTAAGGTACCCTTCGTAAACACGATGGAATTCGGCGTACAGTCAGACAACCGCAAACTCCAGATATTTAATTAATACCCTCTTCACATTTTGAACGCATTCCTTCCAGTGACTACAAATCGTACGTACATAAAGATCTTCATCATGTGTTTTTTGCGTGTGAAGTAGTGCTAGATTGCACTCTGGAAAAAAAATAATTGGGCTGTAAAATGGCAACAAACCATAAAGTTTTTTTGCCAGAAAACTTCAAAATAAGAAAAGAAATAAAAATGGGATGAAAATTGCCAGATTGTGGATGAAAATAGAATGATAGACATACGATAGGTGTTAATGTGATATTTTCTATCCAATATGTGTCGATGTCTGATGTTGAAAATTTGGAGCACCTCTATAACATTTTTTATTGCCACTTTGGCACTTCATAAAAAATGAAAACAAACAAATTGGTCTTCGTTCCTTAGATAAGCAGGTACACTAAAACAAAAACTTCACTCTGTACTTGAAATTTGAAGTTCAATGCTTTTGAATATAAGGTAAACTACCCCATTATAGACAAAATGGGAGCAAGCCCATTGTGGGCAAAATTGTAAAGGTGGTGAACATTCAAGTTCTAAAATGTACACCACCATTAAAATTTAGCCCTCAATGGGCTTGCTCCCATTTTGTCCGTGGGGGGTAGTTTACCTTAACCCCTAAAGGACCAAGGTGCATTTTTTGGCAGCATAGCAAATTTGGGCAGCTCACTACGAATGGAGTTTTTATTTTTTTTCTTTGAAAATTTCACACAATATGTGCCCGAGGAGTAGCTTTAAGGCCCAACAATTTTCATAGCTTTTGACTTCATGGTTAAAAAGTTATTGCATGATATGTGATTTTCATTGCTCGGCGGGCAGCCCGGGCAGCCCAAAAAACTTCCTTAAAAATCACTTTTTTTTAAAATAAAAATTTGAAATTGATTCTTTAGGTTTATATCTACGCAGGAGGCTTTGAATCATTCCATTTGGATTAACGAGTCAAAAGTTATGAGGAGTTTAAGTTTGCGGGTAGGTATGGCTTTCAAAGACTCTATACCTACGCGCAAACTAAAACTCCTCATAACTTTTGACTCGTTAATCTAAATGGAATGATTCAAAGCTTCCTGCGTAGATATAAACCTAAAGAACCAATTTCAAATTTTTGTTTTAAAAAAAAGTGATTTTTAAGGAAGTTCTTTGGTCTGCCCGGTCTGCCCGCCGAGCAATGAAAATCACATATCATGCAATAACTTTTTAACCATGAAGTCAAAAGCTATGAAAATTGTTGGGTCTTAAAGCTACTCCTCGGGCACATATTGTGTGAAATTTTCAAAGAAAAAAAATAAAAACTCCATTCGTAGTGAGCTGCCCAAAATTGCTATGTTGCCAAAAAACGCACCTTGGTCCTTTAGGGGTTAATTGTCCGTAGTGTAAACCTGGCTATACAATTGTTGTAGGAGATTTTCTTTTAACAATTTTCTATGATAGCAAGTTTAGCAAACCAACTCCAATTGATTTTTTTTGTGGGAGCAATTTACATCTACACTAAATGGATGGATGGAGTGTGGATGATGTGCATGAAACGACATTTATTCATCTATTGTCATGTGCAATTGTTAGACTTGGGTTTTTATGCCATGTGTAGATATGACTCATTAAACTCATGATTAGCCGTGTGTGAACTTACGGGCCTTAATTTATGTTTATTAATGTGTACATGGTCCACAATACACGGTAACAATAGACATATACTTCTAATTGACAAGCATTAAAAAGACTTGTAATATATAAATTATACATGAGTACATGAAGAAGAAGATAAATATTGTACGTCTAGGGTAGGATAAGTATTTTTCATGTAAATAATTGTTATTTAAAAAAAAAAAAAAGGCACGGCGAATGCTAAAAAAATATATTTTTGGGTCTATTTTTTTCACCCAAATGCAAAAATTATGTTTTTTTGCAGAAAAAAAATTCCTAAAACTTTTGGCATTTATTTTTAGAATTTTTTTCCACCAAATCTCACCTACAATTACGGTATGGAAGAATACGAATTTAAAAAACGTACTAGCTTCATTCTAACATGAGCCTCTTACAATTGAGCGCTACAAATCTCCCTTATATAGACTCTACTAATCTTCTTAATGTAAACTCCACTAATCCCCATTTTTGTTGGGTACTTAATTCCGTCATCCTACTTTAAGCTCCAATTTTGTCTAAAATATTATTCAAATTTGTTCATTTTATGACAAAATTATTGCATTAATGCTAACAAAGGATAAACAATGTGTCAATCCTTTAATGGTGAACACTTAAGTACCATTTGATAAGGTAAAATAGTCCATCATGGTCAAAATTGCTAGTTTGCCTTCGTGCCATGACTAAATTTTTTTCCCACATACAAACAAGTGTGAGAAATAGCAAGAGCAATTGAAATTATATTTTTCAACAAAGTATGAATTCACTATGATTTTTCGAAGTCCGAGTTCGAAGTGTAATGCCCAAAAGAGTCTGTAGACTACCCCAAAATCAACATGCAACTAAATCCATAATTCTCAACTTACTCTTCTAAAGCAATCACAATATTTTCTAATGTGGAAGGCCTTAAAAAAGTCACTTCCTACAATGATTTACACTTAACCCCTAAAGGACCAGCATGCAATTTTGGGCAATATAAAAAATTTGGGCAGGTACTTGTGCCTGGAGATTTTCATATTTTTGGCTGAAATTTTAACAGAAGGTGGGCGCGAGGAGTACCTTTCATATGCACTAAATTTCATGACATTTAGAAATAGGAGTCAAAAGTTATGGCCAAATATGTTATTTTTTTTTCCGTAATTGGGCAGTCCGGGCAGATAAAAAAAGATCACTTTTTTCAAAAATAAAAAACTGAAATTGGTTTTCTAGAGTTATATATATGTGGAAAGCTTTGAATCATTCCATTTTGACCAATGATTCAAAAGTTAAGAGGATTTTTAGTTTGCAGGCAGTTATAGATTCTGTACTCTAAAATAAACTTTGAAGTTGTTTATTTAACTCAATTATTAATATTTTTTGAAAAATAGAATTTCATAGGATGTAGGTTGTTTATTACAACATTACAACCATTGGGATTTACATTTTTCAATTCCATAATTAAATTCTTAACAATTTAGTATTTCGGATCATTCTCTACTTCTTTCTACTTACTATTTTTTTTTGTATATTTTGTACAATATCAAATGATTTGAAAATTTTTAAGCATGTAGAGAACTTGTTTAGGAAAAAGAATTCAAAGATGCACCACCATTTTGGACATTTTTTCATACAAATGTGACCTTGTGAAGTGCAGCTGCCCTGTTTTTCGCAGGGACAAAAAAAAACAATTTGCCAATTCAAATGCTAATAACTTCCAATCCGCATGGTGGGATATTCTGAATTTTTTTCGACATCTTCTAAAACTAGTTTAATATAAGATCCTACGGTTACATGTGTCAAAAAAGTTTTTTTTTCAAAATTTTGGTACTTGTACTAAAAATGGCAGTTTTGGAGTGTTTTTGGTGAAAACATAGTCATAGAACTTTAAGGGTTAAATAGTTGGGTGTTCCTAATGAGGTTACTAATCATTCCATTAGTGTTAGATAAGATATTGATTGTGGCCCAGAATCTCATAAACTAAGAAAACATCACAGAGTCATTCCTTAGGTGTTCTGGTGTCCGTCATGGGTCATTTGACCATGATGGGTTGTTCTACCTTACATGGAAAAACGATTATGGGAACAATTTATTGAACGTTCATGACTCCACTCTATGAATGAATGGCTTTGCAATTTCAAGACATAACACTTCAAACAATCATAGAAACTACAATTTCAATTGAAAAATTATAATTTCACTTGGGGTTTGATTTGTGAAATAAGTGCACCCCTTTAAAAAATATGTACCCGTCTTGGAGTTGGCTCCAAAATATTCACATTGCTAGTTTGCATTTGCCTAGTAACAGGCTTGTCTACCTTTAAGTGATACTATTGCATAATATTGCGAATGCCCAATTGATGTTCCCATGGGGTAAGGTAGGAGGCTCGAATTTTCGATGGTCATTTACAATCGACCATATAGGGGGTTAAAATCAATCACGACAGTTCTAAAACTAGCAGATGCTTTTAATATTCAAAAAATGACAATCAACATGCATAATTTTGAAACAATTAAGACCTTAGCATTGGTATTGTTTTAAGCGGAATTTGGTATTCTCCTAGTTCATATTAGAATGAGCATAAAAAACTACAAACTAAGACATAGGGTTTCTAAGGCTTTTCAGAGGGTATGCATTTTATGATGAGTCATTGGATGTTTTTAGAATAATAAGTGTTTGCTTTTAGGACGTCGGATAACCAATCAAGACATACGTTGCATTATTTTTTGGATGCAGTTGTCATGAGCAAAGGCATGCTTGCAGTTGTCATAACTGTAGCCTAGGAACTCAAATAACGCCCTACAGCCATGTCTGTTTGAAATTCCCTATTTAATTCAGTTGCACTCAAAAAATTCTTGAAAAATTGTCATTCAAATCCTCTCTCACTTGTGCATGTCCTGAAATTTTCACAACATCAACAGATGCACACACTTCTGTACAGAGCTCTTTTTCTGCTTAGGTGCACGATTTAAGAGCCTCCTACCTTATCCTAAAATTTTAACGGTTACGAGAAGAAATTCAAAACAAATTACAATATTTATATCCATAGAATTTACATATGGGCCTGTAAGCTTAGTTTGAGCTTGACGAAGTTGCGAATTAGAATTCCAGTTGAACCGCATTCCAAGGCAGTGCAGCCACAGGCTTTCCCATCAATCAAATTTCAGAACTTTAAAGTGAAATGACTCCCGGACGGGTGTTTTACGTCCGACCGTGGAATCGAAATCAATTGAATTGAATGAACAAACTTACAGCACCGGCCTAATCAGTTTCATTGTGCCTTTGTTTTTCTCTGTTTGTTTTGCACCTTTTGGAAGTTGGAATCTCTCAGTCTGATGAATACTTTGCGTACAACTGAGAAAGGTAGTCTGCTCTTAAAGCAACCATTTAAGAACTGATTGCCTTTTTGAGAGGAAGCTATAAAGTCCTTGAAACAATTTCTAGTGATTTTTCATAGGAGGAAAAATGGAATTGGCATATGACCCAAGTCGTTTCATATTTTTTGAACCTTCGTGGAATTAGTTACCAATTTCTGAAGTCGAAATGCAGTGGTCACTAAAAGCGACCACCTTTTGAAATGTACATTGCTAGTACACTGAAGAAAGCAAAATGTACCTTTGTGTCATGATCGCTTTTAGAACACGAGCGCTTTTAGAGCATACTATCTTAACTCCTACAGTTCCGTGACTATGATTTCACTGAAAAAGCTCAAGAACTGCCATTTTAGTACAAGTACCAAATTTTTGAAAAAACACACTCTTTTGGACACATGTAACAATAGGATTTTGTAGTCTGCTGACTTGAGAACATGTGGTAAAAATTTCAGAAATTTCCACCACGTGGATTGCAAGATCTAAGCATTCAAAATCACAGAAATTGTTTTTTGGACCCTGTGAAAAACTGGGCAGCTGCACTTCAGAAGCTCACTTTTCTATAAAAAAATGTCCAAAATGGTGGTGCTTCTTAGGATTCTTTTTTCTAGACAAGTTGGCTACATGCTTAAAAAAAATTCACATCATTTGGAATTGTACAACATACAGGAAAAAAAAAGTAAGTAGAACAAAGTAGAGAATGATTCAAAATACAAAATTGTTAAGAATTTAGATATGGAATTGGAAAATGCCAATCCCCAATGGTCAAAATGTTGTAAAAAACAATCTACATCCTATGATTTTATTTTTTTCAAAAATAAATTGAAAATTAAGTAAGATAAAGGACTTCAAAGTTTATTTTAGTGTAGAGATTCCATAACTGCCCGCAAACTAAAACTCCTCATAACTTTTGACTCATTGGACAAAATTGAATGATTAAAAGCTTTCCACATATATATAACCATTTTCAAATTTTTGTTTCTGAAAAAAGTGATTTCTTTTAATCTGCCTGGACTGCCCAACCGAGAAAAAAAGTGACATATTAGGCCATAACTTTTGACTCGTATTTCCAAATGTCATGAAATTTAGTGCATATGAAAGATTTTCCTTGCACATAACTTCTATTAAAATTTCAGCTGAAAATATAAAAATCTCTAGTCACAAGTACCTGCCCAAAATTTTCTGAACTGCCAAAAAACACCAAAACCCGCCAGGAAGTTGGATCACTTTTTACCCTTGAAGGGACCGAAAGCCCTTTGCAGCCTTTGCGGACGTATAGTATATTATGAATACGGTGGTGTTTGATTAAAAAAAACTAACCTAATATTATTCAGTACAAAGTAAATTAATGATCATGATAGTATGTAAATAATAGTGTATCACATTTCATATACTAGACCACAATTGAAGAGTTATAAGGCTAAATGTGGGTCATATAGAAAGATTTCAAGGGCCTTTTTAGGGTTAATTGTTGCAGTAAGACAATGGCATCATAAATTATTGTCAATATAAGTTAAGCATTTTGATATAAACATTTTTAGTGTCTTCCATGTGGCCACATTGTGAAATTTTTGTTGAACCAACTTAGATTAGCAAATGAGTAGAAAAAATCTCAATTTTTCATGTTACTTGGAGAATATGATATAAATTTTCAAAAGCAACTTGTTGTTGGTTCCTCAAATTGATCATAGATTGATAATGAAGGAAATAATGTATTTGAAACCTTGAACCAAGAGAAAATGATGCCTTGAACCAACGAAAAATGATGCATGAACAACAACACTCTTTAATAGTCACTTCAATTGCCTACTCAAGTTTGTAATAAGAGATTGGTGTTTTCACAAGTAGATTTGGATTGCTATCAAACAAAAAAAAGTAGGAGTTTTGATTTTAGGTACATAGCAAGTTAAGGTGCCACTAGTACCTAACTTTTTAAGGTGCTTGGACTGACAATCCCCATTATCCTTGCTATAAGAATTTTTTTTAATATTCTTAGGGTCTCACTAATCATGTAAAATTGGAAAGGCCAAAAAGTGATTCACAAGTGGTCTAATAAATCTTATTCATTCAAAAGAAGATGATTTTTATCCATGCTTGAATGGAGCTTTTTGTTAATGTTATATCAACATGATTGAGTTCAATTCAATTCATATTAGTTATTAAAAAAAATTAAATATAGTGTTTTGTTTCAAAAAATTTAACTCCACTAAACACGATAACTTAATTAACTTTACATTATACATTACACTGCCAGAGAATAATCAAGCATGGGTAAATAGATGTACTTATCTCATAGTCAGATTCAACAACCTTGCCAAATAGTTTCTTAAAGTAGGCAAATGTGATTCAACCAATGCCAAAAAAATAGAAAGAATCATTAGAATAAGAAAATAAAATCCAAATCTTTGTGCTAGACTTATAATCTTCGAAATCTTCTTATTAACCCCATGAAATTATGAATCAACTTTGTGCCAAACTTGCCATTGTAAGAACATACCTTTGATATTTCCAATGAACCTAAATACTTTTACCGTCCATGATTGATGGATGCAACAAACATATTATTTTTGAGGGATACTAGTTGACATTGGAATCAATACCCATATATGTCAGTGAAAAGCCATTGCATAATGCATATTAAGTTTGAGCCATTCTATCTTTTGATTGACGCTTGTTTTTTTCCCCGTAAATCCTTTTTGTTGGATCGCAATAAAAACAAACATTAAAACCACATATCCCAAGGTCAAAAAATTAATGAGCTTATTCAACTTTTGACCAAATGAATCTAATTATTTGAAATTTCTTGTTGCATGGCTTGACAGAGCAATCAAGTAAGTTTCCATAGTGACTTGACATGAAGTCAAAAACATGCCATAAGGTGGGTACCCCTTAAAACCACCATTTTTTTTGCTTTGTGTCTAGTTATTGGTTAGTTATTATTATTATTATTATTATTATTATTATTAGATTGGTCAAATTTTCATATTTTCTTGTTGGCAAGTGTCAAAGGAGGTTCCAACACACCAAAGAATTCAACATTTGGATACCATATGCAAAAGTTATGAAGGATCAAAGATTTTTTTGGTAGATGTTCTAAAAAATTAATCTTTTCTTCCACAAAGGTGCATGTTGATTTTGTAGATGTACAGTGAGTGGTGATGGGTTTTTTTAGATGCAGTGCAATTTTGGATGTACCCACCTTATGTAGTGACTAGGAATTTGGGACACATTCAAATATCTTTGCAACATAGATTGGGATTTTTATTTTGTGATTAATTTTCACTGAATTGCAATGTTGGACAAATATTGGAATAATTTGCAAATTATTCTCCAACTTTGAATGGATGAGATAGCTAAGGTTCATCCCCATTTTTTTCAAATGTTGGATTCTAATGTTTCATTTGAATGGTTGAAAATACATACATTTTAATGTATAAACAATGTTTTATCTAAAGTCTAAATATTTATGAATGTAATTGATACATTCATTGCTCTGGTCAAGATTGCTTGTATCGTTACCTTCAAAAACTGAAAACAACAAATCTTTCATGAATCAAATTATGAATAAGTACATAACAGATAATACAATTTATATAAATTAATTCTATAACTAAAATTGAAAAACTTTTTACATTGATTTTTTAAAAATTGTCACAATAAACAGACATTCTACTCTATAATGTGACATTCATATTTCTACTCAACTTGATCTTATCTTACGACGTTTGTCAAATTATTGTTGATAATATAATTCCAAATTTTATTGCTTTTAAACTACCTTTCATATGACCCGACTTGAAGTTTGGTACAAACTTTTGATTGAATACTATATTTGCCCCAAAAATAAAAATAAAATATGATTAGCCCCTTTTCCCTCCCATATACATAAATTTGTCCCCCTTTTGTTGTCATTGCCCTTCCCCCTTCTCCCATCATTGTCATTGTCACCCCCTTTGTAATGGAAGAAAAGTTAAAGGTCTCGAACTTCAAACTTCAGTAAAATGTCCATTTTTAGGATGTTATATAGTTGAATTTAAGTAGTCTTGTGGAGTAAAAAAAAGATAATTTTCATATATATATATATATATATTTATTTGATTTTTTTGCATATGTTTGTAGCAAAAAATAAAATAAAAATTCTTTCATATATTGTAGTATCATTGATTAATTTGTAGAAGAATAAGACTAGTTCAAGGATCACCTTATTTGCATTTTAGCCATAAAAATGATCTTTCTTGAATTTAAGCAAAAATGATGGATAAAATTTATGAAATCCAGTGTTAATTAAATTTTGTTAAAATTGAATATTTATTGCAATTTGAACTTCACGCAAATAACTATGGTTTATTGATTTCCAAATTTATAGAATGAAAATGTGGTATACATCATGCTATTCTATATCATCTATCATGTATATTGTACACACACATGGAGAAGTTTGTAGATTTCAAAAATCCCAACAGATCCCAAGGGGGTCCTCCCTCAAAATCACCTCTAAATAGACATTTTTTAAGATTAATGAATTACTTTATCTCAAAGTCATTTTTCAAGTATTTGACCATTAGATCTTGTTCACTACTATTGAATTGTAGTCTTTGAGTCAATAAATAAATGTTAGCTATTAATGTTTCATTACCAACACGTGTTATATGGTGATGTATGCCAATTTTTACAAGTATTGTAGCAAAGAAAGATTACTTACAATGCCTTGTATATAAGGTAAAATACCCCATTGTGATAAGATGATCCATAATGGACACCTAGGGAATGACCCTATTAGGGGGGGGGGGATAATATGTGGGATTTGGACCACAATGCATGTTGTACATGACAGTAATGGTGTGAATAGTAACTTCATTAGGTACTTCTAACTTTTGGGTGTGAATTAATTGTAAGAATTGATCTTTTAGGCCCTTCAAATTAGAAAATATTATAACTGCTTTAGGTGAACAAGATGAGCATCATGGATTCAAATTTTGTTGGTTTTGGGGTAGTCTATAGACTCTTTTGGACCATGATGCACCAAACACTTTAAAAATTCATAGCAAATTCACACTTTGTCAAAAAAGTATAATTTCAATTGCTCTCACTATTTCTTACACTTTTCTTTATGTGGGGAAAAAATTAAATTTTTTTAGCAACAACATGAGGCCCAACTCCTAATTCTAATGACAATGGATTGTTTTACCTTAATCAAAGGAGGTACATTAAGAAAACAAGAATTCCATTTGGCCAAGTCCATCAAGTATTTGTTTCAACCAATCAACCTTTGTCCACGTGCATTCCCATAAAATATCTTTTATTAGGATGACCTCTCACTAGTTGGATCCCTCTTCCAAGACAATTTGTAGTAAACATTCTTTGAACTTTTTGAGCTTGAAAAATCACCCAAGATAGAGTTTTTGTCCAAATCAAGAGTTTTTTGGGTGATTATAGAAAGATAACTGGATGAATTATATGTGAAAAATATATAATTTCAAAATAAATATTTTTATGGAATCTAGGTAGATCCCAAAGTTGGTAAGTGTCCATAATATGGTTGTGAGGATCTTTAGGAATTAAAGAGAATTTTGTGTTTAATAGAATTTTCTTCACTTTATTTTGTTAATTTCATTGTAATTTCAAAATTTCACAGAAAATTCAATTTTAATGTAATTTATAGAATAAACAATGATTTCATCCTTGAAAAAAATTAAGATAAAAAACATTTGTGAACCAAAATACTATACAATTATTGATCAGTCTTTTATAATGAATTCTACATAAAAAAAAGCTAAATCTACTAGACTATATTATCCCTTCCAATATTTTGTATTTTACATAAAGAACATAGTACTCCTAGATGATTTTTTGTCCACATCACTTCTCATTCATCTAGAATAATGTTTGAATGATTTAAAAAAACACTCTTCTTTCATCACCAATTTGATGAAATTGAGGTGAATAATATATATTGAATGAAAAAACAAACAAATATATGCACAAATTAAAAAAAATAAAGCAATAAATGATTAATGAGTTTTTATTATGGGTGATGAGGGTGCATTATAACCAACCATGAGTAAAACATGAGGTCCATAAAGTGATCATTTACTAGCTAATTTTATTTTGGGGGAATTTGACTCTTTGGAATAATTTTCACCAAATTTTTCAAGACAGATAAACGGAACCGATATCTCACCCAAGTTGTTTCCTATATTTTGGGCTTTTGCAAAATTAGTTATCAATCTTCAAGTGAATTTCACAATAAACTCCAACATTATACCCCTTCTAAAATGTTCACCATTGATGCATTGACAAATGCAACAGATACATTGAAGAAACAATATGTACTTCCGTGTTAGGAAGCCTGGTCACTTTACGGACATCCTTCTTTAAAGTATTCCCATTAGGGATGCTTTCTATCCCTACCTACATGTATTTCATCTAGATAGAGATCCCCCCACCAAGATCCTCTATCTCTGAAAATTTAGGGGAGTAAAAACCCAATTTAGTGTAAGTTAGGGCCTCAATTACAAATACTATTATGTCCCAAAATAATTTCATGGTTTAAAAACACTAGTTAAAATAAGCTCAATTTGGAATTACACTAGAAAAAACAAATATGCATACAACAATTTCTTACAATATAGTATTGTAATGGTATACATACTACATGTATACAATATTGTAATACATACTATAAGCACATGATACCATTTTTTTGGTGACAAAATTTGAGGCTTATTTAGCTAGTGTTTTCAACCATGGAATTATTTTGGGGTAGAGGAGTACAAAACTAAAATCACCTTTGTGTATGCTGAGCAACAGTGGTGGGGAAGAGCATTCTCTATCTCCATATCGGCTCCCCTTTATCCAAATGGTAATAGGGAAGAGTTGGTGGGCATGCCCTCGCATAGACACAATATCTGATCGTTGGCTCCCTTGCAAGAGATTCCAAAAATGCACGCTTGTACATTCAAGATTTAATACTCCCTTTGTTCCAAAATGATTGTTCACTTTGAGTGTCATGTCTTTTTAAGGCTGTTTTGAGTAGGTCAAAAAAATACTTCCTTGTGGCTAATTTTATTTAGGTTGCAATGAACACATGCAATGTTCTTCATTGATTCTGTTGATATAAAATTTGGAACCTTTCTTAATTGTATTATTTACAATATGGTCAATGAAATTGACTCCAAAAAATATCAACAAAATTGTGGACAATCATTTTTTGGGACGGAGGGAGTATTTGGCAGCAGTAGCAAAGGAATTCTCATCTTTCGATGCGTATAACAAATTTTGCGTCTTCTTTTGATGTGGAGCTCATCCCCTCGTATGTTTTGGAATGGATATGGTGCGAGTGTTTCGCAGGAAATCGTGAAGGTAAGACTGGCCAGGAGTTTTTTACCGGCTCAGGTGGCCTTGATTTTGATGCTTTGTTGCGGAATTGAATTGTTTTATGTTGCGGTGATGTCGGAGATATTTGCATTGTCCCGTTTCCGAAGTTTTATCACCTTGTTGCGGTGAATTTATGGAAACTTTTCGTGCTGTTTCTGGCTTGGATTGAGATGAGGGCTTCGGACTGAATTCTTCAATCAGTGAGAGCTACTAGGAGTCGACATTTTGGGTACATTAGGGTTTTCTTTCTCCGCTGGTATGAATTCTTGCAGGATTTAGGGTTTAGGAGGATATGGAATTTGAGATTTAGTCGTTGAACTGCCGATAATGTTTCCTTCATCTCAATACTGCGATTTGCATAGCGAGGGCCATTCTTCCGTGTGTGGAAATCAGCTGTTGGACGATTTGACAACTGAGGTTTGCAAATTCGTCAGAGTATGCAATAATGAGATTCTAGGGTTTCTTCCTGGGGAAGAGCTTTCGGTCTCATCGTGGTAATTTTAAATTGAGCGACAGAAGGCAACCACCGGAAGATACTTCTTGTATTCAAAGGCCTACAATTGTATATTTGTTTGAATTATGTTCCTTGAGACGTTGACAGCGTCATGTTCGTGGGTTTTGTCGAGTTATTTGGAGACTCAAAGCATCAGAAGTGAAGCATGAACCCATTGGACATGAAATCGTAGCACTCACTCAGGGAATGAACCGGCGAGGCGTGCATTTCCTAGCAAGGAAGTGCAACGAAGGGCTCTATCTAGAAGATTGAGTCTGTCGGAGAAGCTGCTGCAGCTACGTCTGTCCTCAAGGTACACATTTCATAACTTCTTGAACTAATGCCTCTTCAACGTGTTGGGAAAATTGGGACCGAGAGCTCATTTTCTCTCTCTTTCTGTCCCAAGTCTAGGCTGAAGTCATTGACACAGTCGTAAGACTCTTGCATTTATACCATGTGAGCCTAGAGTTGGGGAGACTTGGACAGCGGACTTCGATGAAGAAAGCTAGCTCACAAATTTGCAAATCAATGGTAGACTGTAGGCCTAATTCCGCGGCCTCACAAATCTGCAGATCTCTTGTAGACTGAAATCCCAATTCTGTAACCTCAACTGTGTAACTTGCAAAAATCTCCAAGCTCACTAACTGCCCTTGCATGAGCAAATTCGAAAGGCCAAAACAGTTCAGCCAGATTCAGTCACTCGTCGAGTGAGTGTAACTGCAGCATTCAACTTCCATGTCATGAACATTATGGATTAAGTTCAGAGTTCCTTCGCTTCCTTGAAGCAGTGACATCAGTAGGGTTTGATGTTGAACCTCGGGTGAAATTGATCTCTTTTTCTCTGTATGACAGGTTCCGGCCTCTGGAAGACAAGGTGAGCAGAGGGCTCCCTGCTTGCTTCCATAGAATTATCATCTTTTGTCCGAAAGGAGCAGCACCACCATGGGCAACCCGGCCAGCAGCAGCAGCATCGCTGGTGTGCTGCCGGAGCCCATGCAACTCCTGTCCAGCTCCCACGTCACAACTCTGTGGTCGTCATACGGCCACATTTACCGCTTGCGCGTCCGCCTAGAGAAAAATTCCGCCATCACCTCACTCATCCTCAAAACCGTCACCCCCCCGGCTATGAAATCTCCAGACGAGTCCCACCTCCGAAAGCTCATCTCCTACCGCGTCGAGCGTTTCTTCTACTCCAAGCTCTCTTCGGCTTTGACCCTAAACCCAGCTCGAGTGGCCAAACACTACAAAGTCACCAGCGACGACAGCCTTCTTCTGGAGGATCTGGAGATCGCGTTTCCCGTCTCTCCGGGCAGCGGTCTGTCCTTGCAACGCACTCTCGCCGTGTTGAAGTGGCTGGCCAATTTCCACGCCACGTTCTGGAACATCGACCCCTCCATAGCAATCCTCCCTTCTCCATGTGAAGTCGCCATTCCCTCGGAAGCGCAGGGAGTCTGGGCGCAAGGCGGCTACTGGTACCTCGACACACGCCAGGAAGAGTACGCCTGCATCGGCCGCGACTGGAAACCCTTCCTGTCCCAATTCCAAGCTGCAGCGATGAAGCTCAAAACAGACACTCGAGGCAAAACCCTAATCCACGGCGACTGCAAAGCGGCCAACATTCTGTTCTCAGCCGATTCCACAACATGTGCTCTCTATGATTTTCAGTACGTCGGAGGTGGACTGGGTGTGCAAGATCTTGTGTACTTCCTCGGGACTAGCATCGATGGCGCCATTCTGCGCAAGAAAGGAGGCGATGAGGAGTTGCTGAGATATTACCATGAGGAGTTGATGCAGGCGCTCAATGCACGGAATGATGTGGATGCGAAGCTGTTTAGTTTGGAGGTGTTGAAAGAGCAGTTTGAGGTGGCGCTGGTGGATTGGATGCGGTTCATGGCGGGGTGGGGAAGGTGGGGGAATGCTGGATGGGTTGAGAGCAATGTGAGGAGGATTCTTAAGAAATGGGCTGAATCGTCGAAGGGCTCTTAGTTTCTGGTCGGTTTTTAGTTTCTGTAACATTAAATGATTCATAGGTGCAGCTTGCCAATTGATGGGCGCTCTCCACATTTTGAGAAGTAAATCAGTTCAATCACCATTGCATTTGATTACAAATTCTTTGCAATTTGAAGCTTGGAAACTGATTCTCGAAGCTTCAAAAATGCCCATGGGGGTTCTGCAGACCATGGATATTACTGTCTAGTGGCACCTCAAGTGGCACGTCGACCTTCTGGACAGTGGAAAGGGAAGGTACTTACAGTATCTGGGTGGAAACTTGACAGAAAGCTTGAAGGAAAGACAAGAGTGGCACACATGCTAGTGTGAAATTTGCACGAGCTGTTGCATCTCTTACTCTTCCAAACTTCATAAAGAATCTTGAGAATTGCAATGCGCTAGCGTTACCAAGCCGAATTTCACTCAGTAAAGGTTCAAACAAATGTAAAGCTATGTACACAGTGAGAAAAAAAATGCAACGCAAGACTGCAACAAATCCGGCTTTCTTTCGCAACAGATTGATTGAACCCGAGAAGCCCCAAAAGCCCGAAAAAAGCAAGGTCGACGACCAGGATCCCTTGCAATACGATCTCCGAGAAGGGCGACTTGCCACATGGCGGATTCCGGTGTGTCCAGTCGGACCGGCCACCTGGGTTTTTAGTGCATCCACCTGGACATCACTCTCGCCGCGTGGCAAACGGGCCACTCCCGCTGGGGTGTGTGCCCATTCTCATGTGTCGTGCTGATGGGAATCAGCTTCTCGTCAGGTCAGTAAGCTTAGTGTTCTTCCGTCGGCGTCGGCATGAGATGATCGAAGCACTTGTTTCAGAACGACCTGATCCCGGCAATTGCTTTTGATTGCAATTAGGAAATTTCCATTCCTGGCGCTTGGTGAGATTGGAGCGATGGCATTTGTGACCGTGAAGCCGTTACATGCTTCTTCTTCGTGCTTTTTGCAGCGCCCTGCGTTAGGGTTTGGACACAGTGGGCGGCACCAATTCGGCACAGCTCGTGTTGCACGGGCCGCTTCTTTGCGGCGAAGGTTGTTGCCTTCTCTGCGCTGTAGTACCGAGGAAAAGCCCGAGGTCGCAGAAAAGCCCGCGGAGAAGTCTGCGATTGCGGAGAAGTCTGTGAACGGGCATTCTGTGGCCGATTCTCCCGTCGAGGAGGAGTTCGGGGGCTGGTCTGTGGTTGATGCGGAGCCTGAGCCGAAAGGCAACTGGAAAGTCGGTATGTTATGGATCCTATCTTGTAATATTGTTTTTTTTCCTCTTTTTCGATCACAATGTCGTTGTGTGACTCAACCTGCTGGAACCTGGCATTTCACGTTGTTTTATTTTATTATCGTATTTCGCAATGGTTGTGAGATTCGAGATCGTGCCTCCTTGAGTCGGAGCCGGAGCCTGTGGGGAGCTGGAAAGCTGGTGTGTCTGCGGATCGTATCTTGTTCTTTTAATTTTCGTTTTCTCCGTTTCAGATCACAATGTCGGAACGTGATTCAATTTGTAGGAATCCGACTGTTTAGTAATTTTTTCTTTCATCGTATTTCGCGATGGTTGTGAGATTCGGGATTTTTCCACTCCTAGTATGACTTTGGATCCCACTGGAGTGCAGTAATCAATGCTATAAGGTTTCTCGTGGACTCATTGAATTGCTCTCGGTGTATCTTTTTATGTATTGTGCTCATCCAATGGCTACCATGGCACATGGTCCCGGTGAAGATGAAGCGCATACGATGCATCACTGGCTGAACATTTAGAGTGGCGTGTTTTGGTTCCTTCTCGAAATTAAGTTGTTTAATATAGACCGTTTTTCAGGATGTGTTTTGGCGCTCTCATGTCCACAAAATGCCCTTCGAGAAGCATTCTATCAACTCAAAATGTTTGTAGAGTTCTGAAACAAATTTACAAGAATCTAGTTACGATCCGTCAGTTCATTGCGTAGTCAATTGATTAGCGTGATGGAAACCGGTTGCAAAAGTCAAGGAAATTTTTCAACTGCCTCTTACTGGGTGGGTGAAGAGAGAATTCGTGTGAGCGGAGGTATGAACCATGAGCGGAAAATATTTGTTGTCTGTAAATCATCAATTTATTTCTATTAATGCGACTCATGTGATGCAGGTGTCCTGGGATTTGGAGCAGGTGTTGTCCTGGCCATTGGCGTCTCATTGGTTTCTTACTCTTATTTTCAAAAGCAAGGTATGTCACGTCTCTTGTGTATCGATTTTAGACCTTTTTTTGATGCAGCTGAGACGGTAGTAATTCCTTGTGGAGTCAGTTACTGTTGAAGTGAGTGTTTCATCTTCAAATGTTTAACTCGAGTTTCAATTTGTTCAGGATTTAGTCATGTTGTCTTCAGGGGCATCGTCATTGTAATTTCTTTGATACTTGTCTTTTGTATTTCTGAGACCACATTTGAACTGGTTTTGTAGGTAAGAAATTCGCACAAAGTCCGAGTCCTCAGGCGAGTACACAAGAGTCAAAAGTACTCGATGAAGCACCTCCGCAGCAAGAAAAAACATCAAAATCATCGTCGCCTGGGCGTGATTACTCCGACGATGATGATGTGACGTTCGATGATTATTCCAATAAAGATGGCGGTGACGATTTCGATGAAGAACTTGAAGATGATGTCGATGTCGATGTCGATAAGCAGCAGGATCAGCCTAATGCAGAATCAGCACGATCGATAAATAAACAAGGCATTTCAAAGCAAACTGATCAGCCTAATGCAGAACCAGCAGGATCGATAAAGAAACAAGGCATCTCGAAGCAAACAGATCAGCCCAATGCAGGATCAGCAGGACCGATAAAGAAACAAAGCATCTCGAAGCAAACAGATCAGGCCAATGCAGGATCAGCAGGATCGGTAAAGAAACAAGGTATTTCAAAGCAAACGAATCAATATGATGCAAAAGCAGTCAATGAATTTGACTCAGGTATCAACCTGCGGGCTACTTTTTCCGAATCCGGTTGGCAGACTACACACGTCTATCAGAATTGGATGGAACAGATATTTTATCTAAAGTATCTGTTCTGAGGATCTGAGTCTGACCAACGAAAACGGCACGCTGGATCTTAGTATGTGAGGGGTTCGTCCTTAGTTTTAAAACATGTAGAAATCTGGTTTTAAAAGTGTGAATCATTATCTTAAAGTATTGCTTATTGTGAGTTTTGGCTCGTGCTGAAGATGTTTTTAGTGGACGAAGAGTGTGCTGACAGATGTATCCGAGTTTGTGATTGAGCAACCAGTTAACATAGCATGTTCAAGTATTCTTGAAGAGCCAGTCTATTGATCTGTTTTCATTATTGTGGTCTTATGGCTCGATTGCTTTTCAGATACACAGGATAGGGATTGGAAGGTTGTGGTACCCGCTTTTGTCGATCACATGCATCAGCTGGCATTATCAGCCTTGCAATCTTTGAAGGTAACACTTCTCGTTTCCTTTTTATCTGGGTAATTGCTATTGTACCCACTTTTTCTTTGTTTAGAATTTTCCTTAGTCTGCTTCTTTCTGTGAAATTCTTCAAAATAACGCATACGGAGTATGTTAAAGTCCACTTTGCCAATTTTACAACTTTGGGCATCTGTTGGTTTTGCATAATCTTATAATTGGAATTTGTAATCTTCGATACCACTTAATATAAGGAACGTGTCCAAACATGGGTTTTCGACTGATATGCAGATTGTAGAAGATGGAGTCGTCCCTGGAGCCGTTTGTACTCGGAGAAATTATGCTCGCTGGTTGATTGCCACTAGCAGTATATTGACGAGGTAAGCATTCTATGGACCTCTTCACCTGCTTAATGCCTTTCTTTTACTTATAACAAGGAGTTACATGAGCACTCCGGTGTTTCTCAGATGTTTGTGGTTCATGTTTATCATAGCTTTTTCTTGTATTCCTTATTTTGAAGTAAGCAGGATTTGGAGATAGTGGAGTTTGAGCATGCAATAAAATACAGGCTGATCATTGAGGATATTTAACTCAGTGTGTACCGACTCTCTGCTTCAAATCATGCTGACCTTAAGACTATGGTTAAAAGGTACTTCTTTGTCGGATGTGTAGGAGTTCTGCCAACAAAGTGCTTCCCGCCATGTACATAGGAAAGGAAACAGATCTTGCTTTTGATGATGTTACGCCTGACGATCCTGATTTTGCTGCCATTCAAGGTATGGGCAATCGAACATCGTATTGTCACTGCATTCCCCGTTTAAGAGTTTCAGAGTTGAAATTTCCTTCGGGATCTAATTCGATGCGGAGGTACTCATCAATCCTGTTGATCGGTGAGAATGTTGCGGCTTAGGGTGCTAAAGGTGGTGGTTGTTGCACTCTGACGGCCTTTTGGTATTCAACTCTGTGGGAGTACAGGTCTAGCAGAAGCAGGGCTAATTCCTAGTAAACTCTCCATCGTGGATGCACAGTCTGCTGAGAGTGAACCTGGCGTGGTCCATTTTAACCCTGACAGGTATGTTTAAAGAGTGAAATGCAGCTGCGTGACTTGCTGACGTCGCTCTTGTCTGCTCAAATAGGTTTCGTTATCTGCTTTCACTTAGTGAGCATTAGGGACTTGAAAGCGCCTTACTTTCAGAATGAAGCGCATCGCTTGAGTTTAAATACTTTATGAAATATTTAATAACATTACCGTTGTTTGTGTACAGTCCATTATCGAGGCTAGACCTTGTGTGCTGGAAAGTTTCTCTTCATCATCGCTCTCTCCCAGCTATCTCTAAAGAGGTAACTTTTCTTCGCTTTGGCATCTCTATCAACTGGCCTGCTCTTCGTTTGGAGGAACGTCAGGGAACACTAGTTTGGCGTTATATGAAAGCGTGGAGATCTCATTGAATACAGAAAATATCTTCTAATGGATAGTAATCATGTGCAGGACTTTCAAGAAAAATCAGGATTCATGGACGTGGACCGCATTGAGAGCAGAGCGTGGCCTGCTATAGTGAGTGACCTGTATTCCGGAGATAGCAGCATCATCACTACTGCTTTTGGTACAAATCCATACCTTAAGTTAGGCTGTCTTTTTTTTTTTTTTTTTTTGTTACGGGGAGATCTCCGGAACCGTGCGTCCCCCGGCCGCGTTCTTGGTACAATCGGAAGCTCTCTACGAGGAGGGATGCATGGGCTTTGTTTCGTGGCGTTCCGACTTACGGTGAAAGTTATTAAATTTCAAAGCTTTTATGAATTAAAAAATTAGAAAATTCCTTTTACTTTTATTTGGCTGTGGCAACGGCACAGGGCACACTAGTCAAGCTTAAGTTGTCATTGTAAGTCTTACGTAGTGTCATTGTAAACATGTAGCATTTGTACTCCATAAGTTTGGATTTGAACTCGCACCTCATGAGGGTATCTGTATTTCAGGGTTCACAAGAATGTTACAACCGCAGAAGCCTGTAACAAATGGTCAAGCAGCGATTGCCCTCGCATATGGAGATTCATCTGAACAACTTGGGGAGGAGATAGCAAGGATTGAAGCTGAGCAGATGGCTGATGAAGCAGTTGCTGCAGACGCTGTTATGGAGGCTCGTACACAGAAAGAGGTAAAGGCTCTTTTTGATGGGGAAATTGGGGCTGAGAAGAAGCAAAGAGAAGAGGCTATGATGGAGTTGGAGGAAGTAAAATCCAGGTTAGAAAAGATTACATCAGAAAGAGAAACTGAGAAGGATGAGCTTCTTAAGAACCAGGCGACTGTAGAAGCGCAGAAAAACCTTCTGCGTGAGATACAGCAAAGAGTTGATGACCAACTGCAATCACTAGCAGCGCTTCAAGTGGAAGTTTCTTATGAGAAAGATAGACTTGAAAAACTCACTACAAAAACTGAAGAAGACCAGGAGTCCGCTGCCAGATTGAAGATGGAAATTGAGGCAGAGAAGAAATCCCTGATTCTTGCAAGGTACAGCATAGATATGCTTGGATGTGTCTTGTCAATTGGAAGTCCCAGATCTTTTCTTCTGTTTTTATGTCAATTATCGACTCAATGATTCAGAGAGGAATGTTTTAACTAGATCTTCTTTACGGCGCCTTGATGAAACCTGATAACAAACGTGGATGGTGTTATGGATGATAATGCTTCTCTCAGCTTGATTTAGTGGTTGGTGCGATTTTTTCTGGAATTGCTTTATTTATCTCATCACATTTATTTTATATATACGTCTCATAGACCCGGGACTCTATTTACAATCCAGGATGTGCAGGCTCTATGTTCACGGCCTTTATTTTCCTAATAAAAATGTGACGTGTTCGTTCTTGTTTAGTAGATTATGGGCTGAGGAGGAAGCCCAAAAAGCACGGGCACAGCACCAACTCCTCGATGAAGCCAGGCAGCGATGGGCAAGTCGCGGGATTGAAGTTACTATTGACAAGTCTCTCGACGAGGATAGCATTCCTGGTCCAAGTTGGCGCTACAGTGGAGGTAATACCGAACTTGAAAAATTGCTTCACCGTGCACCCATTCAAGACGTTATGGATAAAGGGGAAGATCTGAAGACGAGGGTCAATAATGCTGTGGTCCGATCCTGGTATGCAATCCTGGAAGTGCTCAGCCGGATTTACCATAGGATTGTGGAGTGGCTGGGGGGAATAAGGTGGAGGATATCGGAGCTATCACAGGATGCCATGTCATCCGTCAGTAACAGTGTGCAGGACACTGGATCTGCTGTCGTCGGAAAGTTCCGTGGTGCACAGAGTTCAGTGTCGGAAACGTTCCGTGGTGCTCAGAGTTCAGTGTCGGAAACGTTAGGTGGTGCACAAAATTCAGTGTCGGGAACGTTCCGTGGTGCACAAAGTTCAGTTTCGAATATTTCTGCGGGTGCAGTAGACGGAACGAAGAGATTTGCTGATGGATGCAGAACTGAAATTGGAAAGATTACACAACGCTTTAAGCACGACTGAATTTTGATTTTGATTTTGATTTTGGCTCAGATCCACAATCGGCTGGCAATCTAGAGGATGAATGCAAACTTCTTCCACAGGTGCGAGTGGTGTCCTACCTCTCTTTACCTGAGGATCTACTTGAAATTAACTTGATCAACCTAGATCGCTGCATGAACCACATGCCTGCCGAAATGCTGGTATGTAGAGTATCGTTCAACAGAATATTAGGCCTGGGAAAGTTAGCTTTGTGGGGAAGTTAGTATTGCACGTATTGAGGACAATTGATTTACTCTAGCGTTGTGATCCAACACTTTTTTGTAAATTTGTTCATTACTTGAGATGATTTATGTTCTGGATAACTTCAGAAAACGAAACATTCTCGAATAATGTTTCCCATACACATTGTATTACCAGAAATTGTGCTACTGTATCTTTTGGTTTGACTCAGTCAGTGATTTAACTGGTCCTTGTTGTTTTACTCATCAATTTCTCTGGTCAAGTACTGTGTACTCGACCCTTTCTACTTGTACATTCTCTGTATATCCTGAGAATCTGCTATTCTCTGTTCGTGTCTGATTGGATAATTTCCGCATGTCCAGTTTTGTATACTTGCGAGTGCATGTTGATACCGATTTGTTCCTCCGAGGCTCTGCATTATTACTCATTGCATCAATAGACATTCCCTAGAGTTAATGTTAATTGTGTTTTTCTATGGGAGCTATCTGCACAATGGGAGAGATAACTTCTAATGTACTGAAGATTTTTGATGTTAATGGAGGCTTTCTTTAAAGCCTCTTCTAAAGAATAGCTACCTCCCATTTGTTGTCAAAATGCTCATCATTTTCGGAGCAGGCTCATCATTTTTTAATGTAACAAGGCGTTGTAGGCACAATTTGCCCAAAGGTCGTACTTCGGATTTGTAGAAGTTTCAAAATACATGATTATACAGTACAGTACCTGGCAACTCTCAATTGTCCACTCCATTTTGCCATTCAAAAAAAAATTGTAGAATGTATCATATGTTTAACATTTTCATTTTGCATAATTAACATTCACTTCTTACGCAATTCCGGTCAAGCATACTAAATTTGAATCTCAGAAAATCAAAATTCTATTTTTGGTGAATTTTTTCTTTAAATTTTAATGATTTTATACAATAATTCATTGAAAAATATAGATGATGAATTTTTTTAATTCAATTGCGGCAATATGTAGGAAATACCTACATGCACATCTTTCCTTCAATAGGCATCTCCAAAAAGTTTTAGAATTTTTTCACAAAGGTTTCAAAAGTTGTTGTAACAATATCCAATTTTTGAAAAATAGATATTTCTTTATTGTAACTAGATTTTGGCAAAACAACTATACATTCATGTTCAAATGTACAAAATTAGTAACAATAGAAAAATCTAATTACAATAAAGAAATATCTATTTTTCAAAAATTGGACATTGTCATGACAACTTTTGAAACCTTTGTGAGGAAATTCTAAAACTTTTTGGAAATGCCTATTGAAGGAAAGATGTGCATGTAAGTGTTTCCTACATATTGCCGCAATTAAATTAAAAAAATTCATCACCAACGATTTTCAATCAATTATCATATAAAACTATGAATTTTAAATGAAATAGTTCACAAAAAATGCAATTTTACTTTTCTAAAACCCAAATTTGGTATGCTTGATTGGAAGAGCATAAGAATTGAATGTTGATCATGCAAGACAAAAAATGTCAAATCATATTAGATATTGTTCAAAGTTCTTTTGAATGGCAGAATTGGGTGGACGATTGAGAGTTGCCGGGTACTGTATAGTACAAAGGTTTTTGCATTGTGTAAGTAAATTGTCATGACAGAAAAATTGACGAACACTATAAAAGAAATCTGAGTTTGAGAAATAAATTGGTTTTGGTCAACTTTTAAGGAATGAGGAAGATGAAAGAGAAGACATATGATAAGGTAAGCTGCTCTTAAAGCAACCACTCAAGAGCTGATTGCCTTCTTAGAGAAGACTCCTCAAAATAATTTTCATTAAATTTTTGTAGAATAAAAATGGAATTGGCATCTAAGTCATTTTATAATTTTTGAACCCTTGTGGAATTAGTTACAAATTTTTGAAGTGAAAATGTAGTGATCACTAAAAGCGACCAACTCTTGAAATGTACATATTTGGTACATTGAAAAAAGCAAAGTATACTTCTATGTCATGATTGCTTTTCAAACAAACTACCTAAGGAGATCATTACAAGAGATGATCACAAAAGGAAGTTGTATTGTAAACTTCTATAATTATACAACTTTCAATATGATGTAGTATTTTCAAAACCAAATAAAATTGCTTTCAAAAAAATTATGTCATTAACATAGACATTAACATAGATCACCATGTCTTCAATTTCTTATATCCCAATCTTGATCCTAAATGTCTTGCAATAGGATGTCCTTTGAATAATTTGTTGCAAAACATAATATTTTCTAATCAACCTTGAATTCCAAAAATCACTGAAAATTTTGTAGGACTATAGGACTGTAGCTTAGAGCAAATTTATAATGTGTCATTTTTGAGTTGCACAGTGCATGAATTGATTCACCTTCACTAGAAAGAAGTTTCCCACAAAATCGAAGAACCTCTAAAAATTTAATTTCCCATGTTTAACCTATAAATGACACCGAGGATGTTTTCTGGCCAATGAGTGACAAAGAATCTATTCATACAGAATAAAAGTGCAACTATTCATCCTCAAAATTTTGTGTGGAAAGGAAAGATCTTCTACAATTGTTTGTCTATCAATGAATACTTTTTCATTTTTTAAACTAACAATTCACAAGATACCCAAATAGATAATTTCCACAATGATTAACTTATCGTTTAAAGGTTAAAATACACCATCTTTGATGATCACCAAAAATTTGTAATAGATATATTGCTACGACAAGTACATTTCTATATGGTTAAATGATAATTCATATTTGAACAACAATCATACACATGCAAGTCAAACAATAGATTGGAAATGTGGTCACTTATTACAACAATACTCCAAAAGCTTAAAGGATTATAGTAGCCAACCCATTTCTAATCACCCCACATTTTGGCTATGTAAGGCACTCTCTTTCCATGCATGAAGAGATGAATAGTGATCAATTATGGCATAGATCCCAATACACTTGTGGTGCATTGTGATTGGCTACAAGACTCCCAATATAACAACCAACCCTTGGTGGATTTTGCAGCCAAACCTTGGGCTGAAATAGGATGGGTCAAACAAAATCATCAGCTGAAAAATTCACAATAATTACGTTTCGAACAATAAAATTCTGGAAAATTATAGAATCCTTCCAAACTCTATTTCTGTACATGGGAAAATTTCCACACTCCAGAAACCTGCGCTCCAGATACACGTAATTGCTTAAGTGGTTGGAAATGGGTCGGCTACCTTAAGAGTTAAGCAATGGTTTACAAAGCATACGAATGAGACATATATTAGAAGAAATAGTGGCACGTTGAAGCCTATTTCAAAAGATGAACACTGTCCCTTCGAGAGTGGTTTTACATTCTACAACCTCGCACTCTGAATGACCCAAAGAGATATCAGCTCTCCTGCCCAAAGGCTTCTCCAGAGATCAAGGTCTATCCATCAACCTCAAATCACACTCCTACATAGGTTGAAATGCTTCAATCGTCGCAAACAATCTCCTCTGTCTTACTCAGCTTCCAGGACTACAACAAAAGCGTATAACACCTGGATAGGGGTTGCAATGCAATTCAGTGAACTAATTGAAGATTGTACAGATGCCATTCTAGAAATCATGTGGCATAGAATAACCAGCTTTGAGAATACTTACAACAAAGCGGACATTCAAGGAAGAACCAAGTTGTTTTAGAATAGAAATACCGCTTGGCTGCGAGAGAGAGAAAGACTCTGCGGCATTCCTTGTCCATGCGAAGAGCTCCAAGAGCCACCGCAGATGCAGAAACCGCTGTATTCTACAAAGTCGATATGTATATGTTCTCGGGCTTAAAAGAGCTTCAAGGGCTTTTGAACAAGTTTCGTCGAGCTAACAAGCGGGCCACGGGAGGCGTGAGCGCCACGGTGATGGGAATGCGGATGGGCATGAGCGCTTTGTTGCACAGGAACGCCAGAGCCAGCGCTCCCCCTCCGGAAACGGCTGCGTGCACAGCCGATTGCCGGTCCTCGGTATGAGCATCACCAGTCGTGCCATCCAACTTGCCCTCCAACGCCACCGCCTCGTACTTCTGAATATCCTCGGCTTCCTCCTTCTCCATGCCGGCGCTGTACAAGCCCACTCTCTGCAACACCGCCCCTACGTCCACATTGTTCTTGATCGCGGTGTAGCAGCCCGTCACGGACACGGCGGACACAGTCAAGTGCACGCCCACCGCCACTTTGCCATACTTCGCCACCAGCTCCTTGAAACCTGCCACGGACAGCGCCCGGGACATCCTCACAACTACCGACGGCGAAAGATACAGAACCCTAAACCCCTAGGAGACGGAGGTCACAAATTCAAACCCTCCAAAATCAAACTATACGAAATGTCGTATGGATTACAACCGCCGTTACGACACACAGAATCCTCAAATATCCTAATCCCAATCCCGAAAACTCTAGAAGAGTTCACAAATTCAAACCCTACAAATCCAAACTCTACAAAATCAAATGCTACAAAATCAGACCCTAAGAAATCTTGAATAGATCACAACCGCGCTAAAACTCACAAAGTCCTCACAAAATCTCAATCGAAACCCCCAAAGCTGTAGTCCTGGTCGGTCACTCTCCAAGTCTCACTCCAGAAACGTTCACTTCGAACAATCATCAATAAGCTGAGAAAATGGCAGACGTATCCCGATTCGAATCAACCCTCAAGCGGAGTAAGCTGCAAGTCCAATTGTGTCCCTGTGTCAGAGCAATCTACGCAAGCTTGGAATGGTGGAGGAGTGTGTGCAAGAAACGTCCACTGAGGAGAGACAGGCAAACAGGCAGGTCGAGATACATGACAAACAAATGTATGAAAGAACTCGGAACAGTCTGGTGTGATGATCGAAACCCTAATTGCTAAACCCCTGCAAGCGTCACCATTAGGGGTTGGTACACCTTCTCCGAGAATGAAACTTCTATGAAGAATGAGAAGGTATGGAGTGAAAAGAGGAGCCAATAGAAATCTTTCTCCATGAAGAAGGTGCAACCTAGCCATGGAAGATTGATCCTCTCATTGCCCTAGCCAAGAGTAAATGTAAAAAATTGCCCCCTATTTTGTATCGCATTATTTGTATTTCTTCACCTCTATAGATTAATTTAGGGTCTCTAATTAGCAATATGAATTCAAAATTTCCAAATTTTATCATGTGTTGCAAATTAAAAAATTCCAGTGTTTTTTGTTGGGATAAACTATGGGGCAATGTTGGGGTCAATTTGCCTTAGTTGGTGCAACTTCCTTTTTTATAGCTAGGGTGAACCACCCCCCTCACTTGTCCTCTCAAAGTCCCCGGCTTTTTCCCATGGGTGCATGTTAAAAAAATAAATTATTGTGCTTTATTACTCTATTTTCTACACCACTTTTAGCTAATTAGGGCACTTGATTGCAAATACAAATTCAAAATTTTCAAATTTTAATGATGCATGGCAAATAAATAATTATTGTGTTTTTCCTAGAGACAAAACTAAAGATGAGTGAAGGTGGTGGTTCACTTTAGAGGAAAAGAAAAACTTCTCAATCTTTTGCAATTTTAGGAAAGTGTGCCATTGATTCTTAGTCTCTAAAGATTGAGAATGGAAAGAAGAAAGTGTGCCCATCTTTATCATTAGATGAGATTTTAGGGTCCTAAAGGGCTGCAAGATCCTGCACTACTAAGAACGTAGGAACTGTGCCACATCAGTCCAAAATCAGCAGTCTGATGTGGTAGAATGATTTTCCACATCATAAAATATTTTTTAATTTAAAAAAAATAAAATTTAATAAAGATAAAATATTTTTAAAAATTAAAAATTATGGTTTTTCAATATTTTAATAAATAAAATTTTAAGTTTTTTTTAATTTTTATTAAATTTCTAATGATTTTTATTTTTGGATAGTAGTTGCTCGTTCCAACGTTGAAAACAGGCCTGAAACGACCCTCCAAAGGAACTAAAAAACATATAATGTGAATGACATAAATGAAAATTAGAAAACTTCTACCAACATTTTATGTATTACAAAGGTAAGATAAACTCCAAATCTTTTCACCTTGTTGGATTAAAGGTAAAAACTGGTCCTTTATTCTAATTTTTTTAAAGCACTTTGAGAGACTTCAAATCAAAATATGGATTCAAAATTTTCAAATTTAATCATTTATTTGTAAATAGTGAATTTCTGAATTTTGTCTAAGCTGAAAAATATGGAGTCAAGGCTTAGAGTTAGGCCTGAAATGCAATAAATGTTAGGATGTAATATAGAGTGGGGACATGCATTGCCATTTTTTTACCTTTGCACCCGTTTTGATCACCTTCCTAGTATTCTAAATATGAATTCAAATTTATTAATATTTAACTCTTGTATTTTTATGAAGGTGAAAAATATAGAATAGGTGAGCTTTGCAATAAATGCTAAGGTGCAATATGGAGTTGAGGATTCTGTAGCCATTTTATATTTTTACTACAACTTTGTCTATTTTATCACTGTGATTATCTTTTTAGTATTAGTTACTGAATCTAGAGCTCAATTTGGACATCAAGTTATATTGAGTAAAAAATTTTGACATCTATATGATGGACTTCTATATGGCCGAAATTTTAAAACCCTCAAAAGAGAAACGATTTATCAATTTTGGTATATGTAATTGTGCAAATTTAATAAGGAGAGAATTGGAATAGAATTTGATGGCATGATTATAGGGAGAAGTACTTGGTGAAAATGTGGTGATCAAGCACTAAGGTTTTGACTTCTGGAAAATTACTTTTAACATTAAACTTGAACTTTGGGTTGCTTTTAGTTTGGTACTAAGATAAAGCTACACCTAAAATGTTTTCTTTCTACTCACATGGCTATGTAAACATCATAGAAGTTGACCAAAGCAATTCTAGTCCTTGAAAACTTAAAATTTGTTTTCCACATCCAATTCTACATAGAAGTCCACCCATAGTTCAATGTGGACATAGAGGTAATATTGACCAAATTTGTTTGACAATCAATGTTGTATGTTGGACAATTGTGATTTTTAATCACATAGAAAAAAACAAGAAAATAATTGTATTTAGATTAAATCCAAGAATGACATTCTAATAATAATATGCAAAAGTTATAAGACGTAAAAGTTGAATTGCTAGTTTTTCTAAAACCATATCCTAATTGCAATCATGCCATTGTGAACATGTGAATCCAACTTCTACTCTTTTTTTTAGAATTTCCAAGGTTTGCATTTGGTTACATTCTCAAGTTTGAATGATTCTACCTTCACTACTATATCTTCATGGTTTAACTCCTAAGTGTCCAACCCTTTCCGAATGTGTTTTTCTTATGAAAAAAAGCACGGACTTATAACAAGAAAAATGTTGATATTTTATTTTTAGTATGCTACCCTTGCCCCAATGTTTGAAAAATTTGCATATAAAAGTTTTGGGGGATAGGCTAGAGGTAACATAAACAACTAAAAATTGTGTTAGCACACAAAAATCTACTTCCAAAAACCTTGAATTTAAACTAAAATCTATCAAATCATTACACAATTCACCAATCATGCTATTGTTGAAATGCATTGATTTTTTTTTATAAGTAGAAATTGCAAATAACTCCAAATCAACAATAAAATGTTTAAATTTTCAATGGTGAAAATCATGAAAATATTTTATTCTTTCTATTGAAACCATTTCAACAAAATGGATAAGTACAAATTTTTTAAATCTCAAATGAAGTGAAATTGACAAACTTTCTTTAAAGCTAGGAAATCAAGTAAAATTTGTAAGCTTTATTCTTTCACTAATGCTACATATATATGCCTTTGAGGACCTCTCCTAAATCAAATATTTATCTTTTTAGCAAAAAATAAAAGCTTCTAAAGTTTCAATAGTTAACCTTCAATATTGTCCATAATTTATTTTAAATGGTCAAAAGAACTTAATTGCTCCACTTTGAAACGAGCTAAATTTTTTGAATTTATCATATATGATCTATCATGCAGGTAGGGATTAATATATATAGGAGAGTGATTACAAATTACAATCTAAGTAGGGCACATGGATAATATACCATGAATTTTATACAACTTAGAAAATTTAACCATGATATTCAAACCTTCTCCAAAAAGCAAATTTTTGTGAAGAATGAGAAGTTGGTGAAAGAAAAGAAGAGTGAATGGAAAAACTATTCTTCATAAAGGTGTGACCCCTTATATAGGTGAGCAACATTGAAAATAGAAATTAGAGAATGAAATTCACTGCTATAAATGCTACTATGTACGCACATGTGGCACATGCAACATTAAACTCAACATTAAACTCAGGCAAACTTGAAATGTGACAAAACAAATATGCGTCAAGCAAGATGAAAGTAAGCTACAAAGGAGTGGAAAAATTTTCAAGAAATTTTCTTGACACCCATTCTTCACCACCACAGGAGAAGAATGCACCTTCTAAATGCCACAAACAACAAACAAGAAAGCGCCACATTCCCATTCTCCAAGAATTCAGAATGGGGTGAAGAAGGGGTGAAGAAGGGGGTGACTACCCTTAATGTCAACACACAAGCACCACGCAAAATGCACAAGAAAGAAGGAAAACACCAGATGAGGTAGACTCAAACTTCTGAATATGACTCACAGAAATGATAATCTAATATGATATATATTCTATACACTTGACTTAGAATCATCAAAATTGCAGCTCACAAATTACATTGAATGGTACAAAAATGGGACAGCGGAAGGTCAGCTTGAAGAGTTTTGAGTGAATGAAAGTGGAAATCAGAACATGAAAGTAGAATCACAGTATAGTACAAGGTTTCAGACCTTGAGCATAGGACACTAAAACTGATTCAGGAGGAAGTAATGCACGACCATCAATCACGAAATTCACCAACAGAAAAAGCATCGAGGACTTCCAAGTGGGAATTGTCATGTTTTCATGGAAACGAACATGAAGCCTGTCCAATGTGCACTCACTCAAACCACAGTGAAAACTGAAATTTGGCAAGAATCAATGTCAGAGGGAGAAGGAAACCCAGTTCAGTGAATGTCCAAAACTTCAATATCCAGATCTACACAGCCTCCTTCAACATTGAAAGTAATCACTGTGAAAATGCATCTCATTCCACCAAGTCAGAAATCCATATCAAAAAATTCTTCAATTACAGAAAGAAACAGGTAACTCATGTCTACAATCAATGATGTACAAGGAATAAGCCTGCAGAATGTATGTTGTGAAAACTACTTACAGGGGCACTCCAGGACCCGGGAAGCTCGGAGGGCCCTGGGGAACGTCACCAGGCGTGGGAGGGCCCGGGGGGTTACCGGGGCCGGGACTAGGCCCTGGAGATGGCGGGGTGCCGGGGAACGGTGGCGGCGAAGGTCCAGGCACTCCAGGCGGGTTGCCCGGTTGGGGCGTCTGCGGTGGCGTCACGGGCGGCGGCAACGGCGGTTCCCCAGGCGGCCGGATTGGTACATTAGGAATTGGAATCGACGGCGCGGCGTCTTGCGGCAACACGGGCCGCGACTGCGGTGGTGGTGTGGGCATGGGCAGCCCCGGTGGCGGGATGATAATGGAGTTCGGAGGCTGGATGGGTGGCCCGCGAGGTACCTCATCCCCCTTCACCAATCTCATCCTCGGGCTGAACTCAGGCGGCGTCTGCGACGGCTTAGGAAACTCCAACGGCGACGGCGTCACCTCTGGGAGCGGCGACGGCGACGGAATCTCGACGGGGACGGACGGCACGGGCACCTCGACCGGGCGGATGTTGGGAACCTCCGTGGGCGCCGGGACGGGAAACTCAGGGCCCTTGCTCGGGGGCTCTAGGTCGGGGACCGGCGTCGGCGGGACCTCGGTGGGGACCCCGGGAACCTCCGTGCCCGGGGTGCCGGGCGGGGGGGCTTCCGATGGGCTGGTGTCCGGTCGAAACTCGGGAAACGTCACCGGCGTCGGGCGCTCCGACGGCGTGGGCAGGTTTGGGTCGGGGATCGACGGCGACGGGTTGATGGACGGCGTGATGTCGGGGTCGGGCTCGATCTGGGGGCGGATCACGGAAGAAACCTCCCGCCGGTAGATCAATGCCGATGTCGGGTGCAAGTGCTCCGCGGCGGCGATGTGGTGAAAATCGTAGGCGCACACCGGCCGGGGCTCGGCCACGGCCGTTTTGGTCGAACTCTCACTCCTCACCCGGTGAAGACGCGCCGTCGCCTTCCGCTTTGGGGATGCGAGAATGGCACTTGTCTTAGTCGCAATGTACTCGGAGCACGGAGCTGGTAGCTGCTTCCACAGAATGGGCTGCGTGGTACATACTCTGCAAAAGCCAAGCATCCCAGACCCTGAAATCTTTGACTCTCACCAAAACGATATTCTGCGCACTTGCCTCACTTGCCCCAATCTTATGGATACACATTTAATTATGCACATTTCTCGCACATTCAAACTCTGTCGTGGGAGAACAATTGAAGAGGTTTGTGTGCACCCTCATTTCAAGCACGGTGAACTACCGCTCAAAATTTCGCGTAATGGCAAATGGAGTCGAAGAGAATGATAATCGATACTCTCGGAAGTACATAGAGCTGACGATTGAAACCCTAAATCTATGATTATAAAGAAGCCGCCGAAACTGCATGACAGCAAATCCCCAAATTGCACAAACACTCAACACAATCCTAAATGCTCGCCTAAATGTCGTCCCATACCCGCTCTACATCCGCACTTTCTCGAGATTGTGCGTCTCCCCAACAATTTTTATTGAGACTAAGCGCAAGCTTACGGAAACTCTACCCGCACGACCTAACACTGATTGTCCATGGAGCGGAGTCCAAGACAATTGAATAAGAATAGCGGTGCAATGCAAGTTAGAAAAGAACAAGCAACGTACCTGAGGGACGCCATGGCTCACAGGCGGTAGCTGTTGCTGCAAGTGGCTGTGTCGGGGCACATGAGAAGCGAAATCTGAGAGAATAAGTTTAGATAGTAGTGATTCCAGGAGAATGGAGATGAGGAATGGGGACGAGAAGATTGCACCAACAGCAGAGATTGAAGCACAAACGCCGGCATGGAAGAGCCCAGGTGATGGGGAATTGTTGAAGAAGAGAGAGGACCCTAAAGCCGAAGATGATAAAAGTGGAAGAGGCATCAGCGTGTGCCAAGTGGCTGCGTGACAGGACGCATGTGACAAGTGGTACCCCACTTCTTGTCTTGTCGTAAAGTCTCTGGCCCTGTGGCACACACGCTGAGGTGTCTATCAAGGTCTTCACACGGTCGAATGGGAACAATGCTGAGCCTCACCGCAATGCATCAATTGGCCCTTCATCCATCGCTCTGATCAACAAGAAATCCAGCAACTAAAACAAAGCCAGTTTAACCAAGTGAAAACCAAGTTTGCAAGAACTTTCACAGCTCGTCCTCATGGAAGCATGCAGGAAAATGCATGGCGTGGTTTAGGGTTTGAAGTTGGATAAAAACTTGGACATCATTTTCAATTTCAATTTAGGGTTTAGGGTCTAAGAGTTAACTCTTGTCTGCTACGGAATTTATTACCCGCTTTTAATTATGCTCTTGAAACTGTGGTACCTCTGGCGGAGATCAAGCTCCATCTGCTTCTGGATTATTTGAGGGGATTGATCGATCCTTGGCAGGTCTGATTGATAATATGAGCATGATACTGGAGCACGCATGAAAGTACTGAATGTTGAAGGTTACGTATGTTTCGGGTTTGGTTGATGGATTGTTTGACGAAGTAGGACTGAGACAGTAGGACTGAGAAATACTAGAATGAGGTTGTTCAGTGTTGTGAACTCGATGGTGGCGATACTGTTGTAGTGACCAGAAGTGGAGGTTTTTTCTTACTCTTGCTTTCAATTCTGGGTCGATAGGTGACGGTTGGGATTGGCACAAGCGAGGCGGCCATCAATTCAAATTCAGTATGTGAGCACTTCAATTGAGATCCTTCATGTGTTTGTCTACAATTCTGGGAATTTGGGCGCCACTTCTACAGGTTCCGGAGAGGTCGGATGGCGAGCTTCACGTTTGGACGATGCGGACGATTCGTGTGAAAGGACTTGAATTGATCTCCAGTTCTCCATTCTGCAATCGATTGCCACCGCTTCACGTCGTAGTGCTGAATCGTGTGTATTGTGCGGACGGTTGCAGCTGGCAATTCACGTGAACCCCAAGACTTACTATATGATGCCGACCGTTTTACTACTGACTACCGTCAGCCTCCCTTCCCGGCCCTTTCGGCTGCCTCCTCTTCTAACTTCCCCAACTTCAGAAATGCATGCATCGTCGATCGCATAGCCTCAGATTTTGTACCTGCAGAGCATTTCTTGCGCCAGAAATTCTCTGCAGTGACTGATGGTGCGCATATGGATTTGCTGGGGACACAGCATTGCCCAGATCTTCCGTCGTTTGTGGTCATCTTTTGACTCTCTCTCTCTGACTCTCTCTCTCTCAAACCATTTCTTTAATTCCTGTAACGAGGGAGTGATGATGATACAAATTGATCGAATCTGTGAGTTCAGGGAAGTACGGAGGGAGAATGTCTGAGTTGGTAGGATCTGAGATACACGGTGCTCAAACTCCATTGTCACCCAGCTTGTTGTTGTTTGTAACGTGAGGATATGCTTTTTCTTGGAAGCTGTAGAAAAGAATCATAGCGTTGCTTGCCGTTGGACTTTGCGTCGTTGGCTTGTCAATTGCTCACTCCGTACCATTGTTGGCTGCGTGAGCCAGATATAAATACCATCTTCGCGAAGAGATGCATTCCGAAGCAAGAGCTGTGAGGACAGGATCAAAGAATGAAGTACTTGAAGTGAAGAAGGGATCCATATATAGAATCTTGGTCCACAGAATCAAAATACAAAACCAAATCACAATGTACGGCAACAGCAAGTGTATACATATGTCCTGAGAAAAGAGACTAAAGAAGCTTGCACATTATTCCATCATGCCTTGCAAACAAAACACACACAAAAGCTCCGCAAAGCTCCCGTCAAAAATCCGAACGCACGGTCAAATCCGAAGGTGAGAGCGGGTTGTCTATGCCATCCAAGATTGAGAAAATATACTGTTGGCAACCCATCCAAGATCGAGAAAATTTGCTACTGCGAAGTTCATCTACGTCGCGAGTGTGCACTTACGCTGAGAGCTTGCAATGCAAATCCGTAGGTGAGTATATGCCATCCAAGATCGAGAAGATTTCAGAACTTCACGTGTACTGTTGGCATCCCCAACCAAGATCACGAACTTTGCAACTGCGATGCCATTGCATATTAAGAGTACGTTCACACCCTCAGTGCTTCCCATGCAACGGCAAAAATGGCAACGCCTCACCACGCACTGAATCTCCGTCACGGAAAGTCAAACCAGCTGAGATCGACTCATGAGCTTCTATTGAACTTGAGCAATAATCGAAGCGTTTGAGAGTCATGCCGAAATCGGGTAACGAAGAAGAGAAGGAGGACAAGCGCGGCTCCTGGGACCCCGACTACACCCCCCCAGAGTTAGTCTGGAACCCCGACCCAACCAAACCCAAACCCTGGTACCCCAACGGTCCTATCAAACTCTCCCAGCCCGAGGGGATATGGAAGCCCCCCGACGTCTACGGCAAGAAGAAGATCGTCCGGTTCCCTCTGCGTCCCGAGGTGGGGATCGGCAAAGACGGAACCACCACGGTGAAGTTCGGGGAGTTTCGGAAGCCGTTCTACAGGTAACGTCCGCCAATTTCATTAACTTGGCGGTGTGCCACTACTTTGTCACCTTTTAGGAAGTGTGTTTGTATCTGAAAACGTTAATCTAAAGTTCCAGTCCTAGTTTTTAGAGCGTTGTGTCGGATTTATGTCCCCAATTATTGGCACTGGAATCACGCCTGTTTAAAGAAATTGACGAAAGGTCGAATCATTTGAAGCCTCTGCCGGAGAGGGCGGCACCGGAGGGGTGGGAGGAGAAGTATGTGGATCCGCTGGCGCCGGTGCTGCCGGATGCGAGGAACTGGACGCAGAGAGTGCCGCAGTACTCCGTTGTGAAGCAGAAGTGCAAGGGGGAGAAGCCGGGACCGGGTACGCATAATCGGTTGCACAAGGCCGTGGCCTCGGGCGACAAGAAGGTGGGTATCAAAACATTTATGGAAAACAGTGCCCAAATCAATCAACAAGTTTTTTTCTTTCTTTGGACGCCTTGTCACGAACGTGAATTACTAGAGTTGTGTTGACTCAGACTTGTCTCGTTTTGATTTGGATGTGTTTTGTGTTGGTTCGGATATGTTTTGTTGCTTCAAGCGACACGATGTTTTCGACTGGTGTCCTCATCCTCTATTATGGTCTCGTCAATGGATGTGCATTGAAAAATCAGATGAAATAGTCACGAATCTGGGTTTTCTTGTGTCTATTTCAGGTGACGAGATTGTTTGATGCTTGATGAAGGTACTCTCGAGTTTGGAATCAGTAGTTACAGTACTTGAGAGTTAGTTTGTTTGATGTTGTGGAGATGGCACTCTGCCGTGAGTGTCCATCGATTAAAGGGTTTTAGTTCCTCATCACCTTCCTCTGCTTTTTCGCTTGCAGCGTAGCACGTCAGTACAAGAAATTTTGAAGATACAGATACAACTCTGAGTATGAACTGTAGAGCGAGTCCATGCTGCTGAATTCCTAGTTGCATGTAACAATGTTTTGTGCATTGACAGCCTGATTTGTGCAGCATTTCTGCAGGATTGTGTATCCTGAGGGCCGCCTTCACCGGAAGAAAGGAGGAGGGTGGATGTGTCGAAAATGGACGGATCGGCCCATGCCCCGCGACCTCGTGAATCATTCCGCGGAGGAGTACGAGGTTTGACTCCTCTTGCCGTCTCCTTCTTTATCGTACATTCATCTTTTTTTACAATGAAAATCTGAGTGAGTTTGTAATCCCTCAGTGCACTTGTCGATTTTGAATGTCCTTACGTTAGTGTCTTCGGAGCCGTAGAATATTTTGCATAGCCAATTCAAGCAGTATCGAAGGCAGCCATGCAAAGCATTCTTGAGAAATGAGACTCCCCTTCTACAGTATCGTTGTGACAAGTATAACTCGTGTTACAGTGGCCCACAATTCATGGGCAAGCTTGCATTCAAGATTTCTACAATGAAAGGAATCAAGGGGAAGCAAAGGGTCCGTGCCTTGAAGTTCAAGAATGTTATCTAAGAGAAGATGCATCGGCTGGGGACAATTTAACTAAACTCATGCCGTGCAGGCGATCCTGAAAGCGCAAGCGCTGAAGGAGGCCCAGGAGGAGGCGGCCTTTCAGAAGCTGATGAAGGAGGTTTCCAGTGGCACGGCGAACGAGGATGGCGTGATGAAAGAGACGCTTAAGCTGCTCACACGAGAGAAGAAATGCCATGACGACAAGCAAGCGGTGCTGTACAAGTCGTGGGAGCGCCAGGTCTACCACAACATTCAGGACCAGATCGGGGAAAATCTTCGGAAGCTCTCGCCCAGACACATCTCCAGTAAACTTCGTGAGTATTCTGCCCTGTCTCTCCTTTCCCCCGTTTTTCTTATTGGATCATATTGGATCATATTGGCAACTGAAATTAAGAGGATTCTAACGCACTTTAGCATGCATTACTTGGACACCTTATGAATTTCCAAGTACTGTCTCTGGGAGTACCAAATACCAACAGTAGATTCTCATAGAGTCTCATGTTTTGATTTTGTACATCTTGCGTAAACAATATCTAATGTTTTGCCACCAACCCAATGGATACTGTTGAGACAGGGTATGAGCAAGATCGGTATGCGAAGGCCGTTGGTGAAAGGAGGATTTTCCGCGACATTATCAATGAGGCATACGATCCTTTTGAGTTGTCCAAGTCCAAAGAACATTCTGTGCATTACAGTACCAAGAACATCATAGACCCCGTCAAGCATGACCTCCAAAAGGTTCGTAAACATTCTTTTCTGCACCTCAAAGGTTCAAGCATATAGAAAGTTTCAGTACCCATTGAAAACGAGATCTGTGATTTAGATGCAATAGTATCATGTTTGGGTCATCGTTCCGTAGTATGCCATTTTTATGCTTAGTAGAATTGCGGTACATTATTATTGAAACAGTGGTGGCTTCAGAGTGTTGAATAGAGATTTTGAAATCTCCAATCATTTCTATTTGGGGTTTGGCGTTTAGGGTTTAGGGTAGAGGCACGTGCAATTGATTAGCCCGTTGTTTCTCTACTGATGAGAAAAATGCAGGGTGACTATGGATTGGACATTGCTGTGATCATTTCATAAGTGAAAGCTCTGACTTCGTTGGGGTGCAGGAGAAGCGGGAGAAAGTGTTCATGGGTGAACCTGTTTTCCACAAAGCGCACTCCAAGGAGACCCTTGAACTATTCCACTGGACGTACGACCAATTCAGATCCACCGTGCACGGCCACATCAATTGTGATGACGAAGATGCAACATACAAACCAAGAGTGATGATTCCTGAGTAAGCTGCCTTCCCTGCTCTAGCTCAAAACCCTAAAATTTAGCAATGCTCGGGGCCTGGGTGGGTCTCTTCATTTCATGTTTTTCATGTGCGCAATTCAATTGTTCACGTTGTGATCTACGTCACTCAGAAGAGGGGTGTTTTGTTTTGTCTCTAGAACCAATGAAAAACATTGCATGTGTTGGTAAAAAATAAGTAAAAATGAGCAGGAGAAGTGTCTATGTGACGGTGTTTAAAAGACGAGGATCATTTCAATCCTCTTGCTCTTTTCGAGTTAAGTATATGACCTTTGTGGGTTAGATAGATAGATTCGCAGAAACGAGTATTTCGTATCTCGTGAGCTGAATGGTGGATGGGTCAGATTCAAAAATGTCTGACGTTTGATTGATTAAACCTTCTGCAGAAAATGGTATTCCCGACCTGTGTTCTGGAACGGCGAATGGAGATGGCTGAAAGAATACTGGAATGAATCATTCCCGCCGGGAGGAAAAGCAGTGAGTTCCCTCGTTTTCGCTACTCTCTTCCAATGCCAATAACAGCAGTACTTAATTTGTTTTGTGTATACCTGTAGATCATTTCGGCGGACTTCAGTTTACTAGAGCTTGACATTCGCTAGAATCTTTGTTCTTTACTTGTCAGGTTTCTCAGCCTAGCTGAAATGAGATGAAGCTAGGCATAGCTGAGTTTGTAAATTTTCTAAGCCTAGATGAATCTTCATAACATTCTGAGTAGCAATGCTGCCATTCTTGAACTCAAGATGTGAGAGAATCTGTTTTCATCAAAGAATTGTAACATCCTGCATACCGTGATTCTTCCTTGAATTAACGGTTGGACTTAAGCCGATTGCAGCTCTTGTCATCAAGAATTTTTATGATAGCTCATCTTAAACCATGACAGGAAACTTTGGAAACGGCAGTACCATGATGAAAGCCACTCAGGGCTCTACCTGAGCATGTTCCTTGTCATTGAATGACATGCGTGATCGTTATGCGTGATCATTATGCTCACAGGAAATGATACCAATAGGACCGTAGAAATTCAGAAATGTCTGACTCTCCTGAACTGTTTGAATTCCTGTGTTGCAGATGCCACCCAAACCACCAGACAAATGTGAATTCATATGGCGTATTGAGAAGGACATGGTGTGGGGCAGTCCGGTGAAGAATCAACGGAAGCTTCAGATTTCGACTGAGAATCCAAGGTTCTGATCGAGTGGTTCGATCTCCCCACCACCTCGCAATGCGGCATGCAAGCCACTGTAGCATTACATTCATTATGGTGAGTGCAGGAATCTTTACTTTCAGAGTGTACTAGGTAATTGCAAAAGCAGGCCAAGTTATCAAAGAATAATTGCCGGTTAGGACATACCGAGTCGTGTGTGGGCGCCGAGGTTGGTACTGACCTGTGATTATTCTTGATGACTTGGCCTACTTTGCAATTCCTGGACATAATGTCAATGTAGGGAGAGTTGAACCTTTGACTTCCTTGATTGCTTAACCAATCAAAACATGCCACAATAGCAAAAGTCAATAGCATTTAGATTATGTTAGGTGGATTCACACTCACTAAGTTAATATTGGTTGGTAGTAGTAGAGATTTTTGTCAAATTTTTGTCACTACCAAACCAATGAAATTTCTACTTCTTACCCACCCTGTGGAAAATCTGCACAAGACAAGCAATGAGCATTATTAGTCTTAATTTGCCTCTCTTTAACCAATCGAAACATTGCCACCACCACAAAACTCTCATGCATTGACATTATGAAGTAGCACAGTTCAAAATAGAAATTAGCACAGTCTCTTGATAGTTGATAATGCAGCAAGGTTGTGGAAATCAATGATCTAGAGCCTAGTTGGAGGGAAATAGTACATGTAGAGCTGTGTAAGCAGTGAGAGGATGTATTTTTTTCCACAACTAGGTTCTGGATTTGATTTCCCTACTTAGTAGAATCTCAAGGAAGACTATAGGTAGAACCTCTCTTAATGCATGGTGCCAAGACTATGCATTAAAAGAGGTTTATGCATTGAAAGAGGCCACAAATATTGTTATACATTGAATTCAGCTTTCCATCTTGAATCATGCATAAGCCCACCTACTAACATAGGATGCACTAACAGAGGTTAATATCTGTGTGTTAATATTAATAGTCATATTAAAGATCATAGACTGTGATTTTTTTAAACCATTAAGAAGGGATTGGTTGTCATGTGATCCAATGGTAAGATTATAGACTGTGATTTTCTTAAACCATTAAGAAGAGATTGGTTGTCAATTGGTGACGCAATGGTAATTTTGTGTTGCTATTGTCAAATGATTTGTAAGTTGTAGATTACACAGTCTCACTGAGAATATGTATGGGAGTCTACGTGATAAGATGTTGTTTATCTTTACCATATTACAACAAGAGTCAATATGATTAGTACACTATGTACCTACTTATGTAATAACTACATGGAATAGGGGTTTAAAGGGGTTCCATACTAATTAATCAACATTACACACTATATAAATATCTACCTTTATTGTACAGTCGGGTACAACAATCTTATGATTTTTTCAGTCAATTTTCACTAGAAAGTTCATCAACTTCAGGAAGCTCTAGCATGCTCAAAAATGATCCGATTTTGAAACCGCAAATTGCGTTGGAATCGAAATGAAGTGCACTTCAACTTCATAACAAGTGAAAAATGAATAATTTAAAATCATACAACAATTTGGATGTCTTTCATACACTGTGTACCATTTCATAGAGAACCTTTACAAGATAGTCAAATATTTTTTGCAATGGAGTGAAGAACAAACAAGAATTCATACGAGCAATTCAAGTGGTATGAGATCAATTATCTCTAAAGCAATTGTGAAGGCTCATTTCCAATATGGACCATTAATACTAGTTGGATTTTTTACAAATGGTAGCAACAGTAGATGGTAGATAGTGTATAGAAAACATCAAAAATTTTGTATGATTTTCAATTACATATGTGTATTTGCAATGATGATAAATTAGACTTGAGTGTGATTCTAACACAATTTACGATTCAAAATTCCGTTCATTTTTTAGCATACATTGGCCTCCCAAAGTTCACCAAATCTCAATAAGATGCAAAAAATCGTAAGATTGTTGTACCTGACTATACATCAATAGTTACTGAAGTGTCTAGGGGCATACATCATGTTTCAAACATCTACAATTTTCCACAATAAGTCCCTTTAATATCCCTATTCAAACTATTGATTTTGATCAGTCTCACCTAAGATATCATTGACTTTACCTATTGACAACCTATACCACTTAAGATAAGAAATAAAATTGCAATAGTTTTCTCATTAACTTCCAACTCTTAGATGATGGGTATAGATTGATTATGAGGATGTACACCACTTGAATTTGTGAAGTAATATATTGGCTTAGAGATGGAGGAATATCCTTTCATTTTTTTTAATGAAGAATGCATGAAAGTTAGTATGAACCGTTCTTAGTGCAAAATGTTTTACTTGAGATAGGATGAGTTAAATTTGAATGCAACCTCCAAAGTGGGTATAACAAATTTAGACAGTAAATTTGATACTCATTGCAAAATGTTTAAAATTAGGGCATTTGAATTAGGGTGCATATTTGAAAATCCTTCAAATGAAGTTTGAGCTTTTATAACTTTTGCATACAATATTCAAATCACATTTATAAACTAATTTGAGAACAAATTTAAGAGTGTGTCCGAGAAAATTTAGATAATATAATAGATACTCATTGAAAATGTTCAAAATTATGACATTGAATTAGTGAAAATATTTAAGAAAATTGTCAAAAGAAAATTTGAGCCCTTGTAATTGTTGCATAGAATATTCAAATGACATTGATTTCCTTGACTTCACTTGAGCTTGATAACAATGGTTGACATCAAATTTGCACAGTAAAAGCCCACCCTATTATAACTTGAGCTCTTTGATTATATGTACAAGTTGTTCAATACATTTTTCTTTACAATTTTTTCTCTACTAAGGTAAACCAACCTATGACAAGCAAACCATCCATGACAGACATTAAGAAAATGACCCATTATAGTTGTGCATTAATCTGAGCTAGACTTTTATTAATGATTGAATGTAGTCACAATCAATGTCTTGAATGATGGTGATGAATTTATTAGTGACTATAATAGGAACTTCCACCTTTTTAGTGTAAATTCATTACAAGATGTAACTCTTTTTGACATCCATAATTGCATATTGAGGTCATGTTAAAAAATATTGTATCGAATTGCTGTAGGTGAGTAAGATGACCACTTTGGACACACTTTTTTTGTTGGGTTTGGGATAGTCTAAAGACTCTTTTGGGCCATTTCGACAACACACTTCATAAGAAACGCATACTTTATCAATAAAATAGAATTTCAATTATTCTCTCCATTTCCCATTTGTCTTTATATAGAAAAAAATTAAAATTTTGAATAATGCCAATAAGCAAACCAATCTTTTTGCCTATCATAGATTGGTTTACTTCAATGTTGTTTTCCATATATTTGATTTTGGCATGCATCTATTGTATATTGGAGCAAGGCTTTTCTTTGGCAAAATAATACTAGATTGCATGTGAAAAAAATAATTTGGCTAAAAATGGCAACAAACCATGAAATTTTTTGTCAAAAAAATTCAAATAAAAAAAAGCTTTGATGAAATTGCTAAATTGTGGATGAAAACAAAATATGGACATGTGATATTTGCTAATGTGGTATTGTCTATCCAATATGTAGTTGAATGGATTGCATTGAACATTGTTCTTTCTCTAGCTAAATTCACATCTTGTAAACATAATTCATCAAAGAGCAAAGCTTGAGACACAAAGTTTTACTCACCTTGAGCTATGGATTTTGCTCAAACCAAAATGAATCTATTGCAGAAATTGAAATACCAAGAGGCATTGAATTGGAACTCAATTACCCTAATCTTGAAGTACATTTCAAATTTGAAACTTGACGTAGCACTCCAAGTCTAGCAACCCTGATACTATAAAAACTTAAATTTTGCTTGCTCATGGTGTATACAGACAATAAAGAACCTAGAGCCAACTGATCTTGTTGTGCATATAATACACTTCCCAGGAGACTAAATTGACGCTCAATTTCCAGCTACTCACTGTGTTGCCGTTGCCAATATATGAACTCAATTTTTCTGCATCCTCTAAATTAAACCATAAGTTCCTCACATTCCTATTGAGATGCCCCAAGATCAACTGAAAGACGTCTCTAGATACCAAACGCACACTTCACTAAAGAGTGTCTTTCAATATCACCTGTGAATCTAGTCAAAAGAGTTGTCAAAGAGTCTAAAACAAAGGGCAGAGCAATTCACCAAGTCATATGAGAAATGCTCCAAAGTATCTATCTGCATCCTTCATGGTTTGAAAATGTCCAATTCCAAAGACCCAATTGTGAAAATATAATTTGGAGTGAATCAAACCATATATGACCATAACCAATTAAACTATTTTCATTCAATCAGGAGAAGTGACAACATGTCATTTGGATTCCATCCCTTGAAATTGGTGAAATTTTCAAGAAAATCTTTACTCAGTGCATCAGGTTAATCTGTTGACATATTGCTAATGAACGTACAACTTCCATTAGTGAGTCTAATACCTGATGCACTTTGGCAACATGGTTGGAGAAGACGTTCAAGAAGCAGATGAACTGCGTAAACACAACGGACCTCTCGAAAGCCTCCTGCAGAAGAGCCCTCCACAACATAATGCTCTTCACGACCCTAAAATTTTAAAATTGTGCCCTTACGGGACACTTTCTTGCATCCTTCTACACAGATGAGAGTGACAGAAGGTTAGGGTTTAAGGTTTAGGGATAGAAACAAGGGCAAACAATGTGATGTGTAAACAATTTCCATTGCCATAACAGCAAGCCAAAACTCTTAAGAGCTACTCTATGCTTCACATCCTCCGGTTGTACATACGCATACATATTCCTAGTGAACAACATACAAACAAACAGAGAATGCATATGGATGGTGATTTCCATTTATCTACAGAATCGTACAAAATCAGATTCAACCATCCCAACTATTGTCATCATCATAATTTTACAGTTTTGTAACCATCATAGAGCATCCTTGTTATTGTGAGGAAGATGATAAATCCAATCAATTTGTGCACAAAGGTCCATGAGAAGAACCTCACCTTAGCAACAGCCTTGACGGGATACTCAGACCTCAATTTTGGAACCACGCACTGCTTCATTTTCTCATCACTAAGTGTTGGTGTTGTGTACAGGAGTGCTCACTTGTAGCTAAGGAATCTTCAACATGGGTCTCGAGAAATCATGAAGAGCACCCTCATGGGATGCACGTTCGAGTGAGGAGGTAAACCCTCCGCCATTTCAATTGCTGAAACGCCAAGAGGCCACACATCAACTTGCAAACATTCAAATGAGCAGACACCCTTTCAACATTGGATACAAAGATGACTAAAGAGAGAAAAATAAGTACTTAATAAGACCTTGCCATCAGGTATTATTTCGTGAATACTTAGAAGCACGAATGTGTTCTAAGGCTCAAAATTGCACACTGAAATCTTGCACTAGAAGTTGAGAGCCTTGACAAACCCTATTAGCAGATGTCAAAGAGCGAGCCTCTATGCCACTGGAAGAGGTCGATTCTTTAACGTAATTTGAAAACTCTAAGTAGGGGCAGATGTGCTGGGAAGGATTTTTGAGGTTCATAACTGCACAGGGTTCAAACTAGAAAAAAGTAGAGAAATCTTGCACTAGAAGTCGAGAGCTTTGACACAGCTTGTTGGGAACTTGTATCATCTTCCACCCTAACACTTAAACCCTAATAAAACCCTGATAGAAGATTCCACATCTACAAGAAGCTCTGAAATGTTGCAAAGAGAGCCAAACCTGGGAATATGGAGTCAAGCGTGGGATGCCCCAGCCACTTGTCGATGATACCACGAGTGTTGTACAGATGAGTGATACCTTCCTCCAGCGGCACCATGTCTAGCTCATCTTCAAATGACTAATCATATGTTCCAAACCGTTCTTTTTCTTCTTCGGCTGCGGGGGCTTCTCGCCAGCTTTGGGTGGTTCACCTGCAAAACCAAACTATCTAGGCCATCGATTCTACAATGTATGAACCAACCCTAATTCTAACGATTCCCTACTGCTCGGTTGGACACTGCCATCAATTTTTTCTGTAAATCCTAAACAAAAAAATGACGATACACCCAGCAGCATTACAAATCCAAGCACTTGCTGAAGACAAATCTCTAATCAACTGCAACGTACGAAGCCCAGGATTGAGGAAGGTGAGAAAAAACTAAAGAAATTTTGATGATCGAGTGATGAAATTAGTAATTAGTGCGGACTGGCATGAACCTTCAGACGAGGTACTGAATGGGATGGAAGAGCATGTGCTGCGTTTCCACAACGGGGAAGAGCATGGCGATGACCTCGTCGTTGAATTTGATAAACGCAACGCTTGCTCTACCTGTTGCCAGGCAGCCACCGACCCTTTTGCATATCTTCTTCCTCTCGCTTCTAAGACTTCTCTCTCTCACACACATCTGTCTGTTAACCCTATTTGCGCACATATTCTCAGCGTTCGTTCCCCGATCTTAACGTTCCCCGTCAGGGGAGCGTAAGCGTCTCTTGAAGCGGCCCGTGAAAAAAAACAGGTCCTGTGTTGGAGGTTGGACTTGGGTTTAGTAATTTTTAGATAAACAACACTATTTAATGACCAACACTAAATATCACTCCAACCGTCTTGAAGTGCCGACACTCTTAGTTCAGCCTCCAATCTACAACAGCAAACCGACCCAACGCCCAAAATTTACGACTTCGGGAACAATCGGCAACAGCGATCGTGAGCGATGACGTCGTAGCCTTCCCATACGCAATGGCAACATTGCTGTGTCACCCCGCTCTCTTGAGCATTCCAACTTTTTCTTCTGCAAACTCCTGCAATCCAGAATCTCCCAAACCCAAATTGTACCCTTCCACTGGTGCTTCTCGATTCAATACTTCTCACATTCCACGAACAAATTTCTCTTGGGCGTCGCAGTCTCAGAGACGAGGTAGATTCTTCACTTTTTTTGTTCTGTGAAGAATTCGCGGGCCTGATAGGGCTTAGGGTTTAGGTTTGAAGATGTATGCTAGAATAATTGCTTGTTTGCAAGCTCCTTTCAGTGGTGTCGTGTGAGAAAATGACCATTTCAGTGACATTCGTGAACTCGGGCACTGGATGATGGTTGTAGGTGGATTTCAGCTAATCCTCATATGTGCTTCTGAATTTTCTTAATTCCTAAAGGACCAAGAGGTTCAAATTGGATCTCTTGTTTTTCTTTAGCAGTTTTGAGCTTGTCATATGGGTACTTTTTTCAGTTTCACTTAGTTTTGATGAATGCGTGTAATGTTCTGTACTTATTAAGGTTTCCATGGCCTCATCTGAATTTTATTTTCTCAATATGATGAATTGAATTGGTCGTTTTGGAATCATGAGTCCTGGATCGTTAGGAGTTCTTTAGGGGACCAAGAAATCCAAATTGTGCCTCATTGTTTTCTTTATCAGTTTTAAGTGGTTCATGTGGGAAGTGTTCTCAATTCTATTAATTTTTATCATCAATACATGCAATGCTCTTCACGGATTCTGGTGATATAAGCATGACCTCCTTTTTACGGTATGATGAATTAAATCGGACGAATTGAATCCTTTGGCTCTTTAGTGTTAGCTGCTGAGGTTCTGGTTTTGCGCGTGCAGATGAAGGCCCAATTTGCAGAGATGGAGCGAGGTTGTGTGATACACAAGCCGAGGTGTGGAGTGAGGCAGTGGATGTTGTGATCCTGACGAATGGGCCTGGTGAGGTGGCGACGTGGGTGAAGCCCGTGGTTGCAAAGCTGCGGCGGACAGCAGAGGACGATGCTGTTGATATGCGCATCTCGGTATGTAAAACACATAACCGTACTCGACACTATGGTTGGATTAGGGCTACATTTTTGTTAGGGTATCACAGAGGATTCCAATGCACCGAAGAATGTATTATTTGGATACTATATGTAATAGTTATAAGGGATTTAATTTTTTTGGGTACGGTGACCTGAAATGTAAACCCCCGAGGTATTCTGGAAAACTTAGCCATGTTAGAGCTGCCAATTCTATAATGCCCTTTATCCCTTTTTTCGGTGTATGTAATTCGTATTTTCCTCTCAAGTCACTAAACCCTATAAGAGATTCACTTGTAAGAACAAACAACAAAATCTTGATTGAAAAGAAGAGTTTTACTTTCGTACTCGTCGTGTTACTCAACTGTTGTGTATAGCGTGAAAATCCCAAAATCCCAAATGCAGTGCAATTCTTTAGGGGTTAAGGCAGTTGATAACGTAAACCTTGCCAATTGGAACGTGGCTAGGTTCTTTAGAATACGTCTGGGGGATGAAATTTCTAGTAGTGTTTTGTGTTGTTGACAGAGACCAGCTCTTGTCTTACCCTCTCACAACCATGCCAAAGTAATCAGCGATTTTCATTGTGTAGGTGGTATTGGCACCATGCCCTCATGCCTCTGGTGGCGAGCTCCAACTGCTTCAATCATTCGAGGAGATTGACCGATGCCAGGTCTGATAAGTTTATGCATGATATTGTTAGACTAGTATTGGAGAACGCATGAACGTGTTGTTGCAGGTTATGTTCCGGTATTGTTTGATGGAGTGTTTGATTTTAGGGTTTAGGACAGCGCACAACTTGTTTTTGTGGTCTGAACCCAGATATATGTTGAAATTGTAGGGACCAGAAGGATTTTTTTCGCTCCTGCTTCTGGGTCGAACACGAGACGGTTGGGATTGGCACAAGCGAGGAGTGTGTATATTCCTAGGCGGCGACCAGTTTTTTACGGTATGTAAGACTTCTTCATGTGTTTGTTTATTCTGTACTTTTGACGCTGGACTTTTTCAAGTGTCTTTGAAAGAAAACATATGTTGTCATTCTGTCACAGCAATCTTGAGTAGTAAAGGCAGGGCATCTTTTGAGACCAGTGCCAATTACGAGTTCTTATAAGTTATTTAGAGGAAATTTTATGTGAAACCAAAGCTTATCTGGTAATATTAAAGCTCTGGCATACTCATTGTGAAGACAATCGCTCGTGGGCTTGAGGAGCTCACTTGTTAAACTTGTGCTATCTTTGCAAAACTATGGATCAAGGGTTCCTTTTCATGTGTCAAAAGATTCCTGTTTCATGCCAATTCAGATGGTTGTTTAGACTTCATTCTTAACAATGGTTCTCTAGAATGTTGTGCTCAGGTGGCTATTACACATACCAGTTCAGTAGTATTTGAGCTTGAAGATGTTACCGAAATTAAGTCATTGGCGCACTCTTGGAGTCGTGATATGATATTCTTCTCGATGTGGTTCTTTCCTTGATTATGCTTGTTGCATTCTACCTGGACTAGAGGCTGTGCGTGGTGAATCGACTTAAATTTGTAATGCTGGTGTTTTTGATGAGGTTGTGGGAAGTTTACTAAATTTTTGGATTTTGAATTCAGCTTGTCCTGGGATGGAGATTAGGTTACAAGACACTTATGTATGCTGAAGATGCAGCACGATGGCCTGGGTATGTGTCGACACCTCCTCATTATCCCATTGTTATGGACGTAGCACCAGAAGAAGCCGACCTGTTGTTTATTTGTTTCTATTCTCAGTCTAATTTGATCTTGGCGATGAATATCTCTTTTGGGCTGGTGTAACAATTTGTTCAGTGTGGTTAATGTGAGAACACACATTTCCGTGAATTCAACATATGTGGTGGGGCAGAATGTCGGGACTGTTATCTCTATCATAAATGAATTGAAATCAAATATTTGCAGCTAAAGAAGAAGAAGAAAGGATTGAAATGAATAAGTAAAGCAAGATTGTAGGGATGCCCATTTTTGTCATTTAGAAGAGCTAATTTCGTTATCAAATGAACCCTAAATTGTTACCTACTATTGGGCTATAATTGTTGCAGGCCCTTGGCAAGTGACAATTTCACATCATTGTTCTAATCGATTCTGATTTATTTAGTGAGTGAGGACCAAACTGTGATGACAAGTGTCAGATATAGTTTACCTTGTCCATCATTCTCAAAATTCTAATCTTACTTAGATTCTAGGTCCACCAGGAGTAACACCTTGGAATTAGACTCCATGATTCAGGTGCCGACCAAGATTTATATAAATTTTGGTCGATAGGGGTAGTCATGGAGTGCCTATCTAATCTTTAATAGATAATTTGATGTTAAAATCCCTGTAGAAAGGGAATCACAGGTGTTGTGCAGAGGGTGCCAAGACTGCTGAAGAATGTTATGTTAATTTGGTGTGATTATGGGAGCAGATTGGTGGATGGATACATGCTGCGTTCCCAGGATCTTTTATTAAGAGTTCCACAATGGGCCCGCAGCCGTTGCCAGGTAGTCGGAGACTTGTTCGTGGATGCAGTGGGGAGTTCTCCCTCATCAGTCAAACTGCCGTCTGAGGCCCAAGACAGGAAAGGTGTCCCCATTGTTGGTCTTCTCCCTGGTTCCAAGGTAACTCTTCGTACTCTGAAATGCATTTTATAAAACAATGGTTTCACTAAACTTAGAAAGATTTAGACCTGTTTTTCATCATCATAAAAAGAATCTTCTCATATTTCATTTGAGGTCTGCCTATGGTCACAATGATCATGCAATGGCGGCCTCCCCATGATGCACAAGACCATAGAGTGACCTCCCCCTGAAGGTAAGATTCCCTTCATGATGTTTTCTAACAATTCTTGAAAGGGAAGATATCTGGAAGATAGCTTGTCATGTGTTTCTTTCACATTTATTGCCCCATGTGCGTCAGATTTCAAAGGGGACCTCAGTTGTAGTAGTGAAGAATGTTACCAGTGATCAGTGATAACAGAAGTTTTGTTCTGGCACAATTGTGCAGGATGCGAAATTGGCCATCGGTGTACCCTATTTCATGGCAGTTGCAGACTATCTACATCAGCTGTAGGTTCCTCACTTAATTAAGCTTTTGTATGTGCTGTTCTCTCTATCTTAGGGCACTCAGCATACAAGTAAGGAGAATGAATTCTCAAGCTTGCAAAAGGCTGCGAGAGTAATCAATCTCTTTAACCTCTATTGCCCAAACTAAGTATTAGGAAGTCGACCTTGGATGCTAACAGTCAATGACAGGAACTTCTAGAATATTTTTCTTTAGCTCAAAAATGTAGGCTTTGATTTCTTCTCTCCATTGATTCGTTTTGTTACCTGCCTCAGAAGTTTCCTAAAATAAATTATTTCGACTTCCATAGATATGGGGCGGCCTCGTTTAGCCATTTGGGCACTTTCGGGTTGATGAACCGTGGGAGTCGATCTCTTCGGTATTCAATATGTTTTATACGTAAGTTGTAACTCTCAGTGTGAACAATCTTACTGACGTAGGGTGGGTGGGGTGGCAGGATAGTATGGGGGGCGAGGTGCGGTTTTTGTTGCCGTTGGCTCCCACTGTAACCGTGACTGAGCTTCAACACTACGCCAACGCAGCTTCCAACCCTCTTATATCCCGTTTCCACTGGGCTTCGGGGCACTTCATCAAAAATCAAGCAGAACCACTCTCCAATTTGCACAGAGAAAACTCTGAGGATGAGTCAACCTTGAATCAATTCAATGTTGAGGAGCTGGGGAAGCTGGTGACAGAGAGAGGAGTCTCTATAGAGATTCGGCAGGAGTTTCCGCCATATTCTCTGTATCAGGGCTGCACCATCTGTCTAACAACGGTACTGTTCTAAAGTCTTCCTTTCTAGTCCATGCGTGTAATCTATATGTTAATCCCTGAGTGCCCAATACAAAGTCCACTTTGGTAGGTAATTGCGGTATCTTTCAGAATATGTTTATCATTCCGAATGTAGAGTATGGTTTTCTCTTCGTTTGGTATATTTTGTTACCTTTTACTTGAAGCTTCCTACATGATATAGTTGCCACTTCACTTCATTTTGGCACTTAGGGGTAAAGCTCCATCGTGGTTGGATACTACTCCACGAAGCAACAAGATTGTGAATGGGCTGTGAGTAATTCTTTACGGATTGTCGAGAGAATAGGTTCAAACAGGAAAAGAAGTAAATCAGATATGGTTCGAGAGTTTTGTGCGCGTGTAAATTTCATGTTCCACAATGTACTGATGAAATCTTTTGAGGGAATTTTTTTTGACTGATTATTATTATTTTTTATTCAGCCCTTTGTGGAAATGGGACAAGCATTGTCGTCTGATCATCTTTTTCACCGTGCAGGTGGGTACGAACACAGCAGAGCTTGGGACGTTAGGTGTTCCTATGCTTGTGGTTCTACCGACATATTTTCTGGAGGTATCATTATCCTGCTTTGTCCAACAGATTTTGAGCGGTTTACTGATTCTCAATTCGAGCGTTTACTTTAGCATATATTTTTACTTACGTACCGGTATTGTTTGAAGACTGAAACTATGAACTCTCATTGTGACTTTCAAGTGTAGGGAAAAATTTGTGGACAAGGCCTGTTGATGGTGACATTTTGGATCTTGTGCAGACTTTTAGAGGGGCAACAGGAGGACTATTGGGTCTACTCTCAGCAGTTCCCGGCCAAGCGGGTGCAGCAATGGCGCACCTTATTAACCTTTTCATACTTAACACAGCCGGCTTTATCTCGTGGCCCAACAGGTAACATACTTGTTTTCATTATTTTCTTTTCTGAGCAGAAGGGATTTTTTTGGTATCTTCTCAGATTTGATGAAGGAATATAATACCTTGTCAAAGGTCCCACTCATGCTATCCTCTCAGGCATGCAGTTTTGAGTACTTGGTATGCTTTCAGTGTCTTTAAAGTGTAGAGACTGATCAGCATTCATAAAATGTTGCTGCTTTGAATTTTTCCTCTGTAATACAGTTCCTTTCTGAAGGACATGATAAGCACCTCCCTCACGTTAATGCTCTTGCACCATCCATGTCATGTCATTGCTTCCTATCATTGTTGGAAAGTTTTTGAGCACCTTCCTTCAAAAAGTGTTGCAAAGTTTTCAAGTAATTTTCCATTATCAGAACACTTTAATGAATGATGTGCTTATTAAGATCGTAAGTCATCTGAAAATTTGAGGGTTTTTACAGGTGGGCTGGAGAGAAGATTGTCCCAGAGCTTATAGGTGAGATCGATCCGATGGAAGTGGCCGCGTTAGCCGCTGAATACCTTCAATCACCTGACCGACTCCAAGTCATGCACAATCGCCTTCTTGACCTACAAAGGTTACAGTCTGATTGCAAAGCAGGCCCAGCACAATCCATCGCACTCGCCGTTCAGGATTTATTGCGGTATGGAGCAGGAAGCCTTCCTTCTTGACTTCCCGTAATTCGTTTAGAAAGAATGGATAGAAAGAGCACTCCATCTCTCTGCCTGTTAATGATGGTTCACATTAATCCCAGTTAATCCAACATCCAATTTCCACATTGAAAGTGTTAAGAGGCGTGGAGAATTCAATTCTAGACATGCTTTGCGATGCTACTCTGACTTGAAAGGCAGCTCTTGAAAAATTTAGCACAGATGACGAACCAATTCGTGATTGCTGGAGGTTTTATTTCAAGACTATGCACCTCATCATTGCAGTGGTCTGAAACATGTTACCTTGCCATCTAGGCTACACCCTTTTGCTTTCTATTTTTTGCCTTTTTTGCCCTTCTTGCCTCCCTTTTTGTCCTGCCAGTGCAAACAACTCCATGTCAACTCTTCTCAGGTTTAAGGGTATAGGGTTTGGGGGTTCAGGGGTAAACCCTAAACCCTGAAAACATTAAACCCTAAAACCCTAAACTCGGCAAATTCAGAATGAACCCCATCAACTAGGAAATCCAAACATAGAATCAGGAAGAGTGACGAGTTTAGACTGTTTTTTGGTACCTTCGTCGCAGGTTCAACACCACCGTTCTTCTTCTTGAGGTATCGTTTCCAGTATCGTTGAATGCGTAATGCTGCATAATATGGCTGCCACCTTTTCCTCTTCTTTTCCTGCAAGCATTCAGAAGTTGCTCCTTGGTGTTTTGAAATCCTTCGCTAAGTCAATGCAGGCAACTTCAATTAAATTGGCGATTCTTCGATTCCCCAAAAGGACATGCACAAGTATTTTTCTTCTTTGATAACGAAGACAAGTATATAGATTTATGTTCAGTGCAATTGTACTAAACTTCAGCAATTTTAGCTGATATTTGCCAAGTTAACGGAAAATGCATTAAATTTTTATCCACCGCTCAAATAGTTGTATATTACTGACATTAAGTATTCGAGTGGTTGGGCATTCATACACAGATGGCATATGCGTTTTGCAATCGCTCTGCTTCTATGCGGGCTGCCTGTAGTCACATGAAAATCAAATTTGTCACCGTCATGAATAGCATTTCCTTAACTCCTAAATGCCCAAAGCACCAAATTTTGGTGTCCACAATACTTTGAAGTTAAATAAAACATAAGTAAGTTGCTATTTTTTGCAGTTTATATTTTTTAATTTTTTTTTTAAAGTCTAGTTGTAGCATCAAAAATCTGATTTTGAAAATGATTGATTATGATTTTTCTATTCAAGATTTTGTGCAACGGTGGCCATTGCAATTTTGACTTTTTGTATTGTTGAGGGCTCTTGAAAATGAGCCTCAAATACACTAGATCTTGGAGAAAAGATCACATTAAAAATTCATTTAAAAGAAATTGTAGAATAGATTTTGAGAAGCCATCAATTGATTGGGGTTAGGCATGTTATGTCCTTTATCCTCATATTTTTTTGGTGACCAACTTTTTTGATTCAACATGTAAAAAGAGGATTGAACGACTTTAAAAATCACTTTTGCAGTTTTAACACCCTCATAATCAAACATTATAATCTTTCAATCTATAAGTGATATTGTTGTGTTCTCTTTTTCTATGTGATCTCTAACATGTTTAGTTTGAATTTGTACACTTACAATTAAAAAAAAAATTGATTCAACTTATCAAAATGTTGGCTTTTTGTTCAATTTAGAGCAAATTCCTAAAAGCTCTAAAAAGGCCTTGGGAATTTAGGGGTTAATGCCCTTCTAGGTCTTGAGTGTGACATCAATAACTTGAGACCTAAAATCCTCAACTTCATTCCTTAAAAAATATGCTTCACAAATACCAGAGGGATTATGGTCCTTTAGAATTGATCTTGAATCAATTTTTGTGCAATAAGGTCTTTTTGTTGCTTCATCTGTCATGATGCAAATTAAAAACTTTGTTCGGCTTGTGCTATAGTGAATGCATGGAACCAAGAATCTTAGGAGGCAAGTGGCTATGAACTTTGTTCTAATGCTAGTGTGATGAGCTTTGTGATGGTGTAGTATAGAGAGTTACAAGGAATATAGTTATCCAAAGATTGTGAAGGAAACCATACCTCTTGGTCTTTATGAACATAATACATTAGCATCTCTCTCGAGTGTGCTCCTAGCTTATCATTTTCCACCTGTTATAACAATACCACCAATCAACAAAACTCCCATCATCAACTTTGTTAGAATGGCTTATTCTAGTAGCTAAAAATTGTGACATCCATCTACGAAAAACTTCAAAATCTAAAAGGTATAGATTAACTTTTCAAGCTGAAGTCATGAAATTTTGCCAATTTACTGAAATTGATGTTGATTCCTCTACTGATAAGTTGCTGCTTTCCCTCTTACATACAAATTAAGAAGAAGACGAAGAGCAACTCTGGTATGACCAGCGTGAATGAAGAGTCTGTTGGGGATAGTTCTACTATCTAAGCCATGTAGGCTTAGTACAAAGTGTAGAGAGCATTCCAGCACCCCATCATGGATAAATATTGCATATTGTGTTTTGTGTCTCACCCTCAGTTCCGCAAGCTCTTCTGTTTTTGTTTTGGTGTCATGCTCAGACACCCACATGAGTTTGGCCACTTCTTCGGCACTTTGCCCGTTCTTACCCCTCTGCTGCAGCTCCCAAGTACGGCAGGAGTTCTGTGTCCATTTCAGGTACCCACATTGAACCGAATTTTGAAAGCAAGCAAACACAGGGTTCAATACTTACATACCATCTTTTTGGAGTTCATTTAAATCTACATTAGTGTCAGCTAAAGTCTTTCTAGTGTTGGGATTCAATTTGTGAGGACAGGCAATGAAATTATTACTTGCAAGTCCAAGAGCTTCTCTGTCAATTCTGCGTTTTCCTTTACGAGTGGCGAGTACTGCTCATTACCGTAGCAACAACAAAAAGTTAGCATCCTCTTGACATGTAGCATTTCACGTATAAACCATTTCACACTCAGTGTGTAGCAATAGTCCACCATTTTTGGCAAGTAGACTCCACATGCAGAAGCTTATAACGAGTTCTTTCAACATTCATTCTTATGAAGCCAAAATTTCGCCCTGACAGGATGTTTGAGAGAGCTCCAGAAAGTAGATCGGTATTCATAATTACCTCAGCATCGAAGATGCCAAATTCCTGGTCCTCAAGAGATTTGAAATCCTCCTCCGTGCGCTTTTCCAAGAGCTCATGTTGCGAATTGGATGCTTCACGTTCACCTAATGGACAGGCCCCATTTCATATACAGAAACACTATCAGTAATGGTAGCAGATTCGTGCAGAAACAGCTAAACCTCAAACCCTAAAAAACCCTGAAACCCTGAAACCTAAACCCTTGCAAAAGAGAAGATCTTACGAATAATGGCGAGCTCAGCATCCAAGTAGGCATTGTAGTCAGCTTCACGCTGAACCCTTTCTGCTTCCAGTTGTTTTGTTGCTTCTATGTTCAAAGCTGTTGCCTGAGGTCACAATGGACAGAGTCACAGAAGTAGGGAGAGGATAAAAAAAAAACATAATCCCAAGTCCAGTTATCAAGGCAGATTTGTCACCATTCCATTGGATAGCCCGAAAAGCATTATGACTCATAATGTAAACCTTCTTTCTACACCCTTAGATTTGCAAAAAATAAAGATATGGACGTTTGTGATGAACTATTAGACTTGGCATTATGTCCCATAATGCTCTCGAGCCTCTTGAGCATTATCTAGTGCATTAGGGTCCTTAACCTTGTCCTCTTCATTGATCATGTTACCAACAACAACTCATCTATTCACACACTCAGTTGGCCTTCAATTAGCCTTCACATTGACAAGTTGGATGTAAGCATGCTTTGGCTAAATCTCTATGGCCACTTGTTTTAGAATGGAACTTGAGTTGTGTACATCTTCCCACTTTGAAATTACATTAAGAGAAAAAAATCATACACAGTGATAAGAATTCGACCTCAAACGATTCATCTCTTAACATTCCTCCCAGATCACACTTGTTAAAAATGCTTAAAGTATATTCTCTACCTTAATTTTCCGGCACGCATATCATATTGAGTACATTCAGAAAATAGTAAATCATGCTTGAAATAAAATTTCTTGCATCAAATAAAAGATGATCTCTAGATAGTACAATACGCAGTACACTCGAGTTTCCTGTTAGTAAATGTGACACTGATGTACCAAAGTTACACTTTGTGAAATATTTAAATTAGTCTTGCTTAAGTTATTACTGCGTTGTGCTAATTTCCATAAACAAAAAATTGTTGCGGCATTACTTTTGCAGGTGACTCTAAATTTTGTAAACCAGTGTAATCCATCTCTGTACCTGAGATGGATTGAAGAGTTGACTTACATTTTCAAGCTTAGCGTCGGTGGTTGCAAGGTAACCGTCAATGCATTCTTGCTCAAACAACGATGTAGAAAATCGCTTCAAGGCCAGTGCTCGCAACTGCCACCCTTCCATTCAACACATGCACAAACACGAAAAGATCATTCTCCAATTCGTGATCCTCAGGACCAACAAAATTAATGCTGCATAGTGTAATTAATCCTTCCTTTGATAAGTTTAGTTTGGTTAAATTATGCTACACGCTGTCGATTTGGGGGAAATTTGTCAGTTTAATGGAAATTCCTTTTCTTTTCTCAATCTAGCAGGCTGTCTACCTTAAGGAGGACTTCCAGAAACTGGTGCCATTTCGGATCCGGCTCTTCACCTAGAGCCTCCATCTGCTCCACTGCAAAATCTACATTCTGGCCAACACACCCAATTTCGAAATTGTTGTCCAAATCACATATAGATCCACAACATTCCGAGGTCACTCCAACTGCAGATGAATGCATTCAAAATCCCCCCCAAAACAGAAAATCAATCCAACCACTAAACGCTAAACTTAATTCAGTGACAACATTCACCTGGATGCTACCCACTATGATTTGGGAAAAAAACATAGCAATTGGAGCTTGTGCAATGTCCACGTTTGCACTTGATGAACTATGAAGTTTTATGCATTTTCGTGCAATTGCAGTGAATCAGAATCATTTTGAAGATTGTGGCTTGCATGAGTTCCAAGTTTTCATGTTGTGAAGATAGGTATCTTCAGTCTTTGAAGATATTTCAATCCACAATATAAGTGGACACCATTTGATTCTTGTCCTTGACACCATTGATTCCTTTCCCGTAATACAGAAAAGTGTAGTGATTGCAAGCAACGAACCTTCTTTACTTTGACGGAGTTCGCGATGGCGGAAAACTCAAGAGCATTCCAAGCCGCACCCCCCACAAAGAACCCATCAATATCTGGCTGCTTGGCAAGCTCATTACAAGTGGTTGACGACACCGATGCTCCGGAGATGATCCGCAGAGACGACGCCACTTCCTCGGATGTGTTCTTCTTCATCCACTCCCGAATTACAGCATGTACCTACGACAATGTGCTTGAATCCCTAAGTGTGACTGAACTCAGCTTACAAAACATTCTTTGGACTTTAATAGAATTTGAGCATTGCAACACTCATTTGAGCCTCTCAAATCTCGAACACCAAAGTTGGCATTGAAGGTACGAAAGGGGTGATTGGAAAGGGAGGGGAGGGGTATTGGAGGCCCTTGTACTGGACGAGAGATCCACATTGATTTCTTTTATTTTTGGTTTTGAAAATGAAAAACATGATGTTTCAGGGGTTTAGGGTTTAGAGTTTTAGAGTTGACACTGAATCCGATTGCAAAACGCATAAGATGCACAAGCAGTTTTCATTTGATAACTAGGGCAGATCTAGATACAAGTCTTGCACAACGGTACAAAACGTTTGCCAAACTAGCGATGAAAGCTTCGCAATGCAATTGAAAGCACCATGTTAAGCTTACCTCCTGTGCTTGAGTCGGGCTGCAAACTTTCCCTGGCCCAATGGCCCACACAGGCTCATACGCCAGCACCACCTTCGACCAGTCTGCGATTTTGCTCACCAACGCCTGTACTTCAGTGTTGTGTTTGTAAGGTAACCACACCAGATTGTTGTGAGACTTTGTGTAGTTTCTATTATATAGACATTTCAGATTTTAGTTTGAAAATATGAGAAAAGAAAAGAGGACTCTAAATAATGCACCAAAGAATGTGTTATTTTGTACACCATCTGCGGAAGTCACAGGGCTCCAAAGTTGTATTGGTAGATTTCAGGTGACCAAGCATACTTTCCAACATTAGAATGGTCAGGTTTTAAGATATTCTTGTTAGCAAAGCAAAGCAAAGACGGTTCGAATGCACCCAAGAATGCATTATTTAGATACCACATATGAAAGTTTTTAAGGGTTCAAAGTTTCATTTGTAAACGATCTGTTACGCACACTGGTTCAAATGTTTGGTGGTTCAAATATTTAGGTGGAGTACATTCTTAAATGCTTGACAAATGCTGCGTGGAAGCCACTGATTCTGAGTCCACCATACAGTATGTATGCAAGCCTATATTGCAGGGAAATAGAAAATAGAATTGAAAATCAAATGACTGGCCTGCAGCTGCTCAAACAGAACGTCGTTGGTGATCCCCAAGTCGCGCTCATCGAGTGTTTCCCCAATGGCGATGATGACGCTCAAGCCTTGAGATATGGCAAAGGAGGCTTTGCGAGCTACCATGGCATTCGTCTCGCCCAAGATATGCCGCCTCTCAGCATGGCCTGCCACCACCCATTTCACGCCCATGTCTGCAAGCTGCTCGGCGCTTGTCTCACCAGTGAATGCCCCGCCCTTGCCTGCAACAACGATTTGTCACAATTGGCATGGTTCCTTTGTCATGCCCCTCCATCACGGACATGATGTGAAAACATGGTTCGCTTAGACAACCTGGGAAAAGACTCACAAGAAGACTACAGGAATTGTCAAATTCACGTATTCCACAACTTCGGCACTTTTAGGACGCACGACCTTCAATGTAATTATATGCCTGCCCTAGTTTTAGAGCTTTGTGTAGATTTGGGTTACAATTTTTGGCGTCGGAATCGCTCCAATTCCACGAAATTGACAACATGACGAATGCATGAGCGTGACCAACTGTGGACATGAGCGGCGGCTTGCTTGCCTGTCCAACAGTTCTGGGCGCCCACATGGATGCGCGGGGTGAGCGAAGACAAGACCAGATCGATGTACAGCAACGGTGGGCACACCACGACGTCCACGTCCTCGGGATCCTCGAAGTGCACGCTGTTCAGCTCCTGAACCAGCTTGCTGATGGACTCCGTTGTGCCGTTGCACTTCCAGTTGCCGCCCAGGAAAAACCTCCGCCCGCTGGGCACCACTTCTGCCTTGAAGATGCCGGCGCCTTCCGTGTGCATCCTGGAGAACTACACCCACACACCCACATCACATAATCACATTATATTTCGAATTCTCATCATCTGGCTGCAGCCACAAGAGAAATCCAAAATGTCCATCCATGGAATAATTATTTGCAGAGTTTCATAGTCAAGGACTACTAGTGATGAGAGAATTGGTTACACTAGGAGTGAAACTTCGACACAAAAGGACATTTGTTCCATTTCCAAAGACACAAGCTCAAAAAGGAATTGGGGAGGATTCTCTCCAGACAGTAACCTCTGAAGGACTAAGCAATGCCTGAATTTGCTCCATATCTTACATCCATGAAGAAGTAGCAGAGAGCTTTGGCGGAGTCCACCACGGCTTGCTGGGACTCCGTAAACTTGGAAGTGTCAGCCTCTTGCCACTCCCAGTAGCAATTGGCGTGCCACCGCAGCTTCTCATACAAATCCTGCACTTCGTTAAGAGGCTCTTGAAAAGGGATTATTTCAGTAGAAGCTAATCAGGTGAGAATTCTGGCAAGAATTAAATACTTAGCGAAATTTGTTAGTCCAGTAGACTTGCTTCAGATTGAAATGGGATCACGTAATCCATTTCATTATATTGGCAGAACTGCAGAAGTTCATCATGTTGGCACTTTTGAAGGAGGGTGCCCTGAAACGTAATTCTACAACTTTCCTAGTTTTTAAAGCTGAGTGCGAGTTGAATGTCAAAATTTTGGAGCTCCGAATCGCACCAATATAACATAATTCATGTTACGAGCTGCGATCCGGAGCAATTCTTGTTACGAGCTGTTATATTGGAGTGTCCAGTAACTGTGGTTTCACTACTGGACACTCCAACGAGTTCCTAACAAATTAGAATCCTCTCTCTTACCTCGAATAGAAAATTGTATTTCTTGTCGTCCAGCTTGCTCATAAGTCCAACAGTAACATGCTGTAGGGATCTGAATGCCATTCAAGTAAACTTTTGAGTAATGACTGTCAATCGATTCGTGGCAGGTTGGAAGAATCATGGAGACCTATGTACTGCAAACTAGAATAGAAAACTGTGCACATGCTGAAAACTTCAGTAAACTAAAGTTCCAAAAAACTATTGCAAATGGTCACTTGAGTCAAATTACCTCACCAATGGATTACAAACTAGCACAACCAGAGGACCTTCAATTCAGTAGTATCCACAAGTTACAAATTTACAAGTAACCTTCCAAGCAATCATACAACCAGCTCCACAAATTTACACAGGAAATGAATGTGTTTCACGTCCTCGAGGTCTTTCAAGATTTGTTGTAACTACGTAAATTTGTGAATTATGATTCTGTAGGCACACCATCGAAATCCCTTGAAAGAAGAAGTGTGCACAGGAAATTAATTAACACACTGACAGACTGACAAATCGCCCGTACCTCATCATATTGAGGGCGTCATCCAGCAACCGAAGCAGGAGATGGCAGGAAATTACGGGAGGATCCCCCAATCTCGGCATATTATTGTTATTTTTGTTTTGATTGCCTGCAGGAGCGCTCACACCGCCGCCGTCGTCGTTGTTCACGCACACACAGGGCATGCCGTCGACGTCGGGATGGTCTTCGAACTCTTCGTTATCCCCGAATTGCATCACCATGCTGGCTGACAAATGTAAGCTCTTACTATCGTTGCTTGTATTGAGGTGCTAGTCAACAATCCACAAGCTAGAACCCAACCTCAATTCCTTTGAATTGGCGGTATTTTGTGGACCATTTTGAATTTTAGGTTAGCTTGAACACTGTGCCAGTAGATATGCAAATTGATACGTGAATTGCACTTCATTCACAACATTGTGCATCAATAAGCTAGGATTTCCACCACATCCACCTCCCTGCTCCTGTAAATCATGTCCTTCCTTCCTTGATCGAAGGTCCAAAGCGCCAGTTTAATGGAATTGACGTTTACCACTCATGACATCCTCTAACTGTACGTACTTACAGCTAGCTACCCATTTGGAAATCCGTGGTGCAAATGTGGACACAAATGTGAAAGTAACCCATTGTTGGCTATCTTTCAAGTTAAATTCCAGAATCTGAGAAACCTTCTTCCCTTTTGAGGCTCCTCCAGAGTACGTAAAGTTCAAACTCTAGGAAAAGGTGCAGGCGCGTTTACGACTCAGTCCGTGGTTGGAAGCAAGGGACAATTCAATTCAAAGCCTAGTAAAGACTGTTCCACTATCTTCCACATCACAGGAGCTCTTGGCTTTCAAAAGGAGTGAAAATCCTGTCACGTTGCAGCCAAGCAGCAGCTGAAACCTTTCCAGGTCCGTCATGGGATGCTGCTCCATTTTCGTTTGTTGATGATCGAGCTAGCTCTGTGTAGAATATCCCGAGCGTGAGCTGAGCTGCTACAGCCAAGCCACTCGGAAGAAAAGAAGTGAAACTGGCGAGCTGAAAACGCTTGGACAAGAAGGGACAGAGCTCGTGGCACGTTGGAGTGGCAGAGCCTCAAGGGGCAGCCGTTAGAAATCCATGCGCGCCGACACGATGGAAGTTGAGTTCGTTACGTTGGTGATTCCCCAAGGGTTGCCACCTTCCTAGTCTCCGACAAAAATTCCTCCTGGAACGACGCGCTAAGGTGGGTACACCCAAAATCACATCACGCCACTTTTTGCTACTGAGCCTAGTTACTACTATTAGACTGGTCAAATTTTCATATATTCTTGTTGGCAAATGAAAGGAGGTTCCAACGCATCAGAGAACATGGCATTTGGACACCATATGCAAAGGTTATTAAGGGTCAAAGTTTGTTTCCGAAAGTGCTCCATCCAAATAGGTACATAACTGATTTTGGAAATGTACACAACCTGTAGATGGCACTTTAAGGTCAGGTGCTATTTTGGGGGTGCCTACCTTACCACGCGCCCTAGCCTAACCAAAACAAATTATGTACACAACCACACTGACTGATACTAAGTGAAATTAGGTTGCCCCTCATTAATTTCTTAACATTTTACACTATATAAATGTTTACTGTTACTATACAGGGATGCGGCAGTAATTTTCATCAACCTAGAACCATGTGTGTGGCATGGATTGGTGCAGCGCTTTTAGGGCCAAGGCCATGCTCCCACTAAGGTAAGAGGTCCATAAAGCAACCATCTAAGAGCTGAAACCTGAATTTGGGGAGGTGAAACTTCTTGAAATATTTTTCAGAAAATGTTCCTTGAAAGAAAAGTAGAATTGGCATCTAACCCAAGTCGTTTTGTATTTTTTGGAGCTTTGTGGAATTAGTTATGATTTCTTGAAGTTGAAATGGCATAAGGCTCTAAAATCGCCCACCTCCTCAAATGTACATTGTTGATACAACAAAAAAGTAATATGTACAAATAGCTTACAATTGAGGAGGTGGGAGATTTTAGAGCCTGAGGGCTTTTAGAACTTGTTACCTTAGTAGAAATATTGTCTAGACTATGGGACTATGCCATATTTAACTACTTCTGCACTTTTGAAAGTCCAGAATTAATAATGGTCATTGGGAGATCCCATGATCGTCATTAGGAGATAATCTAAAACATCAAGAGATCAATAGAAACATCAAGAGATCTATACAAACATTGGGAGATCTCACAATGTTATTATCTTGTGATCTTCGGATGTTTAGTCCAGAATTCATTGAATATTCTAAAAGTAGTTAAATGTGACATGACTTGTCTTTGATGGTTATATGTCCATTGTGACATTACTTGAAATTGATTTTGAGTCACAAAAGACATGTTACAATGGACATTTAGTCATGAAGAATATGTCCCATTGGACAATTATATTTCTACTTATAATAAATTGACAAGTGGTGAGACATGAGGTAACTTTTGTAAGTAAGGTAACCTAATTGTTGGAGCAACCTAATTTCACTATTCTATGTAATTTGCAATCCATTAGAAATTAGGATACTTGACCAATTCCTAAACAATAGTTAAGATAGAAGGTCTATAAACCGCTTAGACAAGCTCTAAACGCATCCACCTCATAAAATGTATGCTACCTATACACTTCACTTTTTTATTGCTTCATCAATATACAAATAATATAAATTTCATGAGGTGGACGCTTTTAGTGAGCTCTCTATGCCATCTTCAAAAATTCATAACAAAATATAAAATGACTTAAGGTTAGATGCCAACATCATTTGTCTTTCAAGAAAAAATATTTGAAAAATATTTTCAAGAAGTCTAACCTCCCCAAATTAATTTAAATAGGCGCTTTATGAAACTTCTATCTCACAACCATTCAAGTCTGCTTAATCCAGTTTTGAGCATTTGAGTTTGGATCACAAAAACCTAAAACATTTAGGCCCTCAATATGGTACTTTATTTGACTTTGCAAAAGGGATTGCCAAAGTTGAAGTGAGATGAATATGAACCTAGCAAATACGGGATACAATTGTTAATCTCATGTCAGTTGTAATCTAATGTGCTTAAAATTTTTTGATCAACCATCTCTAATTAACTAATAAGGTCAATGTGTTTACTACAATCCCTTTTCAAGGGGGATTGTGAGTGAATTCACTTCTCTCACCCCCTCACTTAACCCATAAATTATGTTGAGGACGTTTTCCAGCCAATGAATGACAAAGAATCTCTCCATGCAAGATAGAAGTGCAACTATTCATCCTCCAATTTTTGTATGAAAAGGGAACGTCTTCTACAGTAGTTTGACTTCTAATGAGTGCTTTTGCATTTTTTAAGCCAACAATTCACACGGTACAAGAACAGATGATTTTGACAATGACCGGCTTGTCCTTTAAGGGTTAATAAGTGAGAGAACTAATTTTATATCTATTAAAATATTTGGAGTATAGACAGAGTTGCAACCAACATTGTTATTCTGCAATCAGAAATAAAAAAGAAGGTACATCAATGAATGAAAAAAACAAAATGAATGAAAACATTCCAAATGGATGAAAACTGGCAACAAAGAAAGCGATTTTGGTCCACTGCAATACCGAAATAGTGGTCAAATAGTATAACCTAAATAGCATAGAATGGCCAGGAAAAAGAATCGGAAAGAAACAAAGAAAAGAAAGAAAAAGAAATGAGGCTGCTTCCGTTCCTCTTCTTTCTCACAACAGTCGCTCTCATGGATTTGGAACTCCCGCCCAGTGCTTGCAAGTATCCCGCCATGGCTACTCACTGAAATTGTATGTCTTCCCTGTGAAGAGCTTGCAATGTAAGTGTGGTGTCTGTATCTGAAGGAGTTTTTTCGCGCAATGGCTCCTAAGGTGGATAGCGTTGAAGGTAGTTTGAATGTCTTGTAAATGATGCATGTGATTGAATCGATTGGAATTTACTCGTTTTTAAGAAATTTGAATTTGGCAATAAGCTGTGTTCAATTTGGTGAGATTTCGCTGTCTCCGAATGTTGTTGAGGTGCTTTGCACATGGAGAATGTTCGTAGGTTGGAATAAAGAGTTACTTATTGAAGATAGCAAGAGAGTTGATACCATGATTGATGTTCTTCTGTGGTGTTTGTAGGGACCATCCTAGATTACATAAATGAGGTAAGGAATCGTTGGAATTTTTCATGTCCTCAATTCGTATCCTATATGATGCATTTTCCGTAACATTTTTTGAATTATGCTTGGTAATGAGGGCCCGCATTCTGCTGTTTTTCGTTTGAATATAATTGATGTTTACATCATGGAACCATGTACTCTCCGCATAGATTTTTTCATGCAGGGGAGGTCAATATGACTTCGCTCTGTTAACTAACGCCTAGCCGAATGATTCCGTGTTTTTTTCTGAAATCCTATCTTTATCTTGCTTGATTTTCATGTCATCGAATCGGTCAGCATCATGGACAGCTGATAGAGTTCCCTAATTGTGCACATCGTATGCTGCTGTCTGGGAGATCTTTGGTAGACTGCTGTGGTGAGTCGCGAAATGTGTTGATTGCCGAGGCCTGTGATGGAATGTCGACGGAGGTGGTTGTTATACATCACGAGTCTGGCATGCCTCTGGCAGACTGGTCGTGCTTGCCTTCTGGATTGATTCTTAATTTAGAGAGAGGTCTTCTCAGATTACAATAGCCTAAGAAAATCTGGTTGGGAACGGGTAAAGAATCTGTCTAAGGAGTTGGATTTCGCAGCAAAACAGGCCCCTCAACGTTCAAATGGTGTCGGATGCATTACAAAAGTATGGCATCAAGAAAACGGCTGTACAGAAGGTGATGGACACGCTGGCAGCGAACGGGAAAATCTCGTTCAAAGATTATGGGAAACAGCGAGTCTGTGTGGCTATCCAGACCCAATTTGAGATTCCTGATGTTAATGAACTCGATGAGATGAAGAAGCAGAATGATCAATTACTAGCGGATGTTGCCGCTATTCGTTCTCACGTGTCCAATCTCGAAGCAGGTGCTAAATGTGTTTACACATGTCCTCATGCTTTCTCGAAGTCTCAAGCGATTGGTTTTCATTTTTGATGAATAGATGCGAGTTTCAGTCTATTAATCTTACATAAAATTCTTGGTATTCATATGAAGTGAGTTTGCAACGATCGACCGCGTGAACCCAACATTGAGTCAGTGAATACAACAACTGACACGTAGTCGAACATATTCATCAAGATCGGTTAATGATCTTCTTTTCTGAGTCTTGACAGATAAATGTCTATTTCCTATTACACGGGCATTCAGGTATAGGTGCTCACCTGCGTAATCTCTGAGATTGTTGGGACGGGTCTGGGTTAAATTGTACAGGAGTTAAATCTTCTGAATCCTCCTTTACTCTAGATGCGATTTGGGAGAAAACGAGTAAGCTTTGCTCAGAGGTGCGCTCATATAAACGATATTCTCTCTGAATATACAGCTTTCCCCTAACAAGGAACAGATATTGTTGTATTCGTAAGCAGCACTCATAATGTTAATCATTTTCCAATTTAGTTCAAAATTTTATTTTATTTTGGACGGAAATTTAGCAACAGTAACCTTCTCAAACGGTCGTTCAATTTTCAGTTGTTCGATACTTGGTCTAAGTTTCTTTGTAATACAGAGCTTCACTTGGAGAGTAAATCGCAAATCAACCCTGCATCGAAGCTTCGCTTGCATCTTAATATGAAGTGTTAAGCTACAATACTGCCTGTCTACTCTTACCAATCTCTTACAATTCAATTTGGGAATGCACTCTGTACTGCAGATAAAAGTCATGGAATCGAAGGTAGAGGCATTGCGAGAGGGCAGTGTTTTGGTCACACCTGAGGAGCGTCTAGAAGTGCAGGGGGCCTATGATCTCAAATTAGGGTCATGGAAGAGGAGGAGGAAAATATATCAGGAATTGTGGGGTATGATTACTGAAGTAATGACTGAAAATTTGAAAGGTCTTAAGGTACTTTACCGCATTGCATTCAAATGTTTAATTATGGTTTGAATTGTTGTACTGGGTACATCATGCAAACCTACTTTGGAACTAAGCACAATAGTTGAATTTTGGGGGCTAAAATCCTGTAGGCAGGTCGAGAATAGAGGGAGTTGATTTGACCAGACATATACACTGTTATATTCAATGTCTATTCTCACAGTAGTTTTGAGTCAGTTTGTTTAAGTTTTCTGCTCTAAAACTTTCTGACCTGTGTTTGATATTTGGGTACAAGTTCTGAACAGCCGTTTGTGATGTTGCTACACAAGATATCATGATTGTAGTTATATTACTAGAATGAAATAGTTCAATACAGTTTCGTTAACTTACTTCACCAATGATCTTAAGTTCTGCAATGGCACAATGGATTTTTCAGCTAAGTTTTTTGCACAGCCATGTTGGAACTGACCTTAGAAGCTGCCTGCAGGAGGAGATCGGCATTGAGACTGATGAAGATGTTGGCTACAACGTTACGGATTATTGTAACTTGGGAGTCCAAAAGCAATCAAGGCGCAATTAAAGCACAAATTTACACCTGAAATTAGATCAGATGTAAACTAAAACATGAAGTTCTCTTACATAGGAGTCCCCCTCTTTTGTTCGGATCGACTGTCCTTGGCTTGTTTCATTTGGCCACCTTGCTCTGATTGCCTCCGTAATTCAGAAGCTGTGTGCACTGCACTTGTTCTATGCACTGGCACCAACTACGAGAGTCTAGAGCAGGATTTCTCCACAGCAAGGGAAGGGCTTTCAAAGCGTTATTGAAGAAAAGGTGTACGCTGCAGATCGACACCTATCGGCCTAGATATGCTTCACTGTCAAACCAACACTAAGTCGTTGAATTAACCTCTTCTTCATGGCCTTTCCATCAATATGTTGTATGACAGCTTGCTATCAAACACACACTAAATAACATCAATAGTATGGCCTTCAATATCCTACATACATTTTGCTGCACAAACAAGAACTAGGGAATAAGCAATCCATACCTCCCACCTTCACACAACCTAATCGTGAATGCAATCACTTAACATCTATCCACCTTCAGTACGACCAAACAAATACAATGTTGCATGTGCAAACCATTCTTCATGCATTCCCATATACTTACTCTTTGATTATTAAATAGCCAATATTAGCTAGCTTCTCCAATTGAAGTCTTGAAGACCATCTTCCAAAGTGACCTCGTGAAACTTCAAAGTGTTTCAAAAGTGATTTTGAGATTAATAATAAAAAGGATCCAATAACAAGGATCTTCATTGGCCAAAATAAAAATGTGTGGCATTTTCTTATATGATCCTTAGTACATTCTTTTATATATTTTTTATTATTTGAAAATTTTCAAATCTACATTTCATGATCTCAACATATTATTATTTTTGTTTACACTTGTTACATGATATTAAATTAATATGAAGATAACACATGCATTGACATTTAATAAAGGCACATACGTCAAGACTTATATAGTTATATAGGGGGAGAAGCAATTGATGTAGATCTAGAATTTGAGAAGAAATGAATAAATTTTAAGAAGATTTTTTGTTTTTAATTAGGTTTTAATTCTTTCCAATTTGATGTAAATCTAATTCAGAACCTTACAAAAATGTCATGGAGCATCAAGTCACGTCATTGAAGGATAGAAAACAATTTCTTTTTAAGAATATTTAGATGTACTTCATTTGTTTCACGTACTAATAGCTCCTATAGTATAGTGATTTTTCAAATACACTCATCATTTACCACGTGTATGTTGCTTCTTTTTAAAGTACATTAATACCAATTGAAAGAATAATATTTTATTCTTTGAGAGGACCAAAATGACCTCAATAAGATCAAGGGTTGAAATAATCTCATAATGGATGATTGCCAAAATTAGTAATCTTTCATTACAACTTTTGAAGCATGAAGCCAATCAACTTGAATTTTTTTGAAAATGAATTTTTTGATAGTTATCAAATTCCTTATTTTTCAAGAATGAAATAAAATAATATTTAGAAGCCAATTTTGCTAATTTGTTACACCTTGAATTTGGATTTTTGTGAGTCCTCAAAATTTATAATCTAGAAATGAAATTTTTGTGGTCTATTCCCACAATAGGTGGGCATGTTCTTGCCCAAAGGGCATCTAAAAATATATTATTTTATCTCATCCAAATTTGTGCAAATAAAGCTTTATTGCACATGCACGTGCACTTTTGAACATTGAAGATAGTTTCAAGACCATGATTTTGGTGAAATCTCTTCATCATGAAATCTTCCCAAATGGCCAATTTTTAATTTTTATGTTAAATTTTTTCAAATTAATTACAAATTAAAATGTCAAAGTTCATATTTTCTTGAGAGTTTGCACATTTCTAGTTTTCCTACATAGAAAAATTTTCTATGCTTTTCCTTCCAGAGGTTCTTCTTCTTAAAAGTTTATACATTGGCCATATTTTTTATACTTTAAAAAATATTTTTCTAATTTTATGTTATTCTTGAAAGAAAGCATGAAAACTGACTAAATTCCACAATATCATTCACCTTTTCTTGCAATTACTCTAATATACCTTCTCCAATCTTAACCTCCATTATGGTGGAGTATTTATAACCTTCTTAAGATTAAAATATGCCCTATTGGCATGAATGTAATGTTAACTAAGGTTGATTTTTCTACTAGATTTGATGGTATTCCTAAAAATTCTTAGATAAGCTTGTTGAAAAGCTTTCATCTAGTAAAAGATTTGTCCCTATTCCCACAACAGTGGATGGCTTTTCAATTAAGTAAGGTCCTTCTCAAACTTGCTAGTACTTCACATGTTGGTAGCATTTGTGGATGTAAAACATTTTTTCTTTCAATCCAAAGCCAATAAATAATTTGTCATCAAAATGATGAACAATCCTTTTTTTATGACACTATGGTGGACAAATTGAACCATTTCAAAACAATCATCTACATTTGTGCTCATAAAGTAGACAATTTTACATTTCTTCATAATTTGTATATGAAATTTTATAATTTGGGCAAAGAATGCCTAAAAATAATCTAAATTTTGATTATTTATTTAAAAGATGGATGAATATAGGAATACATTATTTCATCAAAATATTAGTGGTTGCCACTTTGGCATGTCTTCACAAAAGAAAGAAAAAGGGCTAGTGACGAATTAAAAGTCACTTTAAACTCTAAGTCCCCTCAAAGGATTCTCAAAAGTTTAGGCAAGTACTCATGATCTCAATTTCTGGCAAGATTTTTTGACTTTTTTTCAAGATAAGAAAAATGATTAGCTTTTGGGGAATATAATTATAATCTCAATTGGTGACTAGGAGCAATCGTTATGCTACAATAAGTCCAATAGTGGAGATGGCGGGCAACAAAAAAGTCCACAAAAATTCGAAATAATTTTTGGAAAAATTTATTTCTTAAAGATTATATTTTGTCTATGTGGAAAGATTTGATTCATTCCATTTGGATAAGTGAATCAAATCTTTACACATTGACAAAAATATAATTAGATGTGAAAGTTAAGAAGCTTCTTGTTTTGTGGGTATTCTTTATAAATCCTTGAAAAAAGAATATATTGGATTGGTTATGAACTCAATTTTAATAATCTTTCAAAAAATAAGTTGTACATGATTTAGTTTGGTTTCTACAAAAATTTCACTGTTGGGATTAGCATAGTGTTTAAATTCCACCTTAGAGCTATCAATAATTTAGTTTTTCTTTCTATCTTGTACCTACTTTGACTGAACAATTTTTTAAAGAATAAAGTTAGGAAAGGGGGGACTTTCTCTCCCAAATTTTCAACTCAATTCTTGAATATAAAAAAAAAATTCAATTTGAAGCACAAAAATTTTAAGTTAAGAGGATCCAAAGATTTATGATCTATTTAAATTAAGAGCAAAAATTAATTGTTTTCTTCACATTAAATGCTTATATCTTATGATCAATATGGTCAAAGCTTTTGAAATTTCTTCCAAACATTTTTATACTAGTCTACTGCAAGATCCTTTGTTTGGATATGAAAAACAAAGAAATGTATAATTTTTTTTGTTGTTTGCATTGAAAATGACAATTTTCAATGTTTTTTGACAAAAAAATGAACATGGAACTTTAGGGGTTAATTTTTTGATTTTGTAGTCAATAGCCCGACATGCATCCTAAAGCACACACTACTTACAATACTCATTCATTTTTGTGACATCCATGTACCATGTATGTACTTTCATCCACAATAATACACTTCTGCCAATTTTTTCCCAAATCTATCAATTTTTGGAGATGTTTTTACAGTTTCATTTCACAAATGCTCTAAATGATAGCCAATAATTCAAAAAGTCTAGTACAAAAATTAACCCTTAAACGTCGAGGCGGACGTCTAGTGTCTGATGGATGACAAAGAATCTTTTAACCCCTAAAACCCCGCTTGTCTCCTCGGGGGACAATTTGGATCCGAGTAGGTTCCTATTGTCTCAATTTGAAGTGAATTTTTTTGAGATTTTTTGAGGTTGTGTAGCTTTGCAAGAGCTTTGTGGATATATCATTTTTGTTTCAATTAGACGCTGGATGAAAAAGTTATGGCACAATGAGCAAGAAATGGAGATTGGCGGGCAGCTCAAAAAAAATTACAAAAAGTCAAAATAATTTTTTTTGAATTTTTTTCCTAAAAGAGTATGTTTTTACCTAAACGTGAAGCTTTGATTCATTCTATTTGGACTAGGGATGAAAAAGTTATGGACAATCTTAGTTTTTTGGGCAATTTAAGCATCTTCTTGAAAAAAAACTTTTTGTTCAACTTTGAATGCTAATATCTTCCAATCCGTACGGTCAAATTTGATGAAATTTTTACTACATGATCTCAGACAAGTTGAGTACAAGATCCTACGGTTAAACTCCCAAAATAATAAAATAAATTGGTTTCCTTAAGTGAATACAACAGAAGTGGTAGTTTTGAGTGTTTTTTGGCAGAAAACACCCTCGGGGTTTTAGGGGTTAATATAGGACAAAAGTGCAACTATTCATCCTCAAAATTTTGTGTGAAAAGGGGAGATCATCTAAAATACTTTAACTTCCAATAAGTACTTTTGGATTTCCTTAGACCAATGATTCCCACGGTATCAAAATAGACGATTTTCTCGGTCACCAGTCCATGGTTTATGGGTTAATCCTTAAATGTCAAGGTGCACATCTGGTGTCCAACGGATGATATGAATCTTTTTATATAGGATAGAAGTGCAACTATTCATCTTCTAAATTTTGCGTGAAAAAGAGAGATGTTCTATAGTACTTTGACTTCCAATGAGTACTTTCGGATTTTTTTAGACCAATGATTCCCACGGTATCAAAATAGACTATTTCCACAGTCATTAGTCCGTCATTTAAGGATTAACCCATAAACGCCGTTGACGACGTTTTATAGCTGATGAATGACAAAGAATCTCTCCCTGTAGGACGGAATTGCAACTATTCATCTTCCTGATTTTGTATGAAAAGGGGAGATCATCTACAGTAGTTTGTCTACCGATGAGTACTTTTGCATTATTTTCAATCCAAAAATTCACACGGTGTCAAAACATATGATTTCCACGGTTATGAGCCCGTCGTTTTAAGGGTTAAATGCTAATGGGAGTATAGGACTCTAAAGAGATCCTTCGCAGCACAGTGTCCCAAATAGTCAGAGCTTCTGTCACCCTCTGCAGCATCTGGTCCTGACTCCTGAGTCCTGACAGCCCTAACCCAAAAGGACGCGTTCACACGGGCGGTCCCGCAATCGAGGAGAATTTCGTCCCACCAGCTCCACCCGCCCCACATTCAGTCCCCCACTCACACAACCTTGGATGCTTCGATCAGTTGGATCCCCAAGTAAACGAGAAATCCGTTTGCCTGTCAGAACCGAGACGTTGACGATCAATCAATCCGCCGACTTTATATATATTGCAACTAAATTCCCGAACCCACAAAGCAAATGTTAGCTTTCCGGTGATCCTCCGGAAAGCCGAATCAGTCTGTGGACACGAGGTCCCATTCCATTATTGTACGATTTATAAATTACCGACAGAGGCACCTTGGTAGTGAGCAGGGATACCTGTGGGCCTAACCTAGGTTGGAAGGAATTTCGCGAGAATGTGGTGAGGAGAAGGAGGATCATTCTGCGGAAGACCGGTTTCAGTTGTTTGAGGATTGCGGTGAGAAGAAGAGGGAGGATTTTTATGATCTGGGTGTTTGAGGAGTGTCGTGAGAAGAAGAAAGGAGAATTTTGACCCTAAGTGCAGTTTGTGTTGGACGGTGTTTCGTTCTGTTAGCTAACTCACATGGCCCTCAACAGGCAACAAAGCCTGTGAGTAATGCTTTAAGGAATAGTAGTGTCGAACCTCTCTTTGCAGGGTAGAGCGGTTTGGCCGGAGATGGTATCTGAGAGAAGCTCACTGGGAGGATGTTTCCGAGGTCTTCCTTTGGATCCCGTTGTGGCGACAGCGAGGTTGATTTCAGCGGCTGTGGTGCCGAGCAGCACCGAACGTGTGTGTCTTCGTGAAATGACGCCATAGCCATCTGTTTGAAGCTCGTTGGCAATGGGAAACTCTATGAGTTGCGCCGGTCCTGCCAGTTTGTGGGATGGGGTGCATTCTCGCTCTCGGAAGGACAAGACTAGTCCGTCACGGAAGGGAGGCAGTGCGAAATCAAGTAGCAAGGGGAGCAGTACGAAATCAAGTAGCAAGGGAGGCAGTGCGAAACATGGAAGCAAAGGCGGCAGTGAAGGGGGCAGCCAAGGAGGCAGTCAAGCAGCTGGCAAGGAGAGGAAGGTGTTCAATTTCTCTGAAGAGAGCGAGCTTGACGAAATTTTGGACGAAATTGATTTGGTGAGTGTGAATTTTCTTTGGTTTTAATTGCTTTGCCCTTGTTGTGGTTAACTAATTTTCAAATGTTGGCTCCTTTTCATTTGTTGCAAATGAAGTTTCAACAGCAAAGAGGATGCAATGCTTTTCTACGGCTAGTGCCCTTGCTTCTATTCAGAGTTAGAGTTGCAAGCTTTACTAAAGTGGTGGGCTCTAAGAGTCGGGTACTCGGAAACTGATAAAACCGTTGGATTCCGTTCTACGATTTCCAGTTCTCTAATAATTGGATCGGTTTCTAACGTTTTTCAATTTCCATGAGTCTACTTAGACCTCAAGAACAGAGTCCTTAAATTTCAGTTGAAGTCAATCAAATGCAATTAAAAAATGGAATTAAACGGAAGATTTCGTTTTCAAACTTTGTAAGTGTGCTTACAGCTGAAGAAGAGAGTTCTTAGACAGAATTGAGAAAATGTAGTCTAAAGGCAATCAAATATGCTGTTAAAAAATGGAATGAAACGGGAGATTCTGTTTTCCTGTTGCCCTGGGGTTAGTGCTTGATCTTAACTTTTTTTTTTTTTTTTTTTGAAAACACAACGTGACACAGAACAATGCAATTAAAAAAAGTGGATGCTTGTACAATTAGTTATGACTTCTCAAAAGTTGGAAGTCACAGTGTTAAAAAAGAGTCTTCACCCTAAAATGTGCAACTGTTCTACAGTCACCTTTGCTAAGTTTACACACGTACTTCAAAGCTGAAAACTCATGCAAATCAGAGATTTCAAATTGTTGCTTCTTGCTCAAGAATCCATCAAATCATAAATCTAAGCACTGTGCACTCTCTTGCCAAGATTAGAACCTCGTAATTGCAAGTGATTTCAAGGAAAATGGTCCAGTCCTTTAATTGATATCAATTGAAGTTGGTGGCTTGCAGAATGCAAGAGGGATGCACACTCAAAAGTGTGTAAACTTTTTGAAGGTGACTGTACATTGAAAATTCAATACGAATTATACTGTTCTAAAAGAGTCGCCACCCTAGTATGCTCAACTGGTCAACTTTGAATTATTCAATATCAATCTTTGTCTTAGATCAGCCTATGGGTGGGACACTTTCAGATTGGGCTCAGTTTTAAAGCATATCCTACCATATCAGCTTTCAAATAATTATAGAGTATGTTGGTTCACAGTCATGGAAATTTGCTTTAGGGTTTAGGGTTTACTGATCATTGCATTCACAGGCCCTAAGCGATGCATTGGAGTATCGGACAAATGAGAGAAAGACATCAGAAGCTCTTCAGGCTAATCTGGAAGATGTGGGGACTATGCTGAGGTCGGTGAGCTCAAGCTGTCAACAAGCGAAGTCACAGGTAATTTTCTGTGTCTTGTTGTGAACAATCTTCTTTGTGTCTTTCTGTGAATTGTGTTCTGTGTGGGTTGTTGTGAATAATCTTTTGTGTGCCTTGTTGTGACTGATGTTACGCCTGACTTGTTATGAATAATCTTTTGTGGGTCTTCTTGTAAATTCTCCAATCCCCAGGTGGACAGTGCCAAACTAATAGCCACAGCCTCCATGAAAGCGGTGATAGACCTGTTGGACTGCGCCAAGAACCTGACGTGGGTAGGTGCAGCTCTGGCGATGGTGGCGTACGTGTTGCGGCGCATCGACAGAGCCCAGCAAAACAACGAAGCCTGTTGGATTCTCTTCAAGTCCATGCGAGGCCTGGCCAAGCACATCCGCGCCCTCCTGCCGGAGCTTCCGGAGCAGGACCAGAAGCTCAGGGAAGCCACGGTGCTCATTGCCCGCGGAGTGGCCCTCTGTAGCGCCCACTGGCGACGAGGCATCCTCAGCAAGTACTGCTCAACCCCTCTTTCCTGTGATTTTTGTAGATGTGTTGGTGTTGCTTACTTGTTATCATGGGGAACTTTAGTAGAGTGCAGCTGGTGAAGGAACGAGCTTGAAATTTGAACCGATGTCATGAGTGCAACTAGTGGTGAGAGAACCGGCGTAAGAAGAATCTGCGATCGCATTGATCTAAGAGTTACAACACTTTTTATTAAATTGTATCTCATACTTTAAAAAATCGTGTGAGACAGGCTTGGCTTTGCTGACACGACCATGAGCGATTTACATCAGCTCTCCCTAGAGATCAACAATGTCTATCCTGATCTCAACCTGGCAGTGGCGGTGAGCATTCATAAAAATCAGAAGATTCTGATGAGACAAATGAGTCAACCATTGTCGCCCTTCACGCCTGCGTATCCAAGCAACAAAGGTATGTTATATTACCTGCTGATGTGTCTGAAGGCATTTTGGGAGGAGTCCTATCTTAAAGCATTCTTTATACTCAAATCTCATGTTCATTCTGAACAGAAGTTTTTGAACCGTCTCTATGCCCATTGGGAGAGAGTGAGCGATGGTTCACGAATGCAGATAGCTTTGGTGCCCAATGTAAACGAGACTTGTGAATTACCGCTTGTGTTATGTAGAATCTCGCAATGCTGAACCCTAAACCCTTGTAATGTCTGGCCTGTTGTGTGGTTTCTTTTGTCGAATCTCGCATTGCTGTATCTCCCATATACATGATCCTTCCTTAACGATGTTATGTTGTATATGAGAGCTTTTGAATATTTGAACTCGTAAGTATCGTTTCAATAAATATACTGAAGATTGAAGTAAGGATTATAGGCAAAGGCACTTGTGAAATTATTCCTCTCTCACATCGCCGAACCCTTGTAACCCTTGTCACCCTTGCACTGTCTTCCCCTGTCGTGTTTCTTCTCGCCACACACACAGTGGGCCTGGACATCCGCGTCGAAGAAGTCATGTCCAAGCTCCACCTCTCCGACCCCTCCCCCCGCGCCGTCATCCTCCACGGCCTCCCGGGCATCGGCAAGTCCACTCTCGGCGACGCCGTCTACTCTCGCCTCTCCTTCCCCGGCCGCACCCACTGCAAGATCGAAGTCGGGGAAAACCCTTCCCCCGAAAAGATCCTCCTCCTCCAAACCAACATCCTGGAGCGTCTCTCAGGGGAGAAGCCTCGATTAGGGTACCCGCTCGAAGGCAGCCAACGATTAGCCAAGTACCTGGAGGAATGCAGGGAAGCTGTGTTTCTGTATATTGATAATGTGATGCATCCGTCGGATCTGAAGTACTTATTGCCCGAGGAGAAGAGCCTTCCGCGCAAGAGCAGGGTGCTGGTGACTTCACGGGTGGCGAATCTGTGTAGTGAGATGGAGGAGAGGGGGTTTGTGAGTGAGAATTATGAAGTGGAGGAGCTCGACTTTGGGGAGGCGAAGAAGATGTTTTGCTTGCTCGTGTTTGAGGAGGAGGAGCCGCCGGTGGACAAGGAAGCGCAGGTGAGGGGTCCGAAAACGGTGCAATTCTTCGTTGTTGATTCTTCCATTTCTGAATTGTCTGTAGGGTTGCTTCACAAGGCGATTTGAAGCCAAGAATGTCGTGAATTCAGTGGCGGAGAAGTTAAGTCCAAGAATGTTTTTAATGCTTTTTCATTCTTGGCCTTGTAGGCTATATTTGTTGCACTATGGCCTCAAGTTTTTGATAGCCCTGATTCCTTGTCCAAAATGGCCCGCAGATTGCCTTTGTTTTGTTCGATTTTCGTTTCCGTAGGCTCTGTTCCTGAGCTGTAATTACACATACAAAGATTGAAAACTGTTCATAAGAACACTCAGATTATTAATGAAGTAGAATTGAATCAAATCTTTGATTCTGGGTAACCTTGATGTCCACCAGGTGACCCAGGTGTTGAAAGCGTGTGGTGGCATGCCCTTAGCCCTCGAGCTCGTCGCCAAGTTCCTGAAGAAACGAAACCGAGACTTGGCCTGGAAATACACTCTGGAGGCGCTCCAAAGCTCCGACCCATTAACAGGGACCAAAGACATGAGCAGCTACCTGGGGAAGCTGGAGTCCATGTACGAGCAGCTGACGAAGTCGAATCAAAGAGCGTTTCTGGACATCATCACGTACTACCTGGACCTGCCGTGGGACATGGTGGAGCATGTGATCGGTGAGGAGCGGCTCCTGGCGCTAGAGGAGCTTGCGTTCGTGAAGAAGAAGCGATCCTTAGACGAGGACGCCATTGCAAGAGTGCACGTGCACGATCTTTTGATTTCCTTGGGCAGGAAACTGGAACCAGGAGTTCGGATCTCGTCTGCTGGGGACGACCAGTTGCCAGCGCTCTTGAAGTGTGATGATCGGGTATGGCTGTCGCTTCCTCCTTTTAGTTCATTCTATAAGTGCAGCCCTGCAGAAACACCACTAAGGAAAGAGACCCTGTTTTTGCCATGGGACTATTTGGGCCACTTTTGAGCCACAATGTACCACCAGAACACATTTGAAAGTCTGATACATAGTGGCACAGATAAGGTGGTTTCTGAATTGTGGAACAAATGGCGCTGCCTACCTATTAACTTTAACTATTGTTGGAACTATGCAAGCTTGTGAGGTTTGAACTAATTTGGTAATTCACAGTTTTTGAGATAAAATCAATGTAAACGTGGTCTACACTGTTTTTGTACTATATCAAATCGTTTGATTGTACGTCATCCAAATTTTAATTCACTTTCGTATACTTTGCTGGCACTGGACTGACGGGGAGGAGCCTTTGCATCAACAGAAGCCTTATTGTCAGGAAGTTCGAGTAGTTACCTTGAAAACCAAGCCACTTTAGAGACTAAAGTAATGAAAAGAGTCATTGTTCCTTCATGACCATTCTGTTTTCCTCATTCCTCATTTTTAGTGCTACAGGGACAGAGCCTCTTGTAGCATAGCTGCTTGTTTTGGATTTCATTTAATTCCATTCTATGTCATCTGAATTTGATCTAAATGTTGACACTTATCAGACCACATTCATTTAAAATTCATTTAATTAGTGTGAGGGGTCTTGCCCTATTCAAGCTCTTGCACTGATTGAACCTACTTGAGCGATATCATTCTTGAGGTGCTCCCTGAAGTGCACTACACTTTTTCTTTGTAGTTTTTGTGGGTGGGAATCAGTCGTGTCCAATTATGTCTGCCGTTGATCGAAAAAGATGGGTTGGCGTTTTTGTGCATGAGCAGGAGAAAAAAGCAATCGAAGGCCTGTGCTTGCGGAACTGCAAGGAAGAGTTGCCCGCCGAGTCGCTGGACGTTCTGTCGACGTCGTTGCGAATCCTGATCCTCCAGCAGAACGTGTCAGGGCAGTGCCGAAAACTGCCGCCTCATCTGCAACTGTTCATCACGCAAGGGTCCATGCCGTTCAAACACATCGAGCAGCTGACGGAACTGGCGGTTCTCAAGTTGTGTGAAGTGGACATGGACTTTGATTTTGTTCAGGTTTGAGCTTCCTCTTGCACTGATGGGTGGTTCTTGCTTGCAATGTCAAACTCTTGGAACCCAAGTTCGAAGTCCTCATACCTGCCAATTCGTAGTCATTAAGGTAGTGGATACTACTTGCGTCACTTAAGCCCTCAGTGCTCCAAAGTCCATAATCTGGATGATGAGATGAGTGTTTCAGGGCATTGTTTTGCTCAAACCATGTCTCATCTATCCAAAGTAATGCTTGAATCTTTTAAAAGGACCTTCCTCTATGACCAATGTGATGAAATTGAGATAAAGAACATAATTGTACAAAGATAGAAGCAAAAATGTAAAAAAATTCCAAAAATGATTTGGGCGTGAAAGTGTTGAAGGATTTAAACCAATATGTCAGAGTGTGCTTTCATTGGGAGACAGTTGTGGAGAGATGAGATTGGTTACAAGAGCCAAACTCTCTCGGGTGAATTTGTTTGATCACTCAATGTATTGGATGATTTCTTATGCAATCATTCAGGTTGGGAAATTGTAGACCACTATTGGATATTAGACAACATGTCCATTCGAATAGCCCTGGCCATCCGCCAATCTAGCCCAGTCAGGATTTCTTACACCTCTTGCTAATTGAATTCCAACCAAGTGGACTATTTTTCATTTTTAAGAGATGAGCTGCTGTTGGTAACAGAGGCCAGTGTAGAAGATAGGAGATGGGATCAGGTCTTCGTATCCTCGATTTTTATTTCCTCTCAGCTTTCCTTTCAACGATTCATTGTCCTCGATGCAGTTCCCGGATGGTCTAAAGTCCCTGATCATCAACGACTGCCAATCGCTGAAGGAGCTACCTGAGTGGCTCGTCGATCTCGAAATGCTCACCACTCTCGACCTGAACTCCTGCGAGAATCTGCTGAGGCTTCCAGAAGGGTTTGGACAACTCATGGCCCTGCAGTCCCTGGAGCTTCAAGATTGTCGAATTTTAGAGGAGCTTCCCGTGGATCTCATCAACCTGACAGCACTCCAGCGTCTCAACCTCGGTGGCTGCAAGAACTTGACTTCCCTGCCAGGGAGCTTCGGCCAGCTGACCATGTTACAACGTTTGATGCTGTGGCGGTGCGGTCGCCTGGCCTCCCTGCCTGAGGATTTCGGCCACTTGCAATCCCTGCAGGAGCTCAACCTGTCGTTGTGTGAGAAACTGGAAGGGCTGCCGGCCAACTTCGGCCATTTGTCGAGACTGCAGTCACTGGAGCTTCGATTCTGCAGGAAGCTCGATGAGCTTCCGGACGATTTTGTTCACTTGTTTGCTCTTCAACGGTTGGATTTAACCGGATGTGAAACGCTCGACAAGCTGCCGGAAGGGTTTGGACAGCTGACGGCACTGCGGGAGCTTAATTTGGATGAATGTGAACGCTTGGTGACGCTGCCGGAAGGGTTTGGCGGACTCCTTGCGTTGCATACCCTGTCTCTCAGTGGTAATTTTTTCACATGCCCCTCCAAGAATTGTGATCTTCTGAAGATTATCGATTTTTTTCAAACCATCAATGTTCAATTTATGGGGGGGGGGGGGGGTTCGAAGTCTTACACTCTTTTTTTGCCTTTCATTTGAGGTGGAGTAGCTTCATTTACAAGTCTTGAAATGTTCCTTGCTTGAAATGATGTAGGTGATGAATTTTCTTGCAATTATGTCTAGGCTTGGAATTTGATTTCAATTTTAGTTTGAAACTGGAGGTATCTAGCAAGGATCTTGGAGGCATGTGCTACCTTTCACATTTACTGCTCCATATGCATCAGGTTTCAAAAGGGACCCTAGTTGTATTAGTCGTTGCTCTATGTGCTCCGTTTTTCGAAAGGAACCCTTGTTGCATTAGCTGTTTCTCGATGTGCATCAAGTTTTGAAAGAGTACAGAGCTGTGTTGGTAATGACTGCAAACCTTAAACCCTAAACCCTAAACCCCCTAAAACCTAACCCCCTAAAACTCCTTCTTTTGCAGGCTGCTGGAGCTTGAGTGCGCTTTCAGAAGATTTTGGAAGCTTGGGTTCTCTGCTGATGCTGAAACTGACAGACTGTGCGAGTCTGCGCTCCCTGCCAGAGAGCTTTAAGCAATTGTCGGCTCTGAAGTCGCTGGACGTGGCTGGGGCCAGTGACGAGGTGGTCTCCTCCGTGGGGCCGCTGCTGAGCTCCAGCTGCAACATCAACTGTGTGCCGGAGCCTTGTAGCGCGAGGTGGGGGGCTGATTGGGAGGACAGGACGTGGGAAATGTACTTGACTTGGGAAATGGTTTCTGGGTAGGCTGTGTCTGCCACGGCTGCAGTTCATTTCGCCTCACCCTTTCTTCTTGTCACTTTTCACTGTCACCTGGAGTTCATTCATAGTGGAAAAGAAAAGAGGAAGAAGGTTTTAGTGTCCTAACTCTCTCTCTCTGTCTTCGTTGTCACATGGCATCCACTATCATGCGATGCATTGTAGTTGGAAAAGAGGAAGAAGGTTCGAGTCATATTCCTCTCTTCTCACTTTCATTGTCACATGGCATCCATTGTCATGTGATGCATTGTAGTTGAAAGATAAAAAGGTTTAGAGTCATAATCCTCTTTGGTTCTGTTTATTGTTACATGGCGTTCTTGACCAAGTGACACTTTGTAGTTGGAAAAGAAAGAGGATGGTTTAGAGTCATATTCCACCTCCACCTGCCACCCCTCCTCCCTTTGAGAGAGTTGTAGATAGTCAAGATGTAATGGTCTTCATCTTCTTTGGAAGAGAGGATTATGCTTATTGAGCAACTCAGGTCTAAAGGCCTACATTGGGTTATATAGCATATAGTATTGTTTGTCCTCGTGCTCTAAGAGAGTTGTAGATTTTGAGGATGTGATGAATGGTCTTGAAATAATGTAGAGGAGGGTTATATCTTAATATTGATAATGTTGAGTTACCTTGAAAATTATTTGGAGGACCTTTTATGTGGTTGTTTTGTCGTCTTTGAATGCAAGCTTGCTGCCCATTATAATGGAACTGTCGTGCTCCATGGAAATATAATGCTTCAAATTCTACGACTGCCTTGCCTCCGGTCTTCGATTGGCAGCGACTCTCCTCCAACATTAACCTAATTTGTAATTGATCCAGAGTTGGAAAACGTCCTACATTTGTCTAATTTTGAAGGAAATAGTCATAGTTGTTAGGAAGGGCCGTCACCACGATTTGAACTAGATCTACGTCATTGATCTTTATTTCTATTGCAAACAATTGCACTAAGTTCTGTTGGAATTGGGAGAAATTTGCTTCCACTCCTGAATTCTCGGAGAAGGAGAGAAGAGAAAGATGATTCTTGAATTCAAACTTCATGCTATTATTATGGACCTCGAATGATTGATACGGGTAGTTCCATAATGATATGGGTTCTTGATACCCCATAAGCTTTGCTAGAAGTGAAGGCTTAATAGACATGCTCAGAAAATACATGAGATGCTCCAATTTCTCCTCTATTGACTCTTTGGATTCCTTCTTGTCTACAGAATCCTTTGAAGATGAGCTAGGTGTTGGGATTAGGAGAGACCACAAGTTCTCCTTCTTCACAATGCAAGTGATCATATACTTCCATAGATGGAAGTTTAACAATCATGAGAGATTTACTTCGTCTTGTACAATACTATAGTCTTTTGACATGTTGCTAAGTAGTATAATACCGATCTCACTAGCAACTTGATAACATTGTTCTTCCACTTTGTTACTAACAAAAATTCTCACACATAATTTCTAGTCTCTCAACTTCAACTTTGATACCATGTTCAAACATATAACTCAAAAGAGAATACTCTTGCTCAATGCAACAAAAACGCACACATACAGACACATACTTACACACTCAAATATCTGAATCAAAGATGTATTACAAAACGTCGAATTAGTATATATACAGACGATCTAGATTTGTTGGATGAAGAAGCAAGGTGAATGAACAATTATGTTGATAGTATTGTCAAATTTTCTAAGGGACTTGTTGGATTTAGTCAAATACGAATCACAAAAACAAGCAATTCAAAGCTATGTTCTCCCATGACCACACAACTTGGTTAAAAATTTGTAATCCCTTGGTCAACTTTGGTCAACATGTAACACACACCAACTCTTTTTCAATATTGCATTTGAATTGTTGTTCAATTACTGGATTGACATTATATCCCCATTTATTAAATTCATTTATTAATGCATACTGCTGAATTGTTCCCAACAACAAATGATGAGTGTCAATCTTTCCTTGCACCTGGTTATGAGAATAGGCCCCCAATATACAAAATATAGAATGTATCCCGCTTTTGTACACACAACGTTTTTTGATGAGAGTTGTGAATTATTAAGGCAACTACACCTAAAATCGAACAAATAAGCAATTCAACATGGTTCCCAATATTATATTGGAAAACTTTTTGTAGGGTCATGTTGGTAGTGAAAAGGGAATTTTAGATTCTCTTAGAATGATTTTTTTGGACATCATATGAATAAACTATGAATTTTCAAAGTGCTGAAAATAGGTGTTCCTAAAAGCAATTATAGGCTCTCATGAATACTAGGAGTATATTTTAAGCAAGAATCTCTAGTGTGCCATTTTAGGTAGTGTGCCATTTTAGGTGTAATTACCTTACCAATAACATAAAACAATACCACTTAACATATTCCAAAATACAAGTAGGGTATCCTCATAACATTTGAGGGACATCATAAATAGAAAATCCCATTGAAATGTGATTCAAATTTTAAAAGTGCGTAGAATGGAGTGTCACCCAAGGTGGGGAATAACTTAAGTAGAACTCAGTGCATTCCTAATGTCCTAAAACTTTGAGTTGTGGAGCCCTTTTCAAATTGTTTATTGCAATAAAATTAAGGAGAACCCGACGATCATTTTGGTACAGAGGGAGTACATACTTTAGAACCTAGTGAAAATGCCAACGTACAACAGCTGAAGAATCAAAATCTACCCATGGGTTTATGAGCAAATCTTTAAAAATTCATAACTGATAGATACAATATTCAAATCATCCGCACTTTAGTGCGCTAAAATCCTCTCAAAATTGGGGAAAGACTCTCATAGAAAAATTCTTTTCAGATAAGAGAAACCACTCAAAACAGCCGACAGCCAAGGGAATGGGTTCTCTACCTCAGTCCGCTCTATTGTCTTCAACTAGATAGCAACATTTGAACTGGATGGTGTTCCAAACTGGGAGTCCATCACCTTCTCGGACCCTTGCCCCTGGCAGTGACAATTTCAGGGAACTTCAGAGGCACAGGAAGAGTAACCCTCCATCTACCCTGCGCACTGTCAGGATCGCCCAACTCCCTCCTTTCGTTGAGAGATCGAGCCTCGAACTTGCAGCCGAGCTCCCGATAGTAAGGTCGTATAGCATTCACAGTTAGCTTCAATTCAAATGCCATGTCGTACGGATCTGTCTGGAAATCGTCTACAGCCAATCCTAAGATGAGACAGTAGCTGATCAGAAGGTCCTTGTGCTGCTTCGACTGGAGACGAACTTCGGACTGGCTTGAAGGATCTGCAGAGCTCTCGCCTGTAAAGCGTTCCAGAAAGCTGGAAACAATGATACCAGGGATGCCCGTTTCTTGAGAAAATCGACCAGGATCTGCACCTGCCTTTTTCACAGTGAAGACAGGAGTTCCATAAAACGTAAACAGATGCCTCAAATAAACTAATATTCGTGCTCGTCGATCATTGCCTTCCTTATCTCCCTGCAAAATTTCATCAAGAGAAACGAGCGCGTTAACGTACAGTCGAACCTCGTATCAGCTAGTATTAGGGAGTAAGAAAAAGTTTATAAAGATGTGGACACTAATAGTTTGAATAAGTATCGTATGTTTGTACAAAATTAAAAAAACTTGAATCAACTGCATAAATCCGTATGTATATAAGAAGCTTTGGTTCATTCTATTATGATTGAAGTGATGGAAGGTACAAAGAGTTCTGTTTTCGGGGCATTCAAGGCATTACTTCGCAAAAAATAAGTTAACTAAAAGATGTTACAGTTGGATTCATCATAAATCCCCTAAAAATGAAGATTTTAGTATTGCTTGGACAATGTATTTTGGAGCAGTTGGGAGCCTCAAACCACCAAAGAACTTCAGGGACTAAGATAGGATATTTTGGTGGTTGTGTAGATAAAAACTTCGCATCAAAAACGTGTGACCTGATCTGATTACAATGACACAACAGGTAAACCGGAAAGAAACAGGCGAATTAGCTACTTACCTCAACTCTTATCCTTCTAAGACGAGTAAGAATAAAGTTCGGATACTTCTGCTGGCGAAGTACTTCTTCATCTTTGACCTTCTTAGCTGCAGCCTTCAACTCACGCACATCCAAATTTGTCCATTCTTCTCCCGGGATAAGCAGGTCAAGAGGGTAAGCCCCTTGAGGTGTGTTGGCAGAATTATCATGGGGCGGAACATTGCGAACAACAGAGAGGTTAGCCTGCTGCAGAGCTTGCTCGTTAGTTAGAAGAGCCTCATTTTCACCAGCTTCCCTGAAAAGAGATTCCATATCCCCAGTGTCACCCAAGGCCTCCTCCTTCACTATTCCTCTCTCCATCCGTTGTGCCTGCAAATTGTATCAACAGATCATCATCATAATTTAGTCAACACCAGAAAAAGCGTAGAATATTCACGAATTGAAAGGTACAAAGAACGGATACAAGACTATGTATCATGAATTTCTAAAAGCAAGCCTCCCCGAAAAATTGTGGATACATATCCATCAGTTGCATTGGATGGATCACATTAATAGGCACACCATGCACTGCGATAAGATAGAATCCTGCACAGGCAAGAACTGACTCACCCGCATTTTGCTCTTCTGACTGCCAAATGTTTCTACCAGCATTCTCCTCTTTGCGATTTCTTGTTCTCTTGTATCTTCCACGCGCTCTTCCTCATCCGTCCATTCATAATCCATACCCCTAACTCTTGGCTCCATTCTGAGAATCTAGACAGTAAAGCAGTTAGGCTAAGCTCACTTGATAACAAGCATCTCAACTCAAAATAGAAATGAAGGGGGAAAACACAACTCAAAGACAATCATGGATTGCATCTTAGGTACATCAGAACCAAATTTGTATAGACCCTACTTCAGGGCAAATTCTGGTATGCAAAAACGATGCTGGTAAAGAAGAATGTACGTCGAATGCTTTGAGCATGCATTCGCTACTCAACAATTTCCACATTCTTAAATTAATAGAAATGGTGGACGATACCATACTCAACGTGTTCAGACTATACACATAGCCCCTAAAAGATCAAGGATTCAAGGTTATAAAACGACCAAATCGATTGATCGTGTTGTGAAAAATATAAATCAGAAGAGGAACAATTTTATATCGCAAGAATCAGTGCAGACCAGATAATGTGTTGATCAGAAAAAGAATAAAACTGGACATAATAAAATCCTACTCAAAGCATGAAGCTCAATTTGAGTTCTTCGGCCTTCAGGGCTTCTCGGTCCTTTAAGCCTTCTCCGTCACTGGTTCTAGTGCACAGCAATTCGGATATGCAAAATGATGCTGATAACATAAGGAAACGAGCGAACATTTACTCCCTCAACAATTGCCATTTTTTTGAAACACCGGAAATGGTAAATTACACCCTGTTGTAGAGATACTAATTCAAAAACCTAGAAATGTGACTCATTCGAATCCAATAAGCCACTGCCAGAAACAAAATGGTGAATTCCGAACCAAATAAGAAGTGAGCTACCTTTTCTCCAGCGAGCGGGACCAGCTGCAACGTCCCTTTCTCCTTATCGAACACCCCCAACGCATAACTACAGGGCTGCCAAGCCGCCGCTTCGCCCTCGTAGTTCATTCCCACGAAATCCACTTGCCCATGCGTGGACGCCACCAGCTGCGTCTGCTTGGCCTTCATCTTGTCCGCCCCCTGGTACGCCTTCACGCTCGCCAAGGCTACCGCGGCGTCGCCATGGTCAGCCGCGCCCAGAGGGTCGAACCCCGTGGGGAAGTAGGTCACGAACGGGCGTGCAACACCGTCCCTGGAAGGCACGTAATCCATCTTCACATCTTGCACGGGAATCGTCGTCTTTTTCTTCTTCTTCTTGTGCTGGTGCTCGGAAGATGTGGTGTCCATTGTAGCTCGGATTGCGACGAGGACGTGCGGAATGAAATTACAAAATGGCGACGACTCGATTGTGTAATTCTTGCGAAAGGAGATGCAGTCTGAAACCCTAAATCCAATTCGAAACAGCGACGACGAAGACGAAGAAGGCTATACAGAATAGAAGGGAGGGCAAGCGAGGAAGGTCTAGGGTTTAGGGTTTAAGAGGGACGTGAGCTTGCTATATTGTCCTGAATGACTTTTGTTTCGGGAGTTCAACTTTTGAGTTCAACAGTAAACTTTTTGGACCTTATAACTTTCTTCTTCCCGGAACACCATAACATTGTTACCCCTCACTAATCCCCGGGGAAAACACTTTTATTTATCACGCATGATAATATTTGCAAATTTTGAATTCGTAATTGCAATGAGAGGTCCCAAATCAAGCACAAAATTGGGGGTCTTTTTTTATATGCATTCTTGAAATGACTAGGAGGCCAAGCAAGGGGGGCGGTTCATTTTGGTTGTTTAGTGGCTTTGACCAAAGGAGAGGAGGATTTGTATCAACTAAAGCCCATTGTGAAGGACTTTGAGTAGTACCTTAGTTAGGAACCAAGCCACTTAACATGCACCATTGTTGTAGACACTAAGTGTTTGATGGATGACAAATAAAAATTTATATAAAACAAGTGCAAATGTTCATCCTTGAAATTTGTGTGAAAAGATGAGGTCTTGCATAGCAGTTTGAACTCCAATGAGTGCTCTTGGGTTTTTTTAGCAAATGATTTACACTATAGTAAAAAAGATGATTTATACTGTGACTAGTCCAACATTCCAAGGTTAAAAAATAAAAAAATGAAAGTGTTATATGGGTAGAGCTTCTTGTAGTGTAGCTACTTATTCAATTAGTGTAAGGCACTCTACTCATTTATATGCATTTCTATACCAAAGGTCATTTATTTATATTTGTTTAGTGACTCTTAGAAGAAAAAGAAAGTCTCTTTTTTGCTTTCTAGTCTTTAATCCTGTTAGGATATTGTAAACCTAAAAAGGTCCAATAGATGTAGAAACAAAGCGGAATGCACTTGGATGGTTGCAAGAAAGACCAAACGATTTTAGTAGTCTTTTGTCAAATTGTAGTTTTTGCACTCAATACTATGAGTACTATAAAACAGAACAATCTCAGTCATTGATCTGAAAAAATGACAACTGCTAGCACCACTAACTACTTGCAAGTATTAAAAAAGTATTATTTGAAAAAAAAAATAGTTTGTCATAGAAAATAGATACAATCAAGTGTAAATTAATAATAAATAGAAAATTATATGGGCAATTTCGTTAAAATGGCATATTCCGTATGCCATTTTCAGAGCGGCCACTTTGAACTGCGAAAGTGACATCTACGAGGTGTATAGATTACATAAATCTTTGTCTTATATAGATTTCAAAAATCTAGCATTGATGTACATTTCAAATCGTGCGGTCTGAACTTTGAAAGCAACATCTATGATTATTGTAGATTTCAGACATCTATAAGTGGTTTAGATTTCAGAAATCTGGGACAGTTGAACATTTCAGAGCGGCCGCTTTGAACTGTGAAAACTGCCAAAGTTAAAGAATTTCGCCATTTTAACGAAATTGCCCATTTATGAATTAAAAAACTCTAAAAATTGGCCATTTGTGAAGATTTGATAGTGATCACATTTCACCAAAAAATGGAAGTCAAAACCATCTTCAATGTTCAAAAGTGCGCGTGCAAAGAAATCCTATTTGTACAAGTATGGAGGCTAAAATATAATGTATTTTTAGATTTCCTTTCATAGGCACATGTCCTCTTTCTATGAGAATAAACCACAAAAAATTTAGCTCTAGATCATTCATTTTGGGTACTCCCATGTACAAAAATCCCCTAAAATATAAAGTGTGACAAATTAGCTAAATCAAAATTAATTATAGAATGTTTTTTCAAAAAAAATTCAAAATAAGAAATCTCATGACTTCCAAATTAGCCATCTTTATAAAAAAATTCAAGTACGTCAGCTTCATTTTCCAAAAGTTATGGTTGATGGCAACTCCATCACTCCAATTGTGACAAAAAAAAATAGTACCGGTCTTTCTTGTAATCACCCACCTATTGGTTCAATAATGAGAGTATTTTGGTGACTACCTTGGTCATGGTGGACCATGTCCTTTCAAAGTTCCAAGGTTAAAAATTTGGAAATAAATATTGTTGTAGTAGGATAATGCAATAGAAATTTCTTTATTGCATTTAGAGATGATTGAATTAAATCAAGTAGTGGAAAGCTGCACAAAAGAAAAATATATTTATAGATCAAAGGGAGGTGTAAAACTCAAGAAGATATCATGAGATTTTTTTCTCTTTGATTTTTCCAAATTTGATTTAGACGAGGAAATTTTGAAAGTCACTATTCATAAATTGATTCTTCCAAACTTTGAATAAAATCTTTTAGAGTAGAGAACTCATTCCAAGAGGAATCAAAACTTGACTTCCTAGCCTATTGGGCAAATTTGAAATAAACATTTATTGCTAACTACAAACATTATTATCTTAAAATTTGTGATCTTAAAGTTCTTGAGATTTTTCCAAAATATTCCAAATGTTTAGTGACTTAGGTCCCTTCTCTTCTGTTGATATCAATGTTCTTCTAAAAACACTCATAGCAAGTTTAACCCCTTAAGTTCCTTGACTATGTTTTCCACCAAAACGCTCGAAAACTGCCATTTTGAGCACAAGTACCAAATGTTGTAAAAAAAAACATTTTTGGACACGTGTAATCTTAGGGTCTGGTAGTATGCTAGTTTGAAAAGATGTGGAAAAAAATTTCCACAATGTGGATTGCAAGATATTAGCATTTGAATTGATAAAAATCCTTTTTTGGTCCCTACAAAAAAATAGGCAACTGCACTTCACAAGGTCTCTTTTGTACAAAAAAATATCCAAAATGGTGGTAAATCTTTGGAATTATTCTTCAAGACAATTGTCTACATGATTGAAAAAATTCAAATCATTTGGAAGTGTACAACATGGAGAAAAAAATAGAAAATATGAAAAAGTAAAGAATGGCTCAAAACATTAAATTGTTAAGAAGTTAATTATGAAATTGAAAAATGCCAATTCCAGTGGTCATAATGTTTTAATAAACAATTTGCATCCTACAATTTTATTTTTTCCAAAAATATTGAAAATGAATGAAATAAATGACTTCAAAGTTTATTTTAGAATAGAGAATCCATAACTCCCCGCAAATTATATTCCTCATAACTTGTGACTCATTGATCAAAATAGAATGATGCAAAGCTTTCCACAGATATATAAATCTAGAAAATCAATTTCAATTAATTTTTTATGACAAAAGTGATTTTTAAAAATCTGCATAAACTGTCTGGCCGAGAAAAAAAGTAGGATGTTAGGCCATATTTTTTTACTCGTATTTTCAAATGTCATAAAATTTTGTAAACATAAAAGATATTCCTTGTCCACAACTTCTATTAAAATTTGGGCCTAGAATATGCAAATATCTAGTCATAGGTTTAGTCCATAATGGCTATATTGCTAAAAATAGCAGGCTAGTCCTTTAGGGATTAATAAAAGTATAAGAAGCCATTTAAGGATTCCATTTTCAAGCCGGTTGGTTTGTTTCTAAATTCTCACTGTAATATTTTTAAAGAATTTTTTTTCATTGCACAAGAAATCATCAAAAAAATCACTAGTGTATTGTTAGTTAACATGACCTCTTCATATTGCAAGGTGATTTAGAGTACGATAACATCTTATTTGCATCTAAAAATTTTCATGAATGTACCTAACAAGATCTAATGTTCAATGGTACAAAGTCTCAATTTTGTGTAAAGCAAAAAAATTATCCAAAAGGACCCAAAGTCTACTATCCTTGTCTTGTAGAAGTAAATTAATTTTTTTTCTTTCACTTCAAACATTGTAATCTTTCAATACATGCAATAATTTGAGCTGAAATTCTTTCACACTTTGCCATAATAGTCTTCTACACTTTAGTATCGTTGAAGTTAAAAAAAAACATTTCTATTTTCAATCCCGATAATGCACCAAAAAATGGTAGTTTTTACAATGAGTATTGAAAAACACCCCCATTTTTTAGGGCATAACTTAAACCTTTATCTATAATTCTACTTCTATAAACATAGAGGTTATGGCTTTTGAGTTTTTGGATAATTTTTAAATAACTCAATTATAAACAAATTTGAATTTTTTATAAAGTCTTCCAAAAAATGTTGTTGTTACTTTTTGTTAAAAAAATCAAATAAATGATTTTTCTAATCTTTTATTAACTGATTTGAATTTTATTGCAATTCCATCCTCAAATAATTTGTTTGTGATTATGTTCATTCAACTTATTGTAAATTCATCAAAATTGAAAGCAACAATTCAATTTGGATAAATTATAATCTAAGTTTTTTTATCTTATTGTAAATAGTAGAAACTAAATGATACTCCCATTGTCCTCAAATGATCTTCTTATTGGCCTTAATTTTTTCTCCCAAAATGATCTTCTTATTGCACTTTGTGACATTGCAAATTTGTCAAATTTGATTTTTGATTGCTATTTGGGACAAACAAAACAACTCTAAGTAGTGGTTCCTCCTCCACCTATGCAATCATCAATCCAAAGACAATTCAAATGACTAAAGGTGTCAATCAACACTATTCATTCTTATTTTGCTTCTCTTTGAATATTGCCTGATTGAAGGAGATGAAGCTCTGGAAAGTGGAACAAAAGGCTACACATGATCTTGGGAATATACTAAATGCCTATAGAATGATGACCTTATTCTCAACAATTAATTGACCAATGGTGCTCTTTGAAAATGTTCAATAAATTATATTTTTCAATATTTCAAAACTACACTTTGAAAAGGGCTTCAAAACTCAAAGTTTACCAAATGCTAGAAGTACGCCACACTCTATGTATAGTGCAAAATTGTTTTTTAAGATATTATTTCTAGCCTTATTTTAGAACATTTTTTCCAATATAAAGATCATTTTGGTACAGAGGTAGTACACATTTTTATAATATCGTCATGATAACAATTTATTACCTATATCCTTTATTATTCTATTATTGAAGTTTTTGAAAATTAAAAACTAATATGCCTCTTAAAAATTCAATTTGGTTGAAGTCAACAACCTAATAATATTATTTCCTTATCCATAATTTTTTTAAATAATTTTTAAATAAATTATTAAAATTATTTCAAAACAGTATTTCAATGTCATTATCAATGTATTGAATGAGTTGTATTTTGGAAAATGTCATTTTGTAGTCTTTGGCATACAAAAAAGATTTTATTCATATATTTATTTTAACCTTCAAAGAGGAAAATCAAATTTATTGAACTATTACTCTAAAAAACAAAAATAAACTTATTGAAGATTTCAAAAAATTAAATTTTTGATATTGAAGGAGGTCATCTTTTGATCATCATAATTTTAAAACCTATTTTTAAGACTATTCTTATATATTTCAATTTTCTTAAAAAAATCTCATTTGTAGATTATATTTCATTTTATTTTTCTTATAATTTATATTGATTTAAAATTATGTGTACTTGTCTATTCCTGATTAAATGTAAAATCCATTGAATGTATATAGAATCTTAGGGTTGGATATGACAATTATAAAAACTAAAATATTCCATCTCAAAATTAGCCATTAAAGGACATTCTATATTTCCATTTGATCAAACTCCGTTAGCTTTTTATATTAAAACACACCTTTCTAAATGTTAATATCTCCATCAAATAGTAATATGTATGTAAAATTTTAATCCATTTTTTCATAATTAAAAATATTATATTTATATGATTTTAAATAAAATTAGTGATAATCATCATGGTATAATTGGATAGCCCCTAGAGCATTTCTATCCAATCACTTTAAGAGAAATTGGATGGAAAAGTTTAAATTAAAGTGATGTATTTTTAAGCTTTTAAGATGCTATCTTTAAAGTGTCACAGATATTATAGTTTTAAAAAATAAAATAAAAAATAAAATAGATTACTGGTACTCCATTTCTTTAGACAAGTTTCAAGGCATTTAAAATCAAGAACTATGCAAAATTCAAGTTTGATTGTAAAATTAAGCCCTTTCGGCAAGTTTGTTCTTTAACCCCTAAATGCCCAAAGCACCCAAATCTAGTATTTACAAAACTTTGAAGTTAAATAAAACCTAACCAAGTTGCTGTTTTTAGTATTTTTTATTTTTGAAAAGTTCTTCTTGAAGTCTAGTTTTAGCATCAGAAATCCGATCTTAAAAATAAATTATAGTGATTTTTCTATTCAAAATTTTGTGAGAGGGTACCCTTTGCAATCTTGACTTCTCATAATGTTGAGAGCTCTTGGAAATGAGCCTCAAATACTCTAGATCTTGGAGAGAAATCACATTCAAAATTCATTAAAAAAAATTGTAAAAAAGATTTGAAGAAGACATAAATTGAATGGAATTATACATGGTAGGCCTTTTAACCTCATATTTTTTTGGTCGCCAACTTTTTAGATTTGACTTGTCAAAAGAAGATTGAAAGACTTCACATCACTTTTGCAGTTTTAACACCTTCATGGTCAAACATTATAATCTTTCACTCCGAATGTGATGTTGTTGTATTTTCTTTTCCTATGAGATCTCTAACATGTCTAGTTTGAATTTGTATGGTTACAATTCAAAAAAAATTGATTCAACTTATCAAAATGTGGACATTTTGTTCAATTTAGAGCAAATTTCAATATGCTCAAAACAAGCATTTAGGGGTTAAGGGTTGACTTACTGAATTTGGAAAATAAGTAATTATTGATTTTTAGAGAGGTATCCAAAACTAGTTTAAATTGTATTGTTGCAATGAAACGACAAAGGCAACATCTATGGGTAGATAGAAATTTAACTTATTATAGCATCAAAATGAAGAATATTGGATAATCACACTAATAAACAAGAAGCGAGTGAAAGATATAAAGAAAATATGTAAGCTTTTATCACAATGCGGTATATTAAATATTGAAGTAGAGTTGGGGGTAAACAACTATAGATGGAATTTTCACCTCCAATTGGATAATTTTGTGAAAAAGAATATTGAAAGGGGTTATTCTATTTTGAATATAACATAATGACTAAAATAAAAATATAATGACCTTCTAATTTAATACAATTCTAAATCCCTTACTTCTATATTTGTGCTTATATTTAAGTATTGATTTGTACATAGTTGATAATAAATGATTGTACCTTAACCCCTTAACCCCTCACTGCCGAAGTTCTAACCATGTCAAAAAACAACCTTGCTTTTCAAGTGTTATAAGTCTAAATGTGAGTAAGGTATGAAAATCTCAACCGTACAATCTTGTATTGTGCATGTTGTAGATGGTGTAAGTAAAATTTGGGGTCATTTGACCGTATAGATTGAAAGATTATAATGTTTTAGTGTTGAAAAAAGATGCTGAAATTATCCTAAAAACACATTTCGAGGTGGAATTCGATTTCTAAACCTACTCAAATGAAAAAACTTTAAACTACAAGGTGATTCTAAACCAAAAGACAAACACTTTGGTGGAAAAAAAACACATTTAATTGACTCATTGAATTTGTAAAATTGTTTTGAAATGTCAAAAACAGTGAAAAAAGTAGCAAAAAAACACATCTACGCCTAAACCTACCTCTGCACAAATGCTTCTCAGTCAATCATATCTCCTTGGATTGATATGAAATTTTTACCACAAAAACTAGACTAGTATGTGAAACTTTTCCAACAAAAATTATTGAAATAAAACCCTGTATGAAGAAGTTATAAGCCACCAAAGTTCACTGTAGTGCAAAAATGTCTGGATATTGAACTTCGAATTGCTCCCAAGCATTCAAAACAATTTGGTTTGACATGAAAATTTAACCACAATAACTAGACTTAAAGGGGAACATAACACTACAAATTTTTATTGAAAATGAACATTGGATGAAGGAGATACAAGCCCCCAAAGTTGCAACCTTCAAATGCAGTTTGGTGAATTCAAATTGAACCTATGAACTTTGATTGGCTTTCAAGAAATCAATAAAGCTTGTATTGATCTGAAAATTCTACAACATAAACTAGAAGAGACATAACATTCAGTAGCCTTCAGAGAGCCTGCCTTTCCCTCTTTGGAGGCCTCATCCACGAAAAACATCAACCTGAGAATTAAAATAAGTTTCAGTACCCAGCACCAAGATCGTGGCAGTAGATTTATGTACACGATTCTTTTTGCAAAACCTTGAACCAGCCAAACAATTCAAATTGGGCCATCAAAATTCTTAAGATGATTTGCCGAGAATCTTGAAAACCCTATTCCAATGTCATTTAACCCTAAGTAGCCAACACAAACAATTTTGATGGACCAATAAGGACATTTGTAGTAAGGAAGGTTGGAACTGTCATTTTTATATTGAAATCAATTGTCAATCATGATTCCTCAAAGGATATGGGATAATTTGAAAATGAGAGCTTGACCACTCATTGTCAAAATGTAAAAATCATGTTTGATGTAGAATTTTAGACCTCATTTAGTCATAGTAGAATAACTTTTCTCAAAATATTTTGGACAAGTAAAAGTTGTTAAATGAATTTAAATTTTATCTCCAAAAATCCGTTTGATATTTCAAGCCTCCAATCAAAAGTTATGGACAAAATTCAAAGAGGATGTTTGAAAATGTAAAAGAAAACGTCCCTTCCAACTCCTCTTTGAAATTTATCTATAACTTTTAATTGGAGGCTTGAAATATCAAACGGATTTTTGGATATGCAATTTAACTTGATGTTTTAACTTTTTTAGTTCAAATTTTTTTGAAAAAAGTTATTCTACTATGACTAAATGAGGTCTGAAATTCTATTTTAAATACAATTCTTGTTTTAATTTGACTTAACTATAAGTGATTGAGCTCCTACTAATTTTAATTTATATGTCCCACATTGTTTGTTTTACCTCCTAACATCCCATATGTATATAAAGAGTTGTCTTCTCATTGTAAAGTCATGAATCATGAGTGGCTTTCTAAATGTTGCGAGGAAACTGCAACTTAGAGTTCAAAGTTGAATGCTTCTCTCTTGAAAATTTTATTCAAAATATTTATACTGTTGCAAACCTAATGAAGTGCAATTTTTTTACTAACCCGGTTGAGTGCATTATTTTTTAGTAACCCAGCTTGGGTTAGCCTTGAGTGTTCTCTAGTTTGTTCACCAACCCCCTCTTGCTTGCTTCTGAACAGAGTTTGTCAGACAAATTTCGACGCGTGTTTGTTAGCTACTGATGGTGCCGAATATTCGGCACCGTATCATCCAGCGGATGAAATGATGCCGAATATTCGGTACCATTCTGTCAGAGGGAAGGCAGACTTTGCTTCTGCTACTGAATGTTCTGAGAGCGCAACTTTACCAACAAGTTTTATTGAATTTGGACACCAGATGCAAAAGTTACAGCACTTTGAATTTTCTGTGAGGACACTTTTGGTCCCCTGCGGCGATGAGGGGTTAAGTCCCTTGAGTATGTTTTCACCAAAAATGCTCCAAAAATGCCATTTCTACTACGAGTACCAATTTTTTTTCTTAAAACTATTTTTAACACATGTAATTGTAGGATCTTGTAGTATGCTGACCTGAGAACATGTGGTAAAAATTTCAGAAATTTTCTCAGCCTAGATTGCAAGATATAAGCATTCAAACTCACTAAAATCATTATTTTGGCCCTACAAAAAACAAGAGAACTGCACTTCACAAGTTCACTTTTGTATGAGAAAATGTCCCAAATGGTGGTACTTCTTTGGATTCTTTTTCCTGGACAAGTTGGCTACATGTTTAAAAAATTTCACATCATTTGGAATCGTACAATATATAGGAAAAAAATAATAAGTAGAAAGAAGTAGAGAATTATTTAAAATACAAAACTGTTAAGAATTTAGTTTTGGAATTGAGAAATGTCAATCCCAATGGTTACAATGTTGTAATAAACAATCTATATTCAATGGGTTTTTTTTTTTCAAAAAAATATTAAAATTGAATAAAATAAAAGACTTCAAAGTTTATTTTAGATTAGAGAATCCATAACTTGTCCGCAAACAAAAACTCCTCACAACTTTTGACTCATTGGTCAAAATAGAATGGTTAAAAGCTTTCCACGTATATATGACTTTAAAAAACCAATTTCAAATTTTAGTTTTTAAAAAAGTGATTTTTTCTGATTTGCTCGGATTACCCAAACAAAACAAAACAAAAAATGTCAGCCATAACTTTTGACTCAATTTTTCCTAATGTCATGAAATTTAGTGCATATGAAAGATATTATTTGTCTCCACCTTCTATTAAAATTTCAACCTAAAATATGCAAATCTCCAATCACACATACCTACCCAAAATTTCTATGTTGCCAAAAAATGCATGCTGGTCCTTTAGAGATTAATTCTTAAACGCCTCAATTCTTTTTTGAATTTTGGCACTTTTTGCTTATATCTTTGTACAACAATATCATTTACTAGAAATTCATAAAATTGATCATTAAAGAAGGTTGTCTTTTCAACAATTAAGCATTGCATTGGATGAATGAGATTTAGTTGGACTAAATAGTGCCTACAAGCCCTCCGTTCATTGTCTTGAATATGGATGTAAGAGCAATTTAAGGTTAAATACACCTAAATTTGTCAAATGGAATGTTGCTGCCAAATGGAATGCTAAAACATAAGGTAGTGGGTTCTTAAAGCAACCTTTTAAGATCTGATTGCATTTTGGGGGAAGCAAAATTCCTTGAAATAAATTTTTATAAATTTTCGTACAAAGGAAAATGGAATTGGCATGTACCTAAGTTGTTTCAATATTTTTTGGACTTTTTAGGAATTAGTTATAAATTTTTGAAGCTGAAATGCATCGGTCACTAATAGGCGACCCCCTCTTGATATGTACATTGTTGGTATATTGAAGAAATAAAAATGTTCATGTTTAAAGGTCACTTTTAGAGCCAAGTTGCTTTTAGAACACCCTACCTTAGTGTGCTTAGTTTTAAAAAACATTGGGAGACATCATTGAACGAGTGTTTATTATGTGAATTCACCATTTGGATAACAATATAATTTTGTTTCCAACTAATGTGTTGTGCTTGATTTATGAATGACCCTAGTGCCAATTAATGCTCCAAGAGCTTTGAAAGTAAATGGAGTTATTGGTTAAGTGGGTTCATAGTTTCATATACAATGTCATGCAATTTTGAGTAGATAGTAACAATTTTAAGTCAAGCAGATTGTGACAGTCTCTTTTGAGTGCATTGGCGTAGTAAGGAGAGTGCAAAAGATTAATATTTTTTTAGTTTTAACTTCAAATCACCCATCCATCCCTAGTTAACTTACCCAACCTTAGTTAACCAACCTAACCCACCCAAATCAACCAACCCAAATCAACCAACCCAAATCAACCAACCCAAATCAACCAACCCAAATCAACCAACCCAAATCAACCAACCCAAATCAACCAACCCAAATCAACCTCAATTAGACAACCCACCCACCTTATGTAATTTCCAGATGTAAATGTGAAGACAAATGATATGGGTTAATGCTTTTGTATTTGTATGATCCATATCCATATGTATGTATTGTATGGTATATTGATCAACCGACATGAGAAGGAGTGTGTGCTACATCTTTTCAGTGGATAGTGACAAAAACTGTGTAAAAATTGGAAAAACCCAAAATCAAATACAACAAGTGTCATTTTTTCATTGGATGTTAAATTGTAAAAACAAATTTTCAATGGGGTACACCATGATGCAAATGACACTTGTTGATTGCAATGAATAAGTCCTCAAATTTGAGGTAATATTATGTAGAGTCTACATTTTGTAAGGTAGGTGGCTTAAAATATGACCCTCTTCTTTAGATTGTCCTATAGGGAGCTCTGAAATGGAAAACTAAATGGTTCTAAAATAGATTGCCAACCTCTCTTGGTGCATAGTGTTGCATAATTAAGGTTTGTCAATGGATGGAATAAGAGCCAAGGAGAGTCCATTTCAAAGCTAGAGTATGTCCATTTAATTTTTCAAAAATGGGAATTGATTGCCCAATTGCCTTCTTTCAAATGTTAAAAGAATGTAGGATCCGTTTAAGTTTAGTAAGGGTCGCATTCAGGAACCCTGCGTATTACTTTTTGAATGCCACAATGTTTGTTTTTGGTCAAGCCATATCTTTTTTCAAACTACACATGAGTGAGTTTGCAAGACCTAGGATCACAAATAGGTGCATGTTGCAGAATTCTTTGGAAATTCATAAGTAATTCACAAATGCTCCGAAAAATATGAAACCACTTGTATTAGATTCCGCATTAATTTTTCTTCGAGTGTAAAATAAGGAAAAATATTTTGGAACATCTGAAACCCATCAAAAAGGTCCAGCAGCCCTTAAAAGTGTTGCTTTTTGAGCCACCTACCTAACATGCATGCTTCAGACCATTCTGCTGCACCAGAAAAGAGGTCGGCCTACTCTGATTACTTCCTCAACTTCCAGCCACCGACATTATTTTCCACTTCTCCTCTGTTTGCTAAACATATATAATTGCATTATTCCTTCATCCAAATTGCAGCCAATTTTCGCCTGACTGTGGGTGCCCGTACCATTGATGCCTTACATTGGCTTTCAAATCCCACCCTCAGATCTATTTAAGTTACTGGTTGAGCTTTTTAGGTTTACTTTCTCTTCAGCTTTCCTCGATCAGAGAAAGCATGATCGCCTTACACTGAATGGGTCCCTTGAGCAGGGCCAGGGTGAATTGACCCCCTTGACCCCCTTGCTTGGCCCTGTTGGCAAACCCTGTTTTCTGCAAGTGATTTTTTTGTAAATTTTGAATTCATAATTGCGATCAGAGACCCCAAATAGGTTAATGGAAGTCAAGAAGATACCCTGGAACGGCCCAAAATAGGGGGCTTTTTTTTATACGCACCCCTGGTAAGGCCGAGCGAGGGGGTCAATCCACCCCGATCCTTGAGCAGGGTGTGAGTTATGTAAGTTTGAGGTGACCAAAGTTAATCGTGCCACGGAAGTTACATTGCTGCAGCATTTTTCTGCTTCCTGCCAAAGTCTGTTCAGTTGTCCACTCAGGAATTCATGGAACAGAATGCATGGAACTTCATCTCTACTCCTTCGCTGCAGGTTTCAAATTCAATGAACTTAACATGTAAGGTGGGTACACCCAAAACCAACACTTTTTGCTACTGAGACTATTTACTATTATTAGACTGGCCAAATTTTCATATGTTCTTGTTGGCAAGTGAAAGGAGGTTCCAACGCACCAGAGAACGTGGCATTTGGATACCATATGCAAAAGTTATTAAGGAACAAAGTTTGGTTCTAAAATGGTTTCTCCCACATACTTAGGTACAGAATTGATTTTGGAGATGTAACTTACACGGAGTAAAGATGGCGGTTCAAGGTCAGTGGCACATTTGGGTGTACCCACCTCATCACTTTGGATGTCCTTTATCTCAAATTTTAAACCAGAGAAGGAGACCAACCGTGCACTTGCAAATTCATAGCAAGCGCACCTATGTCTGTTGCACTGAACTGGACTATATTCTAGGAAGGCCGGGGTGAATCGACCCCTCACTTGTCTCCTAGGGAAAATGCTAGAATTTTTTATTTGTCACATATGATAAAATTTGCAAAAATCTGAATTCATATTTGCAACCACAGGCTCCAAATTAGCTAGAAGAGGTATAGAAGGTTAATTAATCAAGCACAAAACATGGGGTCTTTTTTTTACATGCAACCGTGGAATGACTTAGGTGGGACAAGCAAGGGGGTCAATTCACCCCAACCTTCTAGGAGAATGACGTTGTTTCTCACAATGCATTGTAGTGGACCCCAAAGCAGTGAAATTGGTCATTTGTTGAATCCCAAACTCTCCTTACTTCTTGTTGGTGAAAAGTTGTAGGATGCAAAATTCCTCACACTTCACACTAAGAAGCAAAAGCTCCTAGTAAAATTTAACCATTTTATGCTTGAGGATTTGGGCCCTAAACTTAGATGTGCTCTAATGGACACTTTATTTTATTCCAACATTTTTGAAGTTTGCATTGAATAAAAAAGATGTGAACCATGATTTATAGAAATTATTTATAAAAGCATATGTGAGAAAGGCTTTACAGAACTTAAAGTTTTGAAGTACATTCATTTGGAAGGATACCAAAATTATAATTTCTACTATTATTATTATTATTATTATTATTCAAGTCTTGGTATGATAGACTAATCTATGAAATGTTCAACACTATATAACATGATGCAAAATTTGTGTATAGCCATGAGTTCAAAGTACAACAATTTCCTATAAATTGTTAATTTCTTAGTGGAGCAAACTTAGATCTTGTGTTGGTTTCTATTTTTTTTTTAAAAGTATAGTACACATCAATTAGAATCCATCAACATTTTATCCTAAGCACTTGACATATTGGCTACCAAGTTTGATATGTGTTTTGAAAATCCATATTGTACAAATGTTCAAGAGATAATGATATAAAATTCTTAAAAAGAAATAACTAGGTAGAATTCTTGGTAGAATTAGACACGCTTGTTGGATACAATGGCACTTGTATAGTTGAGAGCAATACTAAAAGGGTGATTCAAGAGTGAATTATAACAATTATGGTAGAGCAATTTAAAAAAAATTTAGTCTTGATTTGGATAGCTTTGGTATTCCTCCATCAATTGTTTAAGTATTTCAAGAAAATAAAGTTCAACAAGATTTGAGTATTCTACAAAATCCATTTCTTAATACTAAAATTTAAAATTTAAAACCTTACCTTCCAAATCTATAACATGCTTGACATGTTATCTTAATTACTAATTGCCAAACTTGGGTTAAAGTTCTAACATTTATATCATTTTGAAAAGCAATACCATGAATATCAATCAACTAAAAAAAAACATAAAATTTAACCCCTAAAAGACCAAGTAGCATTTTTTTGGCAACATAGCATTTTTGGTCATCCATTTACCGAGCCATTTACAAACAAAATTTTATTTTTATTTTCTTTGAAATTTTTTATACAACATTTGCTCAAGGAATATCTTTAGAGCACAACAATTTATATAACTTTTGAATATATAATGGAAAAATTATTGTATGATATTTTTTTAAACTAGAGCAACCTAGGAGCTCAGGAGAATTCACTTTTTGAAGAAATACAAATTTGAAATTAGTTTTTAAGATTTATGTGTATATAGAAAGTTTTTAATCATTCCATTTTTTAATTAATGAAATGATAGTTATAAAGAATTTTAGTTTGTGGGTAGTTATGGAATCTATACTGTAAAATAAACTTTGAGGTCCTTTATTTAATTCAAGTTTCAATTTTTTTGGAAAAATAAAAGCATTGGATTCAAATTATTTATTACAACACTACAACCATTGAAATTGACATTCTTGAATTCCATAACTAAATTCTTAACAATATAGTATTTTAATCATTTTCTACTTCTTCCTACTTCCTATTTTTCCCAAGCATGTATACGAAATGTTTTTTGTTTGAAGTTTCTTTGAAAAATTCACAATTCAATTTTTCATTATATTATAGAGAATAACAAGTTCTAAGTTCTACACACTTTTATGTAAAATATTTGAATGATGAAATCTAACTATTTGGAACGAATTGAAGATGCTTCTTTTTCAAATTCAAGTCACATGATATTGCAATTGGTAAGGGTTTTTTTCCCCTGTTTTTTCTTTTATGGCTGGCAAGTAGGCTTGGTCTGTCTTCCCTTTCCCAGCTCCCTCTCTTCTCTTCTCTTTTCTTCCATGCTCTCCATTATCAAGTAGAGAGGCCTTGCCTTGGAAAAACGTTGGGCTTCTGGCTGCAATTAGACTTGGCTGGAAAATAAAGGACCCCATGATTTAGTAAAATATATGTGCATGCTCATAAAATCTCCATAGTCCACCATAAAGTCCTAATAAAATATCACATGTTTGTATAAAGTAGTTGGTGTTTAGCATAAACCGCATAAATTCTCTTCTAGGAAGGTCCCGCCACTAATATGAGTGCCGCAGCCGCTTTAAGACTCCAAATTGAGATTAAAATATCTCTTTGAAAAGCTAACAACAATATATACAAACCCTCAAAAATTCAACTCAAAATATTATACTTTCCGAATTTTATAGTCATTCAAAATTCACTCTCTCCAATTCAAAGGCAGCTCATCACTACTCTTTTGCCAAGTCCATAACTCTCACATATAAACTCCAAAATGATTGTGTAATATCTCTATAGAAAGATAACACAATAATCTACACAATTTTTAATTTTCAACACAAAATAAGATATTGCCCGACTTTTACAGCTGGTCAAAGTTCTCTTTCTTCAAATCAAAGGCAACCTCACACTATTTTGCCTCTAAGCTTATAACTTTTGCATCCTAACTCCAAACTAAGAGAATGATAGCTTTTTAGAAAGTTAACATCCAAACATGTACTCTCATAAAATCTCAAAGACAAAAAGATCCTCACCCAGAAATTATAAGCCCTTGAAAATTATGTCCTCTTACTTCATGACAATTATCCCTCTTTCACTACATTAAGCATAACTTCCACACAAAAATTCCAAATTGAGCGAGTGATAGGTTTATAGAAACCTCAAAACATGATGAACAAGCTCAAAAAATTTCATTACAAAAACTCTCATGTACAATCTGTTATGTCTCTCCAAAGTCTTGGTTTCCCTTAAGCAAACTATGAAGAGGAAAAAGAAGACCCTTGACCTTATCTTCCACCACATCCTTCACCCTTCCACCTAAGCAAATGAATTTTGGCCTCTAAAATGCTACATGGACCACAATTCATCCATTGACCACCCTTCTCTCTCCATAACTCTATCCTTATCTCCTACATGGCAACTACGTGACCTTCAAATCTTTTTTTAATTTCAAAAGAAAAGGTAAAACAAACTTTACCTTCCCATTTAACAACTTCAAATCTAAAAATATATTCTTGAAAAGCTACAACATTTTCATATGGCTACACTTCTGAAAATTACCATTGCCATTTGCCACATATGGGGCCACATACTAGTGAGTAGAGACCAAGCCACTTTTAATCTTTATTCAGTGTCCTTGTTCTATATAATGAAGGCTTCAATGCAATGCTTTATTCAACCAACTTCTCATTCATAAAAAAAACACTTGAATATTACAAGAAGATCTTCTTTTATGACCAATTTTATGAAAACTAAGGTAAATGAAATATCAGCACAAAGATATAAGCAAAAATGTGCACTAATCCAAGAAAGGATTGAAGGTTAAAGCCCTCCATATTACTCATTCAAAACTTAATTGATATCTTAGGCTACTCTTCAATGTACACATTTAACACTTCAAATGCAAGATCACATTTTTTTTCCACCCTTAGCAACTAAAAATATAAAAGAATCATTGTTTTCGCTCTAAATTCTCATTTCTTTGTTCTATTTAGTAATGTGAAGGGCATTGCAACCTTAAAAAAAAGTTTCTTTACTTTCCCCTATACTCAATTCTGATTAACTTTTCGAGTAAGGCAACTAAGGTAGAAGTACCCATTTTTGATAACTTAAGCCTTACAGCCTGTAGAAGGAAGGAATTTAGTTGAGAAACTGAACTCAATGTGTGCAAATGTAAGGACAAAGAAGAATGCAAAAAGATGATTTTTTTTTTTTCAAGAATGAATATTTTATTCAATATAAATGTGGATTTTTTGTTTGCACCCATTCCGGTCTCATAGACTCACCTACTCCGGTTAGCTTTGACAATTCTCCCTATGCAAGGAGAGAAGGAACAAGAAGGTACAAATAAAGAATCTTTTTCAATGAATAGTGCATCCAGCTATTATCCACAATAGGTCAGCCTAAAAAGCCATGACATGCTGTCTGAAATACAAACTTCTACCTTATTCAAACTTCCTCGTGGATGCTTTTGTCAGTGCAAAACCTCCTCCTTTTGGTCCAGAGCCAAAGAAAAAACTGATTTCGATCTCGAGGTGCAATTCCCCAGTTGCAGTGTACTAACTCACGATGGGTAGTATTCTATGACGACATTCACGCCGGCGCTCCCCACGTACGGTCCTCGCCACTCTAAGAAAAAACAGACACTCCTGTCGACATCGCACAATCATGTGCACACCTCGGAAGCAACAGCTGCTCTTACATTCTCCTTTCATCTCTTCTTCAAGACTGGAAATCTTCATGTCCGTAATCGAACCTTCTCAAACTACACACCCACAATTGTATATATAGTATGTAAAGCCTTACCGAATTCCCAACACTTCGTCTCCATCTGGTGCAAGACGCAGTGATGTAGTCCAAATCTTTCAGCAATTGCATTCAGACGAAAGGAAATCTTGCAAATTCCTGCAGTTTCTTCGACTGAATTTTCATCGGTAGCTGTTTTCAGCATTGTGGGGTGTTCGTCAATTTCAAGCTGGAGATCATTCAATTGGGAGGTGGAGTACTGGGAATCGAAATAGAGTAGGGCGATCCATAGCTTCAGCATTCTGTTGTAGAGATCATTCACTCAGCTAGCTTCTGGTTTTGTGGCTATGGCAGTAGACAAGAGTCGAAGCTCTGGATCCACGATGTTTAGAAACTTGGGCTCTTTGCTGCAACCCTACCTCGAGGAAAGCTTGCTCCACAAATTCGTACCACCTGAGGGCACTGCTCCGATTCATTACGCGGACTTTGGATGTGGCACGAGCGCCACTCCTCTCGCGTTGGCGAAGTTTGTGGTGCAGACTTTGAAGAAGAGATTTGGTTCTAGAGATGTGGTTTGCCAGTTCGCTGATCTGCCGTCGAATGATTTCAATTCGTTGTTTCATCAGTTGGTGCCTGGGGCTGGGGAGGAGGAAGGGGGTGAGGAGGAGAGAACGTGGTTTGCAGTTGGGGTGCCGGGGTCACAGTATGGAAGGATGTTTGCACGGAACAGCTTGCATGTCGCCATCTCCACGATCTCGCTACAGTTTTTGCCTGAGGTTGGGATTCATGTCTCTGGTTTTCTGCATCTAACTTGATGTTGACCTGATTGTGATCCCTAGTCCCGATTGTCCGAGTTGAATCATTAGTGTGTTGCCTGAGGTTTGGCTTCGTGTCTCTGGTTTTCAGCGTCCTACATGTTGTTGACCGAATTCTTGATCGCTGATTCAGTTATTCGAGTTGAATCCTTAGTATGTTTTTATTTCATTGAATGCGATGCATTCCTTGGTGAACGCTTTCAAGGTGGAACTGGGTATTGGGATTGTAGTCTCGAACGTCTTCAACGTTAGACTTGTTTTCCGTCTCTTCTACTTGGATTAAGTCGTGTTAGATGACTAAGGTAGCAAGTTCTGTTGGTGATCACTGTTGTACCGCTTGGAGTCCTCATGGTTTCTACGTTGTTGATATGTTGTGTGACTGGTTAGTAGCATGTGCAACCGAACTCTCTTTCAACGCCAATTCCTCAGGGTTTGATTTCCCATTCTTGTTTTGTCCTTGATTCTTGTTGTAAACAGATCCCGGCGTCGGTATGTGACAAGGACTCGCCCGCATACAACAAGGGACACATCGGCGTCCATGGCTCTAGCCCTGCAGTGGCTGAGGCCTTTGCCGAGGCTTCACGGAAAGCCTTGCGCAGGTTTTTTGAGTGCCGGGCGGAAGAAATGGCGCCCGGGGGAGTGCTTGCGTTTTACTGCACGGGGCGACGAGATCAAGCGCACCCCGAGATTCAGTATCCCGACGACACGATGATCTTCACTCTGCACTTTGAGAAGGCATGGAAGGATCTCGTGAATGAGGTAAACCCTAAAGGACCAACTGAAGAGACTCAACTTGAGCCTTATTTCAATTTTTTCAGCAGTTTTGAGTATGTCCTTCGGGGACTTTCTTCAATCCAATTTTATTCGTCTTTGGACACAAACACGCAGTGCCTGTACTTCACTGATTCTAGGGATGCAGAATATGGTCTAATCTTAATTATATTTGTCAGTGTGATCAACCAAGCTTCTGAATGCTTTTGAACGACAAATCCTGGTCCTTAACCCCCTAAATTGAGCCAGTTTGAGTATCCTCATATGCTTGTTTGAGCCAGTTTGGTGGGTCAATCGTCATTCCTGGGAATCCATGCTAGGGTTAGAAATGGTGTGTCAACAATTCATTCTACAATTGCAATTGACGTGAACCCTCTGTGCAGGGTGCGATTCCGGAGGAGCGTCTGGACTCTTTCAACGTGAAGGCGGTCTCTCCGAGCGTCGCCGACATTCGAGAGGCTGTTGAGCTTCCCTCCTCCGACTTCCACATTCAGAACCTCGAATACATTCCCGACTTCAGCCCGTTCGCTGAGAACGCAGGGGACACACTTTTCAAAGATGAGAAAACCTTCGCCACGATCCTTACGAACATGGTCCAAGGGTCGATAAGCTCCACGGTTTCGGCTCACCTTGGAACGGAGCTCACGGATGCGCTCTTTGAACGACTCCGACAGAACTTCGAGAAGGAGTATACGCAGTGGAAATCGGTCCGCTTCTTCAAGCCCGTGCCCTTGTGTTTGGCTGTGCTGATCAGAAAGTAAGCTCAAGGTAACAGGTTTATAAATCGCCCACCTGAGAGCTGAAACTGAATTTTGGGGAGGCAAAGCTTGTTGAAATAATTTCCAGTAAATTTTCCTTTGAAAGACAAGTGGAATTGGCATCTAATCCAAGTCGTTTCATATTTTTTGAAACTTTGTGGAAATAGTTATAATATTTTGAAGTTGAAATGGCATAGGGCTCTGAAATAGCCCACCTATTAAAATGTACATTGTTTGTACATTGCTGGAGGCTATGAAAAAAGCAACATGTACAAGAAGTATACATTTGAGGAGGTAGGCGATTTTAAAGCTTGTTACCTTAATTGTAGTTCAAAGAACTTTTCTACATCAGAAAGTCTGTAACCCTGCAGACAACACCTTGTTGCCATTGTAGGAATTGCCTTCTCTAGGTGGATTGTAACTGAGGTAGAAAACATCAGTAAATTGTTTAGTAGAATAGTGTTTAGTAAATTGTTTAGTGTTTAGTAGTGTTCAATAGATTGTTTAGCAAATTGTTTAGCAGTGTCGTGATCAATTTCTAATCCTGCTCACTCACCATAGACTCAGTCATTGATGGTGTGGCTCAAGTGCCATATGAAATAAATTATGAATTTTCAATGTACCTGTACTATTTGGTAGGTGGATCCAAAATCAATAGGAGTAGACTCTCATAGACTCTCATGTTCTCATGGTGTACAATTTGGACCATCAATATATAGGGTTTTAGAAATCGTTTGGTCCAAGTGGAAGTGCCAAATTTTAGTGAGTGTTTAATATGGGTGTATATAACTGAGAACATTCAAGAGCAAAGAAAATAAAAAGAACCGACAAGTCTATTGTCATATTTTTCTATGCAATCAAAACCCCCTAGATTTGCATTTATTACTTGTTTGATTCATTCCAAGGGCTTAAAAAGGAAGAGAAGGATTATGTATTATGGTCCTCTTCCTACTAGCTAATGAGATAGACAAGTGCCAAGGTTGCTTTGAACAACCGATTTGACTTTGTGTAGCAACTTGTCAACAACTTGCAATATTTTAGATAGTATCCAAGTTCTTCCAAAAATAGTTTGTAATTCTAGAATGAAAAAGTGGTTACAATATATTCAAGTTTGTGTTTGATTGTGACATAAAGAATTATACTTGAGCAATTGGTAGAGAGTCTTGCATTGGCTTCCACAAGGTCTCTTAGTTTGAAACTCTCCAAAGGAGGTTCAAGTTATACTTTATCACTGACTAGCTTGCCGGCCAACTAGTCTAAGGGAGATTTGTGGGTTCAAACCCCACAACTAGCAAAAATAATTTTTTAAACACTTATGTACATACATTCACAAATACCCCTAATGGAAATTGACCTACTAGTAAAAACCATTACAAGCAAGCCTCATTTAAATACACATATTATCTATCTTTTCACCAAAACCAAATTAACATTAATAACTACACAACCTAGTACTCCCTAAACAAGATTTATATTCTGGAGATTGGAAATTGGTGGCCTAATAATGAAAATCATCATAAACAAGCCTCATTTAAATACACATATTAACTACCTTCTCACAAAACACAAATTAACATTAATAACCATGGAGTCTAGAACTTCCTAAACATGGTATGTAATTTTGGGATTGCATACAATTTAAAGTGGAATTTGTTGTAGATTCTACTCAAACAAATTCTTAAAGTTCTTGCAATGATTCAAAACAAATTGAATTAACTCTTTTTCTCGTCTCATGTTTCATTTGTTGGGAAGTCAATGATGTGGACATTGCCAATTTGTTAGTATGAGAATGAAAAAAAGTTATCCATCTACAATATGTGGTTGCATGTGAATCAATTTCTTAAATAGTTATAAAATAAGATGAAGTAGTAATAAGTGTCTAAAAAAACTTACAACATTTTTTGCACAAGTCAATGTGAAAATACTAATAGAATAAATGTTTTTGAATATTAAACTATAGTGTGAGAGCTTGGTGCAAATGATCCATATGAGCACTAAGTAAGTGCCTATAGCAACTTTTGGTTAGAAACTCTTATATTGTGGCTTGGTGTTAAATAAAATGTTTCTACTATCATCACATGTGAGATTTGAAAAAATATACAATAATTTGCAAAATATAAATTTAATGTCTAATAAGCTAAGTGTGTTGGTATCTTTGGTGATAATTCAATATAATATTTACTTCAAATATATTGTAACTTTAGTGCAACAATAGCTCATTCTACAATGCATGTAATGAATTCTACAAGATTATAATCAAGACCTCATACCTATACCTTGAGGCTAGAACTCCTTAAACAAAATTGTAATTTTTTGAGTTTTTTATCCACTATTTATCTTTTGACGTATTTGTGTAGGCAAATTAATTTTATTTGCATTTACATGTAACTAAATTTGGATGTCTTTTCATATAGTTTTTGGGTGTTTTGGCATCAAAAATCACTTTTTGTATTTATTGAAGGTTTAGGGTTAGATTACTAGTTGGTAGTTTTCTACCACTTTGAAGCCTTGGTGGTTTAAGTGCTACTTAAGACCAATCACTACAAGGGAATGCTGTCATTTTATGTCAATCCAGACACTTTTTTTGTCAATTTGGACGTGTCAATTCGGATGCTATTTTCTTGTAGTAAATGGTACAATTTTCATCTTTCAGGCAATATTATTGTAACTGTCTTTTCAGAAGAATAAATTTATTATTTTCCTTACACTTTATTTTACTCTAGTCAATGATCTACTTGTATATTGTAAAAAATATATATTAATTTTTTTTTATGTTTTCAATGTTTTACTCTTTGTCAAGGGCTTCAAGTAATGCAAGGTTTAAAAGTACATCTTTGTCAATCTAAATTGAAATTTTAATGTCTAGTATACTAGATTTCAATCTAAATGATTTAGTATGCTAATATCTTGGCTAATATATACTATTATAAGAACACAAATACATCTTTCACAAACAAAATTGAAATTTTAATGTTTAGTGTGGGGCAAATGTACACTATGGTGGCTCAATTTTGGCCCCCAAAAAAAACATTTTGAAAGAGGGTTCAAATTTTTGTTTATTTATGCTAAAAACATAGAATTTTAAAATTTCAAGGGTTTACAACCCTAGTTTATGCCACGCTAAGATAATTTCGTAATATAGAAACCAAAAAACAATGCTCCAACTTAAAAGTTGTAGACAATCAATCAATCAATCACCAAAAGTTGTTGTCATTATGGAAGGCATGAAAGTCCTTTTCCACAATTGTAGATGCCATCTATTAATAATTCTATCCAAACTACAATCATCCCAATTTTGTAATCATGTTGTGTAAAGATTGTGCTCATATCATAAGTCTAGATATCATTCAAGAGCAAGAAAAAAACATTGTAACAGATTTAGGAGCTAGGTTTAAAATTATTTTTCTCTTAACACATTAGAGGTATCTATTTTAATTTTAGGGGCATTGGATTATCAATAAATCCACTCTCTAAATATGATTCCTTTCCCTCTTAACCCCTAAAGGACCAAGTGTCCGTTCAACGTACGCAAGAAATCTCGGGTAGGTTCCTACAAAGTCATTTTCGGTTGGATGTTCATGAAATTTGAACACAATGTGTAAACATGTAATTCCTTTGTGTAAAACTCATTTTTTTCCGATCGGGTGCCCAGATCAAAAGTTATGTTGCCCTGAATTTTTCGGGCAGCTTGGGCAATTTGGGAATCTTTGGAGAATCTTTTGCAAAAAAGATCATCAAGTTTTGAAATTTGGCATGTATGTAACTAATAAAATATGGCATACAATTGTCCAAAAAAATATATATTTTAGTTGTCCAATCACATTCTACAAGGAGTCAAACTTTGTTAGCTATGTTGGGGTAGTTTCAAGAAAAAATATTTTCTTCTAACTTCAAACCCTATTATCTTGCAATTAGTGAAGTCAAAATTCATGAAATTTTTTCCAAATATTCCAAATGTTAGTCTCTAATTTTTCACCGTTCGGATTTCAAATATAATATTTTCTCCTTGCACAAAAAAATGACTAGTGAATTCCCAATTCACTAAACCTCCTTGCATTGCAGGGTGATTTAGAATAAGCTAGACTCTATATTTTATTCTAAATTTTTTTGTGAGTGAACCTAATATCATATACTGATGAATGGTAAAAAATCTCATGTTTGTGTAGAACAAAAATTTTACTCCAAATGAGCCCGAAGTCTGCTGACCCTGTTTTGCAGGATTGGAAAAAAGGTTTTTTCTCACTTCAAATGCTATATTCTTTTAATAAGCGCAGTGAAAAGGGCTGAAATTTTTTCTACAGTTTGATAAAATAATTTACTTTAGTTTTGTATGGTTGAAGTTCCAAAAAAAAAATTTGATTTTCTTTTTTAAACAACATACCAAAAAGTCGCAGTTTTGGGAATTTCTCCCTGGAAAACCCCCATGGTCCTTTAGGGGTTAAATACTTCATTTTTCAATTTCCTAAATTCATTTGCTAAAAAAACCCTTCATTTTTACCCTTGCAACATACAGTAGAAGTACACCATAGTGTGCATTTGCCGTGTGCTAGGTTTCAACCCAAGTAGAGGAGTATATTATTATTGTGTACCAAAAGTTAAAAAGCAAAACTCCACATCTTATGATTTCCATCTAAGTTTGTACCCCCATAAGCTGACATGTAGTAAAAAAAATGCTTTTGACTTTGAGTGCTTAGATTTCATAGAATGTTGATAAAGAATTTGGGTCTAAAATTCTTTTTCCAAATTCTTTATAGAAATGAGATGGAGATTTTATGATAATATTTTATATTTTTTTACATTAGACATTCTTGGCTTTAAATTGACCTAGTTTTGTATCTTTGGATTCAAAATGAAAAAAATAAAATTAAGATTTAATTTTATGAATAACCATCAATCATACTAGTCTCATATACATTGGTCTACAATATTATCATTTTTTAACTATGTTAAAGTTGAATTTTTGAAATAATAATAAAGGTGGGACAAGATTTTTATATAAGAATAATATTGTTAAAATTTGAAAGAAAGGATTAAACCACTTTACAAATAACCCAATTTAAATTAAATATAGAACTCCTGACTTCCAGATTATTTGGTCTAATTCCAGATTGTGATAATTATTTGTTTGAAATATATATACATATGAAACAAATAGCATTTTTAAACCCAATTTTTTTTTCATGTTTAAAGGTCCAAAACTAAGGTAGGAGGTCCTTAAATTGACCAAGTTTTAAATGCGTTCGCTATCTAGGAATGAGTGATATGGTACTTGAAATATCTATTACTATCATTGATGAGGTAGGTAGGCTTAAGTCGGTGACTTATGGATTTCCTACTGTACTTCAAACTACAAGTCTCCAAGCAAGCTTGATATCTTTGTTTATATATATAAATATATTTTTAATAAACCCAACTATTATATCTTCTAGTTAATTCATTAGAGTTCATTTTCCTAAAATAAAAAAATAAAAAAAAATTAGTAATTGCAAGATCATGAAGTGTGGTTTTCAAAAAGAAGTGTTTTTAACTCTTTCCACATGGTTAGATTTCATCTTTCAAACTTTTTATCCCAAAATTTGTAAATCCTACAACTTGCAACTCTCCTTAGATAACATATCTTTTAGAGAAATAAGTTGGAAATACATTAAAAAAAAATTCAACAAAAGAAATTTCATATTCATGCTTGAAAATAATAATAAGTAGAAAGAAGTAGAGAATGATTCAAAATACAAAATTGTTTAAGAATTTATTTATGGAGTTGAAAAATGCATATCCCAATGGTTGCAATGTTGCAATAAACAATCTACATCCTATGATTTTATTTTTTTCCATGAAAACTGAAAATTGAGTTAAATAAAGGACCTCAAAGTTTATGTTATTATAGAGATTCCATAACTACCCACAAACAAAAACTCCTCGTAACTTTTATCTCATTAAATCAAAATGAAATGATTAAAAGCTTTCCACATGTATATAAATCTTAAAAATCAATTTCAAAATTTTGCATCATGTTACATAATGTTGAACACTTCATAGATTAGCCTATCATACCAAGACTTGAGTAATAATAATAGTAGAAATTATAATTTAAAGAGAGTGTGGGTAAGTCAATTGCAACCAGAAGTGTGCTTGCTACGTGTGAAGTTGTGAGGAATTTTTGCATCCTACGACTTTTCACCAACAGGAAGTAAGGCAAGTTTGGGATTCAGCATGTGACCAATCTCATTGCTTTGGGGCCCACCTACACGACGCCATTCTCCTAGCTAATGGATAGTCCAGTTTTCGTGCAACACATAGATAAGGTAAGGTAGGTACCCCCAAATGTGCGACTGACCTTAAACCGCCATCTATACGATGTGTACATCTCCAAAATCAGTTTTGTACCTAAGTATGTGGAAGAAACACTTTAAGAACCAAACTTTGTTCCTTACTAACTTTTGCATACAGTATCCAAATGCCATGTTCTCTGGTGAGTTGGAACCTCCTTTCACTTGCCTACAAGAACATATGGAAATTTGACCAGTCTAATAATAGTAACTAGGCTCAGTAGCAAAAAGTGGCAGTTTGGGGTGTACCTACCTTAGTTGCCAATCTGAATTTGCAAGTGTACGTTCTGGTCTCCTTCTGTTGGTTCAAAATTTGAAATGAAGGACATCCGAAGTGATGTGAACGATTGGTTCCTTGTGACGAAACCTGTCTGCAGAGAAGGAGTGGAGAGGAAGCTCCATGCATTCCATCCTGAGTGGACAGACTTCGGCAGGAAGCAAATTAAAAATATAAAAAAATTAAAAAAAATGCTGCAGCAATGTAACTTCCATGACACGATGAAAACGTAAACTTACTTCACCCTAAACCCGGCTCAAGAGACCAGTTGTAACTTGTAAGGCAGCGAGTCGTGCTTTCCTCTGAGGAAAGCTGAAGAAAAAGTGAACGTGAAGCTCAATCAGTAACTTAGATCAGGTACGAGGGGGGGGGGGGGGATTTTGAAAGCCAATACAGCTAGGCATCAATGGTACGGGGCACCCCACACGCAGACGACACCTCTTGCCAAAAAAAACTGACGGCCATTTGGATGAAGGAACAATGCAATTATGTTTGTTTAGGCAAACAGAGGAGAAGCGGAAAAATAATGTCGGTGGCTGATGGAAGTGATCATACCAACTTAAGAGATCGGTCATTATTTGTTTAAGTAGCTGAAAAAGGTACACAGGCAGTTGGGGGAGAAAAACATGACAGGGATGAGGTCCGGATAAGGGATGAGCTCTCATTAAGAGACAGTTGCCCACGGGCGGAGAGCTCAAATAATTCTGAAATCTTGGCCTCATGTACAATTTTGAAAGCAAGCTCCGGTAGGTAGGGGGTCCGGAAGGTCTATTTCTGCTTTCGACTTTTGTAGATTTGGAGGTCTAGGCTTGGATCCCTCCAGCCCCGGCAACGAGCTCTTAGTCATCGACAGAGACAATGAGAAGCCTGTAAGAGACAAAAATTCTACATGTAATCACCCATTCCTGACCAAGGATCCATACCCAAATCTCTAGAGTGTAGCTATTACCAACTATGGCTGGAACAAATTTTCAACCAAAGCTTGGAATGTTTTTTTTTTTCACCTTTTCAAGGTTGGGACTAATAAGGGCATGACACATGTCCCAAAGTAGTGAGCGAGAGAGTAGGAAGTAGTGAGCTAGAAAGCAGCTCTTGAATGATTGGAATCAGGGCTTTTTTTTCATTTTTTGTGAAGTGCCAAAGTGGCGATATAAAATGTTATAGTGGTGCTCCAAATTTCAACATTCATCCACATATTAGATAGAAAAACAACACATTAGCACATATCACATGTCTATAATTCTATTTTCATCCACAATCTGGCGATTTCATCCAAGATTTTTTTTCAATTCAAAGTTTTCTGGCAAAAAACTTCACAATTTTTTGCCATTTTTTAACCAAATTATTTTTTACTGGTGCAATCTGGCACCAAAAAGCCAAAAAAAAAGCCCTGATTGGAATTGGAAGAGTCTATACATTGGATGTGGATTTGGACCAACTTTTAGCTTCCAAACTCATAGTAATTTCAATTCAAGGCATAAAATTACCAGAAAATTTGCCATACCCGTAATTTCTATCTTCCTACATGGTAGAAAATTTACATTGCTTTATAATGCTCCAAAACATGTGCAAAATTGCTTACGTGCCTCACTGTGGGTGGTTCTACTCTATATACTCCGTATGAAATTATGAGTCCACGTAATGGATAATTCCATTTATTTTCAAATCTTTTAGACCATTAACCAATTGGCAATCGATAGGATCATCTACAATTCAAGTACAACACAAGTTGGAAGTTTTTTCATGAGCACCCAAACGGTGAATTCACATAATGACCATTTTTCAATGATGTCTAACAATGGTTCATTTTTATTGCATTTGACAATTTACCGTCAATGCATTTTTAAGCGATATTTTATTGATAAGTGATACAAATCTTTTCGAGGGAATATGAGGCAACATATTCTTCCATTTTCAATTAATTTAATGGTTGATTTGCTACAAAGTCCAAGGACAACATTGCTTACTCTTGGATGAATATATACATTTATTGGATGAATAATTTATATTTTAATATCTACATTTTTCATATCTCATCCATTTGTATAAATGTAAAGAATTGCATCACTCTAGCAAAAACTTATTTTTGCACTATCCTAAATAAATGAAAAAAATCCATGTTTATTATGCCTTCTTTCCCCATTCATGCATATATTTAAGTGCTACTTTTTAGACATAGTTGATAATGGATGCCCATTCCCTAAACACACCTAAAATTTATCATAGATGAAATGTAGAAACATAGTATGCAATGACTATAGATTGACCGACAAAAATACCTACATTAAACTATAAATTAGATTAATTGTGGGTCTTTTGTGGTCATTTCTTTTGTCTGAGAGGACTGTGGATACTGCATAGGTTTAGTTTTGAAATAACCGCACTATTTTTAAATTTTTGAATGAATTTAAATTATATATCATTAGCAATACATGCATAAACTGTGATATTTTTGAATTGTCCTCAAGTGCATGTAGATGGTCATCATATTTTTTATCTTGTTTTTTCTATTAAATTTCATGTAGCATAACTCTTTCAATATTCTTTTTCACAAAATTATGTATATGGATGTGGAGATCCCATCTAAAGTTGTTTTCATTATGTCTTTCACTTGCATTTTGTTTCTCAATGTATCATGCAATAATATTCCTCATTTTGACACTAAGTTGAAATTTCTATGTACTCGTAGATGTTGCCTTTGTCTTTTCATTGCAACATTACCTCCTAAAATTTTTGGACTACGTTTTCACCAAGAACGCTTCAAAACTGCCATTTCTAGTACAAGTACCAAATTTTAAATTAAAAAATAAATTTGGACACATAAAACTATAGGATCTCATAGGATCTCATAGTACTGTGGTTTGAGAAGATGTTGAAAAATTTCAGAATTTTTCACCATGTGGATTGCAAGATATTAGCATTTGAAGTGACAAATTTTTTTTTTTTGACCTTGCAAAAAACTAAGCATCTGCATTTTACAAGGTCACATTTCTATGAAAAATGTCCAAAATTCTGGTGCTTCTTTAGATTTATTTTTCAAGATAAGTTGTCTTCATGCTTAAAAAATTTAGATGATTTGAAATAGTATAATATACAAGAAAAAAGTAGTAAGTAGAAAGAAGTAGAGACTTGAATTGAAAATGATTCAAAATACGAAATTACTTGAGAATTTGGTTATGGAAGTGAAAAATGCCAATTCCAATGGTTGTAATGTTGTAATAAACAATCTACATCCTTTGATTTTATCTTTTCAAAAGATATTGAAAATTGAGTTAAATAAAGGACTTCATAGTTTATTGTTGAATAGAGATTCCATAACTACTAGAAAACTTAAAACTCCTCATAACTTTAATCTCATTAATGAAAATAGAATGATTAAAAACTTTTCATGTATATAAAAATCTATAAAAATAATTTCAATTTTTTATTTTCTTAAAAGAAATTTTTAAGAATTTTTTTGAGCTAGTACCCTAGGTGTGCAAGGATTGCTGAAAACTATGTATTGTACAATAACTTTTTAACCATGTATTACAAAATTATGAAAATTGTAGGGCTTTAAACCTTCATCGCCTAAAGGGACCAAAAGTGACCTTGCATGGTTTCAAGTTCAGTTCAAAGTGTTGTAATTTTTGCCTCTGATGTCCAAATTCAATCAAACTTTTTAGGAAATTTGCACTCTCTTCTTATTTATGTAGTCAAATTTTCAGGTCAATCTAAGATGTATTGATTTCTTGGAAGTCAATTGAAGTATTTAGGTTCAATTTGAGTTCACCAAACTGCATTTGAAGGCTGCAACTTCAGGGGTTGGTATCTCCTTCATCTAATCTTTGTTTTTTAAATATAATTTGTTGAGTTATGTTCCCCTTAAAATATAATTATTGTGGTAAATTCTTCATGTCAATCCAAGTTGTTTTGAATGTTTGGGAGCAATTCAAATTTCAAAATCCTAACATTTTTGGATTACAATGAACTCTGGCGACTCGTTTCTGCATGCAATGTCAGTTTCCAATTGAAAAAAATTGGAAAAACTACACATATGAATCTAGTTTATGTGGCTAAAGTTTCATATCAATCTAAGAAGTTATGAGTGACTAAGAAGCATTTTAGCAGAAGGGAGCTCAGCCTTAGATGTATTTTTTGCAACTTTTTTTGCTATTTTTTTCACAATTGGAAGCTACTTTGCAGACACAATGAGTCAATTCAATAGTATTTTCTTTCACCGATGTGTTTGTATGTTGATTTTGAATTACTTTACAATTTTTTTCATTTGAGTAGGTTTAGAAATCAAATTTCACCTCCAAATGTATTGCTAGGAAAATTTGAGCATCCTTTTTCAACACTAAAACACGAGACTAAAACATTATAATCTTGCAATCTACTTGGTCAAATGATTCCAAATTTGATTCGGGTCATCTGCAACATGTACACTACAAGATTTATACAGTTGAAATCTCTATAACTGAGTGACATTTAGATCTATAACAGTTCATAAGCAACGATGTTTTTGAACTCAAACATGCCTTATGTGATGAGGGGTTAAAGCTACTCCTTAGGCACATGTTATATGAAAATTTCAAAGAAAAAAAATTGCATTAGTATTGAGCTCCACAAATTGCTATGTTGCCAAAAAAAATGCGGTTTGGTCCTTTAAGGGTTAATTCAAACTTGTTTATGAGACCTTTTAAAAATCAATGATTACTTATTTCTTAGTTTCAACAAGTTAAGTTTTAGATGGGATATTTTATTTTTTATGATTGTCAAATTCAATCCTAAGATGCTAGGTAGCTTTAATAAATTTCACATTCGGATCAAAATGGACAAGTATAGTACATGCAATTTTAAAACAATATAATTTCTATGAAAAAGAAAATCTGATAAAATCTACAAATGATATTTTTACCAAGAGGGACTTTTGAAATATATATATTTAAGAGAGTCTTGGAAATGTTTAAATTAAGATGATCAAAAGATGACCTTCTTTAATACTAAAAGTTCATAAGGTATATTCATTAAATAATCAATTGAGCTTTTTCCTTATAGTAATAATTTAATAAATTTGATTGTCTTCTTGAAAGTTAATATAAATATATAAATAAAATATTGGGCAAATGAAAGGTAGGGTTAATTTTTTTTTGTATCCTATACATTAAATGAACAAATTTGAGATTTCCAAAAAATTATAAACAAAAATAGAAAAGTGATTTCATTCTTAAAGTAATTTCATGTGCTTTGGGAATGTTAATCTTATGTAAATATTATCATAAAAAAATTCATGAAATTGTGATCATATTTGCACAAATACATTAGATTTCTTACAGACATTACATGTCCTAGTGCAAAAGTGCACTGCAAAATTCTTAAAAAAGAAGGTTGTTGGTGAAATTTGAAGCTCCAAAGAAACTACATTTTCTTCAGGAATATATTTTTTTTGTCAAAAAACATAGTCCAAAGTTTATTTTATCTATTAATATTTTTTTATACCTTCAACAAAGCTTTCTAGAATGCTTCAAATGGTCAAAACTATTGTTTCTCTTTTTATGTATAGCAACTCAATTGAGTCATCTAAAAAAACTTCAAAGATAATAAATAATTAAAAACTCTCCAATAAATACAAGAAACCGCCAACCTTCATTTTTACAACCATCTATATATCTATATACAAATATCAACATCTATTAAATTTATTATAATTAGATTTGATCTTTAAAAATAGATATTCTATATCTTGGTTAAGCAATCATAAGTTGTTATTAAATAATAAATATGGATATATATCAGGACTTTATGTTTATCTTTTATAACATTTCTACTAGGAAAATTAATATGATAAATCTAAATTATTTAGAAAATATAGTAAATTGGAAATGATTGAATTTTATAAATGAATTCTCGAAATAATTGTTGTTTTCATATATATACATATAAATTTATGTAAATAAATTCCTTCATTTTAGCCTTGTATATGACTCTTTAAGGTGACCTTGCAAGATCGTCTACGTTATGTATAATTTTTCAACAAAAACTTGATTAACTATTGCGTTGGATTTACAACATTAAAGAAACAATTTGGTGAAATTTTATGGTACAAAATTAGGGATGAAAATAGAATAAGATATATCTACCTTAAATGAAATATTTATTTTCAAAAAAAATTGAGCCTATTCATGTTTGAAAAAATATAATAAAATATGAAAATTAAGGAACAACAACAACAACAACAAAATATTCTCAAATGGTAGTTAATAGAATAGAAAGGATAGCTTGGCATGACATAGGTCCCTCAAAATCATGAGTCTACATGATGAACATGTTGTTTAGCTTGAAGTCCGGTCAAATTTCACAGTGCCCACCAAAAGAAACACACAAAATCTTGAGGAATCCATTGTTGGATAAGCAATTCTAGATTTTTTGAAGTAAATTTATCCAAAATCAACAATGCACCTACAATTGAAAGTATATGATGTTGTACATTTGATGTCCCTACATGTGGGATTTAGACACATGTAGGTAGTTATTTTACTTTGATGGTACTTGGTATATGGATTGTAGTGCTCTTATGCCGCAAATATAATTTTTTTTTATAACAAATGACTTTGAGTGCTTGTAGTAATTGGATGATTTTTTTGACAGGTCTTGTCCTTTCACAATGAATATTAAAACTTCGACCTTTCATAACTTTTGCATACAAAAATTCTTGCATTGAAATCCTTTTTCAACCCCACTCCACACAAAAATTCAAGTATTTTTCCACCATTGTGAAAATAGAAACTACAATGATAGTAGGCAATTTTGGTGTGAATCCTTGCTTTTTGTACCCCAAGTCAACGTTGTGTCATGAACAAGAACACACACACCACTTCCTACCCAAAGACATTCTTGCCAAGTACTCCCTCTGTCCCAAAATGATTGTCCACAATTTTGTTGCTATTTTTTTGAGCCAATTTCATTGGCCATATTGTGAAAAATATAATAAAGAAAGGTTCCAAATTTTAATCACTAGAAACAATGAGGAACATTGCATGTATTCATTGCAACCTAAATAAAATTAGCCATAAGGAAGTATTTTTTTGTCCTATTCACACAACCTTAACCCACAAACAACACCGAGAACGTTTTTTGGCCAATGAATGCAAAGAATCTCTTCACGTAAGACAGAAGTGCAACTATTCATCTTCCCAATTTTGTGTGGGAAGGGAAGATTTTCTACAATAGTTTGTCTTCCAATGAGTGCTTTTTTCATTTTTTTTAAGCCAACAATTCACACTATACCCAAACATATGATTTCCATGGTGATTGGCTTGTCATTTAAGGGTTTAAAAACATGACATTCAAAGAGGACAATCATTTCAAGATAGAGGGAGTACTACACCCTATCCTTCCTTGTATTTCTTTATGATAGATTGCTCTACATGAGTGATAGGGCTTGTCCTTTGTGGTTTAACACTAAAGATTTTCACCCTAACCTTCATAACTTTTGCATACAAAATCCAATCAACACATTCTTTGATGCATTAAAATCGTTTCTCATCCCCCCCCCAAAAAAAAAGAAAAAAAAAGAAAAAAAAGAAAAAAGCTTCTACAAAGCCCCACCACCACAATAAAAATAGAGACTACAACAACAGTGGCTGATTCTGGTGTGAACTGAATCCTCTCTCTCTCTCTTTCCCGAGCGTCAACGTTGTGTCCTGAAAGTCTGAAACACAACCGGCCCACCAAGACCTTCTTGCCCATTACTACACCCTGTCCTTCATTGCACCCACCGGCCCCTGGCGTGACTCCAGGCAGTGGGGTCCTCCATAGCCCGTCTTTCTCTCTCTCTCTCTCTCTCTTCTCTCTCCCAGCTTCATTAACTCCACGGGTGCAGAGATTTAGTGCTGTTTTTTCGTACAAGGGTAGTTGTTCATTGATCGAGTTGCAGACCACCTTGAAAGGTGGAACTTTCCGGGCTTCATTTACTCCTCAAACCGCGTTGTCAACGCTCCGAGCAGGCAGGCTGCAGGCACCATAGCCGAGCCGAAGCAGAGGAAGCTGAGTTTTGGCTCAGTCGTTCAGTTTGTTGGTTTGTGTGTTTTTGTTGGTTTCTGTTTCCGTCACGGATTGCAAGAGATGAGGAGGAGCTGGGGAGCTTGACGAAGACATCGAGCGGCATGGTGGGCAGGTGCGAGAATGACAAAAAATAATTATGTTTTGAACCTAAATGTGGAGAATTTGTAGTAGGAAATGGAGGTGGTGTCCAGCTGGGTTTTCAGGGTGGCAAATGTCACTTGTAGCATAAGCATTTGTCTCGCAAGGACTGAAGGTGACCGTTGTTGTGTGCTCACTCACACTTCTTACTTTTCGTGCTTGCATTGTTTTGTACGCAAAAGGAAGACCGTGCTAGAGCAAAACTCACTCACCTCGCATGTGTGGAGCAATATTGCTGCTCCACCTCACAATGCCATGTTTACAAAACCTCACTGAAAACTCAAACTGTGTGTGAGCATTTTGGAACTCGGTGTTCCCCCCTCTGATTTGGTACATTTTGTTTCTTGTTTTTTTTGTTTGTTGCAGCTGTCTTTCTTTCAATTTGCAGCGACCGCAACACATTGCCTTCCTTTTCCCTCGAATCGCATGGCAATACCTGCGAGACGAGCTTTCCGGCCGTACGAAGGCTCCGCGATGACAGAACGGGCGTCTTGACAGAACTGGGGTTTCTGGGGTTTAGATTGGGGTTGCGTTCCTAGATGGGCGCTATGGAGGTTTTGGATTACAATTTGACTCTGGGCAAGCGCGACCGCGACTACGAAGTCAAAGAAGCTGCAGTCATGGGGATCGACTGTGCACGGCGTCTGCTTCAGTCGCTCACGGAAGTCCACCCTCCGGAGGAATGCGATGTCATCGCTGGGGCCGCCATCTCCAAGTTCCAGAAAGTGGTTTCGTTGCTCAGCCGCTCCGGGCATGCGAGGTTTCGGAGGAGAACGCGGGATGCGACAGTCGCGGGATACGCTGGCGTGTTTTTAGAAAGTTCCAACTTCTATTCTGATCATGTTTTGGAGACCACGACGCGAGACAGGCTTGTCAACCCGGGGTCGTTGTTCTCGCCCTCGGCCTCCTCGAAGCCTCCGCCTGCTCCTGAGCTGCAGCGGATGATGTACCAGGTGTGATGTACCACCCTTCTGAGTCCCTCTATTGTTAGTCTTCAAACAATGTGACTCCAAACATGAATGGCGTCTTGATCATATCGTTAACCTCGTGGCAGTAACAGGGTTTTCAGTAAAATTAGACTGTTTCAGGAGGTTTTGAACAACATCGTACAGATGCCCTTTATCATGGTGCATTGGAAGGTCTATTTATGGTCACAAAGATCATCCAAAGGCCTCTCCATCGCACATAAGGAGGCGGAGGCCTCCCTATGTTACGTAAGGAGGCCTCCGTATGCTTATCGTAACCATAATAGACTTTCCAATAAACCATGAAAAAGAGCATCTGTACGATGTTGTTCAAAACCTCCTGAAACAGTTTAATTTTACTGAAAACCCTGTTACTGCTACGAGGTTAACGACAAGATTAAAAAAATATCCATCGATTTTTTCACTTTTGGTGAGTGTTTTCCTTCGTCGTCTTTTTCAATTGTTGATCGGGTGTCTTTTTTTCAACTGGTCAGGTGTTTCCTCAAAGGTCTCTCTCTTCAGCTGGAGAGACGTCCTTGCCCGGGGCTTCTGCACATAGCATGCTCCATCTGACGCCGAAATCACACCACTTTTTCCACGGCTTCCAACAAGGGCAGACTCAACAAAACATCCCTGACCATATGTTACGGTATCACCCCGTCCTGCCGCCTAATCCTTTCAACAAATACGACATGGGGAACCACCTGTTCAACAAATATGAGATGGGGTACAAGGGCCAGAGTCCCGCGAGCTCCCTGAGTTCCGGGCCTCCGCAGTCAGCGACCACAGCCTCTTTCTCAACCATGAGTGCGGATCGGAACAGCCAGAGATCGTTGGAGCAGAGTTCTCTGCTACCACCTCGCCCTCAGGCCTCCAATTCCCGGAAGAAATGCTCTGGAAAGTCGGACGAGAACGGGGCCACGTGTGCCATCCTTGGCCGCTGCCACTGCACCAAACGCAGGTATTTATACCTTAACTTCTTGAATCCGTTTGCTTGGTGTCCCTTAAACACGACCATGACATTGTTTGAATATGTGATAAGTGTGTTACAGTTGTGACCATTGTGCAGGGCATTCTAGGGTGTCATGTTTGAAAATGTCGTGTTACTGAGGTCTGAGTATAATTGCATTTCAAGCTTGAGAAGATCCTTCGCTCCATTGCCCCTCTGCGCCTTCATTTGGTTGGCTATTATTATGTGTCTTAGAAAAACAAGAAACTACAAAGCTACGAGAGTCTCTTATCACTTTTGTATTGCAGCTACAAGGCTACAAGAGGTTCATTGTGTTGCTGCATTGTATATGTTGGTTAGTTCATGTACTAGAGAAGCTGCCAGGGAGGGCGGATTCTGCAGCATGGTGAGGCCCCTGGCGAGCCCGGAGGGCGAGCCAGCTGGCCGAACCATGCTGTAGAATCCGCCCTCCCTGGCAGCTTCTCTGGCGTTAAAGTGCTGGACGTACGATTCGGCTTCACAAAATGGGGAACCTGGCCGATTATGCCAGGCAGAATCGGTAGTCTGCCCCAACTGCCGATTCTGCCAAAAAAAATTACTCAAAAAGAAGCCGAATCGGACGTCCAGCACTTTAACGGTAATGACTAGGGCTTAGTTTTCGAGTAGCAACAAACGTTTGTGTAAGATCCTACTCACTTCACTGGAGATGTCACTTGTGTTGATTCAATTGACCTCCTTCCCCTTTTCTTTAGAGCCAACAAATAGCTATATTGCAAGAAAGAATGTCCCTACGATTGTGCAGTTACAAAGCTATGAGAGGCTCTGTAGCTTATTTTATGCTTTGGTTGCAGTAGGGATGCAGCTTATTTCATGTAAGAGAACTAGAGCTCAAGTTTTGAGTTGGAACAAACACTGCAGATAAGAACTTACAATGTAGACGTAGGTCCAATTGGCCTCCTCTCCTCTCCTTTGGTTCGGAGCCAGTAAGTACTGAAGCTGAACTTTTGCTGCTTGGCAGGAAATTGCGTTTGAAGACAACAATCACCGTGCGAGCAATCAGCAGCAAGTTGGCTGACATTCCTCCGGATGATTACTCATGGCGCAAGTATGGCCAGAAACCGATCAAGGGCTCACCTCACCCCAGGTACCAAATTCTTTTGAATTCGCTGCCCGCCCAGTGCTCTTCAAATGATTCCAGCATAACATTCTCGAGCTTCACAGTTACCATCCCCTACAAAGAATCCTTTTGTACAGAACGATACGTAATAGGTGTGTTAGCACCTTCCGATTCTTGCCAACTGGTTTGCAGGTTTGTCACCAAATTGGTTACAAATGCTGTAGCTTTTGGATTGTTCCACCGACAAGTTCTGCTCCATTCTCTGATTTCTATTTGATGATTTTCTCCTCTACACATGGCATCTTCAAATCAGGATGGTCTTCAAACTGACTTTGTAAGAACGTGCTGACTTTGACTTGGGTTATATGATATGCAGGGGCTACTACAAGTGCAGCAGCATAAGAGGCTGCCCAGCCAGGAAACACGTGGAGCGATCCATGGAAGACTCCTCCATGCTGATCGTCACCTACGAGGGCGAGCACAACCATCCCCTCTCCTCATCTGCAAACGGCGGACTGTCAGTGCAGTCCCAGTAGAGTGTCGGAAGCCTTACTGCATTTTGGGGCATGCAAGCTTTTTAACTGACGGTCGATGGAGAAAGCGCACAAACTCCTGTTCCTGAACTTTGGGATTCTTTCCAGTTTGTACACATTTTGGTACTCCATTTTTTTTGTAAAGATATACTCAGGATACGTTTCTCATTAGAAGAAAATGAACTCCGCAGATTTGGACCCATATAGGTCCATTTTTGGTACCCAATAGTCGACTATATACTTACCAAGATTCAGAGTGTGTGCCAGGCATCATGCGATATCAAAAAACTCCAAAGATTGTGCCAGATTGACTACATGAAACTAAAGAGTCTTTGAGGCCAAAGGACTGAAACTTTTTCGTAAAGAGTCTTGCATACATGATGGGCCTTTGCATTAGTGAGGACTGGTGCTATCCAGTTTTTGAAAATGCGGTTTAGGACCCATTTCATTTCAGCAGCATTGCTACATACATGAAAAAATATTGTGTACTTTGCGAAGTGTGGCAAATTAGACCACTTGTGGTGGCAGCATTGGTACATACATGAAAAATATTGTATACTTTGCCAAGTGTAAACCAATGAAATGACCCACAAGAAAACCCATGTGGCAATTTAGACCACTTGTGGCAGCATTGGTATATACATGAAAAATATTGTATACTTTGCCAAGTGTAAACCAACGAAATGACCCACAAGAAAACCCATGTGGTAATTTAGACCACTTGTGGGTTTCACACGGTTTGTGTTTTTTGGTTTCCACTATGAGATTGTCGATAGTGTATAAGAGGTGCCATAAGATTAGAGATATGTTTGTTAGCCAAGTGGAGCATCTGGTAAATTGATTTGGCCAATCACATGGGATTTGAAGGGCAGTCTTTGATTATTGGGTAAATTAACATGAAGTATTCTATAACTAAGAGGTGAAGGTTTTGGAAGTTGAATTGTAACTATTGCACTAAAAATGAACACCATGTTTGAAGCCAAGAGTGATGTGGCTTTACTTCAAAGACAAGGATCACAAATAGACATATTGAATATTAGATTGTGAAATGATGGACAAACTATCACATAGTAAATGGACATATTGTCATTGTTAGCCTTTAAGTTAAGAAGCTACTTACTGTATTAAGATACTTCATCATCTTTTTTAACAATTGTTATAGACAAGGTCATTATACTTATTGTATGCATTTTGTTTCAATTGAATTTTGATAATTGTAAACGGAATTTGGGGCACCCTATAGCGAAATATAGGCAACCAATACTACAACTATAATGTCATGTAATATGCAAAGAAACTCCTCAAGCATTGCGGGTTCACTTTCAACAAGTTCTAATTTTTTAAAATGGTTTCAAGTAATTTTTTTGATACTACCACCAATGATCTAATTTGTCTAATACCAAATATATTGGTTTAAAGTTCTTATATTATGTATAATGTGCCGTAATCTTGCCTTTAGAACTTGGTGATTTTTTCCAAATGTAATGAAGCTATTTACATCAATGAATTTGAAAAATATGAATGAAATTTCATTTGTTTATCTAATTGTAATTACATTCATTTGGTCTCTACTAAAACCATCTCCAAATTTGGGAATTAGGAATAGATGGCACTTTGAATGATTGAATTTTGACCAATTTAGTCTTTATATTGGCTTCATTGATCTTTTATTAAAATCAATTGTTTTCTTTATACTCTAATTTCTATCCAAGATGGTTATGTGAAAGTAATTATAAATCTAGAATTCTAAGTTTAAATTCAAAACTCCCAAAGTAGAGAAGACATAATATTAAATATCAATACTAAAGTTCCTCTTTGTGAATGTTTTTTTTTCCTTTTTTTTTTCTTTCATTGAATTACTTTAAAACCAATAATTAGAATCTTCACCTTATACACTATTCAACAATTATTAGCTAAGGGTGTCTTTGGAAGTCAACTAAGCCTTGCTGTTGATTTATGAACATGTCACGTATTAAACCACCATGTAGCTTATTTGGTTGACTTCCCAATTTTCAAGCAACTTAGTTTAACCCATAAACGTTGTTGTGGCCGTTTTGGGGCCACTGAATGACAAAGAATCTTTCTACGTGGGACATAAGTGCAACTATTCTTCCTCCAAATTTTGTGTGAAAAGGGGAGGTCTTTTGCAGTAGTTTGACTTCTAGTGAGTACTTTTGAATATTTTTTAAGCCGATGATTTATACAATACCAAAATGGATGATTTCCATACTAGTCATATGCCTGTCCTCTAAGGATTAAAGTATCAAGAACATTTTTAAAAACCCTACTTTCTCTAATCTTCAAAACTTATTTGTTGAATTTTTTGCCACTGACAAAGACATAATATTTTATTTCTTTCTTTTGATTATTAGGAACAACCAACCTACATGAATAATGCTATGTTCCCTTACCACTTGACATACCAAACTTGGAAGGTATTTGGAGATTTCATTCTGGCTACAGTAGAGAATACGGGAAATTCTCTTGTAAAACATTTCATTCGAAGAATGTTGCTTATGTTTGGTTGTGAAACATTTCATTCCAAGAGTGTTGCGAATGTGTCGTTGCGCTTGGCTTGGACGATAAAAGTTTGGCTATGGCGAACACCGTGAAACAGAACGTTCAATTAGGGTTGCGAGCGCGAACAGAGTTTCCAGCACAGATCACATGGCCGTAACCGAAATGCTGGCTGCTTCTTCACTGTAAGTCAACCGCCGGAACAGAAACGGTTAACCCTTACTCGATCCTCGGACACAATGGCCTCACTCACGCTCTTTCCTTCACTCCTTGTCCAGAGTGCGACATCTTCGCTGCACTCAACCGGCTCCGTCCGAATCCAATTTCTCACTTACTCTACCCCGCCTCGTTTTGGCGGTAAACTTTGGCCTGACGTTTAAATTCCTTGAATTAGAGGGACGATGCTGCGCCGTGTCTTTCAAGTGTATGATGTTCCCTTGCGCCAATAGCCACAAGCTCCAGTCTCCTTTGTTATGGCTTCCTCGGATGTGGCGATGATCCGAGACAGCAGCAGCAGCAGCAGCAGTAACAGCAACATTCAGCAGCGTATCCTGAGCCCGCGGTACCTGTGCGACCGAGTGCGTATGCAGGAATCCATGTGTGATAAGCCAGGTTGCAATGGCTATGGTGCCACATTTTCCGCAGCTACGCCTGTGGATTCGCCTACACATTCTACCGATCCTCCGATTACTTTTAGTGAGCAGGTCTTCTCGACGCCTCTTATTTTAGCGATTGTTGAGAGAGTGTCAGTACGCCATTTATTTCAATTTTACTGCACCGTTTAAGTAGGGATCTATTCTAGCCTTCCATCAACTTTTTACGAGTTCTTACTGCGAAATTATGAATGAGGAAATTGAATGCTGGCTCTAAATATCGGACTTAGCAGCTGTGAGATTCACTGACTTACTACAAGATGCACTAATATTTTAATATTGAATTCTTCTACTTTTATGACATGGCAAAGAAGACACTGCCTTCAGTATTTCTCCCGGATTTCATTAATAATATTAAAAAAACAAACTGCTATTTAGTAAAATAAATGTGAATTTAAACAATTACTGCTTTATGCAGTGAGAAATATATGGCGTACAACTTTTCGTTCTCGGGAATTAGAGTCGTCATTTTATTTCCTTCTTCTGAAATTCGCAGTTAAGAGTGGTGGTGGAAGTCTGCAATCAATCACTTCATTACGCTTAACTGAACTATCAATCGATTATAGGAATTCTGGTGTGGATTTAAATGAACTTAACTATGAATTGCTTATGATTTCTTGCTTCTTTGTGACAGCTCCAGATTGTGCTCTCTGAGTCTTGGACTACTTGTCGTGTAGCTTGTTGTTAGTTGCTCAAGTCCTGGTTCAAATGTTTTCTTGTGTCGTGTGTCCTGATGAGAGCTCATGTACTGTACTTTCGCAGGAGGACGACATCCTGCGAGAGCTTGTCAAGCGTCACGGAACAAAGAAGTACAAACTGGTTTCTAAACTTTTTTTCCCAATTGTGTGTTCATTGTTGTACAGGATGGGTACATATATACGCATGGATTGTTTCATTTTTTGTGAGAATGGTTTTGAGTTATTCTCAGGAAACGTAGTAGGAAAATTTAGTATTTGTGTGCCCATGACTGATTAATGAACTTCACCTGACTGCAGATGGCATATCATATCAGCCAAAATGCATAGAAAGACACCTCGCGAGTGCAGGAAGAGGTATTTGTCTGATTGCCCATTCCCCTCTCACTCGTGATGACCAATCTTAAATCAGTACATCATAGTTGGTCATCACAAGTGAGAGGGGAATGAAAATTGGATCAATTTTACGCATGAGTTAGTTTTGCGAAGCTGGTTGTTGAGGTTATATTGCACCTGATGGCTCCAACCTGACTCTTAGACATGCAACAAAACCGTACGATAGGGATTTTAGCAGGAAAATAATAGTTATGAATATGTGTCTCTGTCTGGCAATCTCATAGATGGCGCACATATCTTCACATGTGCATGAACAAAAGTAGCTGGAGTGCAGAAGAAGACCACCTTCTCCTTCAGGTATGATCTTGATTATCCTGACTCGTCATTTATCAAAATATCATGTCCGGTTATGTTCACCAATAAGAAACGTAGAGACTGTAATCCTTGCCTTATCCTTGCACCTCGCTAACAAGTGACTCTCTGTGGTGATTTAGGGGCACAACGCATTTGGGAACCGCTGGACAGAAATTGCAAAAATGGTTCCTGGGAGGTAATGAAGCACAACTTTAGTATCCATTTTATGGATTGTTCTCCTTTTTACTACACATAAGCTATGACAGTATGTTGTCGATTAGGATGTCATGGACTAGAATATAGGGTCTACCTCCTAACAGAGGCATCAAGGATGGAATTTGCCATCTAGGTCCATGAGGCTTAGATATTGGATTCATTCATGCCTATCTTTCATACCAGAGTTCTTCTTATTCATGTACTAGTATTGCAATTGGATGTAAATAATGAATTAAGTAACTATATGTGGTGCAAGTCAGAGCCATAAAACAAGACTCATTGTTTGTCTTGTATTCCACATTGTCTATTGCCAATTTGCATTCCATCCTCAACTTGGTCTCAACAAAGCTTAGCAAGATATGCTCATTAACACATTCTTCACTATTGCATTAACCTTTAATCATTCCATTTGGATGCACTCTTCTACTAGAAAAGTTGCCTCAATCCATTCACATTTAAAGTCTATGTATCATCATAAATTACAATTTCAACCTGTCAAATGCAATGCCAAATACTCTGTGAACCAATTTTTATAAAGTACCTCATGTATGAACAATACTTATTTGATTTTGCATTTGTGTTCGATTTTTGAACAGGACAGACAATGCTGTTAAAAATCGTTACAATGCTTTATGCACCAAAAGATCACATTCTGCATTGAAGGTAGTTGATGGATTTTCATCTTCTATTGGAATAAAGCATCACCTAGTGGAATCTTGGAATGACACTAGTGGTTTTCAACATGAACAAGAATTGAAACGAGCTAGGAGGGTAGCCCAAGAGGAAGAAGAAAGGTTCTTCCAAGCCTATTTTCCTTCACATCTTATGTAAATTAGCAACATATTTTTTCAACATCTTAATTGATAAGCCATGACTTTTATGTCCTAAAATTCAAATATGAAAAGGTAACCATCCCTTGGCACCATACTTGAAACAACTAAACTTGATTTATTTTATTAAGGTATAAGAATAATTATAATTCTATAGCATCTAGCAACCATGGATGAAGGTCTTGTTCAGAGCTGCAACTATGGCATATTTAAAAACTAATATGATCTTTGAGACGTCTTGCTCACGGCTTGATTTATGTATTGATGATACACCTCAAGACGACTTTGACCACAATCGTAAGTTAATAGATAGAATGTAATGTGACATTTAAATAATATTTAATTCAAATTGAGTATATTGATTGCATTATTATTGCATACAATTTTATTATGTATGATTGTTTGTAATATGTTGGATTTAAAAAATGTTGATTAATACATATTGTGTATATCATACTCTTCAATATGTCATATTTTTAATTTTATTTAATTAATAAAAATTGAATAAATATCTACAAAATAAAAATTATTAAAATATAGTATTATGTCAATCAAGTAAAGGTTTTAATTAATAGGAAAAAGAGTCTCGAGGAAAAGAATAATAGACCTTTATTATCCTAGCCAAAATATTTTACAAGAGGTATCAACTAAAGGATATATCTTTGATATGAATTGTACAAGAATTATCATTATTGCTATTAATTTAGCTACTTAATATTGGTTATACATTTATAAATAATCCACCTAAAAGGAAAAAAATATATTTTTTACTTTTGAAATTGTTGTGTAACAGGTTCATGTACCAATAAATGCTGATGACTCTACATCTCCTAAAGATGTAGACATGGAAGAGGTAATGGGATGGCTTTTAACATCACAAACATCAACACCAACATTTGATTGCAATGGAAATTCAACCATTACCTCATGTGCACCTTTAACATCTGTTTCTACCATTCTTAGTTGTGATAGCACAAACCTCGATTCTTTTGATGTTCAAGAAAGTATGAAAGATAAGTTTAATATTCAATGTTGCACAAACAACTATGTTTTTGAAGAACCGTTAGGCTTTTTACAATTAGAAGATTAAGATTGAAATCAACCTTGTATTTATAATTTTAAATCTAAAATTTGAGTAATTTTGGATTTATTTGTAATCTTAAATTCAACTTTTGAATAGTTTTGGATTTATTCAAAAATATGCATTGTGATTAATTTAATCACAAAAATACAGATATTCAATTCTTGTAATTAATAACTAATTTCAAACTATTGCATCACATTATTTACTTTTATAATATTGTGTAAGATTCTTGAATTTTTGAATTTTTGAATATTAAATTAATTATTGAAGAAGTTGTATTGTGTAATAATAATAATTATTGTCTTTTTTAATTCAAAAGTATTAATTTTAAATAATTATAGAATTATAGAATTTAATAGAAATAATAAACATCTCATAGTATAGATATCAATATTTGGTGCAAATTATTGTACAATCAACATTTTTTTACTATGTTGTTCAATACTTGTTGATCCACGATACAATTTAGTTTTGCTTATAAACATTTATGATTTTATACAAGATTTATATAAGATACGCAAGGAAACAACAATACACAAATTCAAAATGATACCTTATGAAATGACTATTGAAATTCATATAAACAATATTCTATTTTCTGTGTCTTGTCCTATAACAATCTTTTGGTTCTTCTAAAAAATATTGTCCCAAAATGATTTTCATGTTGCTCAAAAATGATCATTTTTGTTCTTGAAGTTTCAATGAATGGATAAAAAAATTCTTGAAATAGTTAGAAACAGGTTCCCATAATAACTTTTTCAGCCTTGATCCCAATTTTTTTGTCTAACCGGAAGATCATCTAGAGATGGAAGAAGTATCATTTTACAAAAGTGCAACAATTCCTATACTAATAAAAAAACAAATCTAATACAATAATTGTTAAAATATAAAAAATTAAATAGTCTTTTAGGATTTTCAAAATTTTCAATCTTATTGTTGAATATTATTTTATAATAAAAATATTTACAATATAGCATTTTATTTTTAAAAGAATCATTTAAATAATTTTCAATTATGATTTTGTATAAAAATAAATAAATAAATAAAAATTTATTTTTGATATGAAGTTTAATGAATAATTAATGAATTTTGTATTTTAAAATAGATACATAATGCTCTAAAACCATATTACAAAGTGATAAGTATAGGATATTGATTGATTGACTGATTATTGATATTAATTTGAGAAGGTGAAATAAATAAAGAATAATGATATTATGGTCATTGTCCCTGTTCTAACAAATTTTAAGAAAATTTTATACTATGAATATAAATAAAATCTATGGAAATGTAATTATATTATAATCCATGGGTGGTTTTGTACTAGTGATATTCATTGTTTTATTCTTCCACTACTTATTTCTAAAACTCATGAATAGTCTAATAATATTCAAAAAAATATTTTTAAATTACATAAGTATAAGTATTATAATTTTTTTTACATTTAAAAATAATTTTAAATGTATAATTTCATATTTTAGAAAGAAACCATGAAACAAGCATAGAAAATGATCAAGTTTGGTTACTCTCTCTTATTGGAATGTTTGCAATCATTCCATTTGTTGTTGCAATTCTTCTTTGACCATATTAAAGTAGTAAAGAATATTTTACTCAACATTATAAAATTGCTTGGATATTTCAATATTGTTGGATAATTTTTGTTAATGCAATTACTGCATCTTTTGACAAACTGTCACAATGAGCTTAAAAAATAAAAAATAAAAATATAATTGATTTCATCCCCCGGTAAGCTCAAAGTTTTTTATGAATCAAAAATTGATTTAAATTCTCTTTTATTTTGGAAAAATCATAACTTTCGCATCGCATGTCCAAAAGACACGAAACAAAGTCCTTGCACTCTTTTGTGCACACAACTTTCTATTCGTGCCAATTTCATGGCATTTGGACATACGGTGTAAAAGTTATGGATTTTTTTAAATTACCCCCTAAAGGACCATTTGTCCCCTTGAGGGACAATTTGGATCATGGTAGGTTCCTATGACCTCAATTTTTAGTCAAGTTTTTTGATTTTTTGAGGATGTGAGTTTTGCGAGAGCTTTGTGAATATATATATTTTTATTTCAATCGGTACCCGGAAGAAAAAGTTATGGCACAATAAGCCCCAAATGGAGATTGGTGGGCAATACAAAAAAATCACAAAAAATCAAAATAGTTAAAAAAAAAAAAAATTCCTAAAACTATAAATTGTTGTCTACATTTGAAGCTTTGATTCATTCTCTTTGGACTTGTGATGAGAAAGTTATGGACAATCTTAGTTTTTCAGGCAATCTAAGCATCTTCTTGAAAAAATAACTTACAAGATTCATTTTTTAATGCAATTTTTATATTTTTCCAAAAAAAGTTGTTAGAGAGGATTGTATTTGCCTACTAGAACAATCTCACCGTTACAATTATTGTATTTCAATTTCATCTTAGAGCTATTAACAATTCACTTTTTCCCTCAATCTTGAACCTACTTCTACTTAATAAATTTTTAATGAGTAAAAATTAAGTCTTCTTTTCTTGAATTTATTTTCCTAGATTCTCAACTCAAGATTTTAAGGGGATCCATACTAGTTTAATTGACATTACACACTATATAAATATCTACCTTTGTTGTACATCAATAGTTATTGAAGTGTTTGGGGGGGGAGGGGAGGGGAGGAGGGTGTACATCATGTTTCAAACATCTATAGTTTTCTAAAATAAGTCCCTTTAATTTTTTGGTCCCCTTAATACCCCTATTCAATGTACGTGTCCAATATATATAGTGACTAGCCAAAACTCGTCGGTTGTCTTCCTCCAAGGGCTTGAAGAATGTTGAACTTTGCAGCCTCGGTTTGCATATTAGGAACATAAATTGTTCTTCATTAGGAACATGATCATGCGGTTTCTGGTGTGAGTTGTCGGGTCTTGATCTTCTCCAGTACAAGTGTTGTTGTCGAGATCTTGAATGGGTTGTACGAATTTTGTGGAGCAGGAGGGTTTTGACAGGGAGAAAAAACAAAAACAAGGGCATTTATCTATTAAATCTAGTAATATGTCTACTGCAACACAAAAGCAATGCATATCTAAGGTAACGACATCTACTTTTGACTGCTTTCTAAAACCAGCCATTGATAGAGTCCTGTCTAAAATGTACTCCCACTATTCATGAGAGTCTATGTTTGATTTTAGAAGCTCCTATCTGCAGCGCATTGAAAATTTGTGGTTTATTCATATGGTGTCCAAAAAAGGCTTTGTAAGAGAATCGAGAATCCCACCGCTTTTGACTACCAACAAGACCCCACAAAAAATTCCAATATGGTAATGAGAACCATTTTGAATTTTTTATCTGGGTGATTTTGGGTGTAGTTACTTTAGTGCAGGATTTTGAGTATCGACAATTAGTACTGAGGGATCCAATTGTCTAGCAAGGTCAATGGAAAAACACTATGAATTGCAAGGGGTAAAGGGTTTAAGGTAATCCAGATTGGGGTATGCACATATTTAGGTTTTGATAGAAAGAAGGTGGGAAAACCATTTTGGTAGAAGGCTAAGTGGCTAGTAAAAATATGGAGTCTAAGACATATTAAAATCTTTTTCAATGGCAAAACCACAATCCAATTTTTATGTGCACAAAACCATTTTCAGCAAGTTTGTGGATGAGAACCTTATTAGGCACTAAACACCAAATTAAGGTCTAAGAAACAACTCATGTTGACTTGCTGGACTAGGGGGACCTTCTAGAAAAGAAGCTACTCTGTATAACTTTATGTTCCTGAAGGTATGCTAACTCCCTTGAAAACTCATAGGCAAGGAAAAATGGACGAAATAAGGACCTGAATTTTTTGACAAGGAGGCCTTAGAAAATACACCGCAAACTTAATTAGGGGGGGTAGGGTTCCAACTATCATTAAGGTAGGAGGCTCAGAAATGGCACATCTAAGGGCTGGTCCGCCTTTTTTGTGTATTTCACTGGAAGGGAATAATTTTAGCTCATTTTCAGAGAAATAAAATAGATGAGGAATTTAACCCAAGTGGTTTCATATTTTTCCAAGCATTTTTGAATTATTTATGAATTTTCAAACGAATTGGGTCATAGGTCCCTATTTATGACCCTAGGTCTTTTATAAACGGTTCACTTGCAATTCTAAAGAAAGATGGAAAAAGAAAAGAAAATGATTGGCTCTTGCAATTGATAATGTTTTTTTCCTTGATTCATTCAATGACTATACATGTCAATTTCAAAGCCTCCTACCTTGGATGAGATTTGGGGAGGTTGGGAGGGTTGTTTTAAGCCTATTCCAGGCAGTGTTCCCCCGACAGTTAAAGAATGCCGTTGTCAGAATTTATTTAATTTGAAAAATAAAAAATATATAAAAAAAAAACACTTTAAAATGAAAAAGAAAGATGATTTATTTTAATTTAGAAAAAATAAAAAAAATAAAAAAAATGTGGCAGTTGCTATGCCATGTCAAGCAATTGCTGCGACGTAGTTCCGAGGGTTGGGAACCCTGGGGAACTCGCAGTCCTCTCCAGGGGCTGAAAATCATCTAATGTTCTTCCATAAATGGGCAAAATTTGTATGTTAACACTTCCAAGGAAGAATGATTGTGTCATTTGTCTTCATATAAACAAGGGTTGTCAACTGGATGTTGTAGGAGACTGTCTTGTGAATGTTATGCCAGAAATTTGAATTAAGGTTATAAGGTAGTAGGTCCATAAGTCGCACACCTAAGAGCTGGAACTGAATTTAAGGGAGGTGAATCTTGAATGTTTTTCAGTATATTTTTTCTTGAAAGACAAGAGGAATTGACATGTAACCCAAGTCGTTTCATATTTTTTGGAGCTTTGTAGAATTAGTTATAAATTTTTGAAGTTGAAATGGCATAGGGCTCTAAAACCGCCCACCTCCTAAAATGTACATTGTTTGTACATTTGTTGAAGGTTATGCAAAAGAAACATGTACAAATAGTGCACATTTGAGGATATGGTCGGTTTTAGAACCTGTGTGCTTTTTAAACCTCCTACCGTATGCGTTGAAGTAGGTCGCAGAAAGAATAAATTATCTTAATGCAATGTCACATTGTCGATGGTGTGTGTTTCCATAGTGGTTTGGGTGGCATGTGTGATGGAAGAAGCAAGGTTGATGATGTTGTGCCCATCAGTTCATGCTCTTTGTAAAACTTTCCGAGAAGTCATTTGCAAACTAAACAATGTATAATTTGTTAAATTAGGAATTTTTCATGAATTTGGGATTTCATGGATTTTAAGGTGACTTATCTATCCTATATATATAGAAAATTTTAATATCGTTAATAGTTTCTATAGTCTTGTGTAAAAAGCTTGTGTACTTTAAATATACAAATAATCTATATTAGATTGAAATAGGCTAAATTAGATTCAAGATGATGCAATTTTAGAACTTTGAAAAGTATCAAATTAGTGATTATAGTGTTCATCTCTAATAGTATCCTTGTAGGATGTCACAAGCCCATAACTAGTGGAATGTGTGACTAAATTATAACTAAGAAACTATCTATTATCAATGGTAAAACCAAGATAGGAAATCTATTGTGAATCATTTGGTTAGTGCACTTGATTACACTTATTGGATTCACAGATTTTTGCAAAAGAATGACAAATCTTGAAATATTTTACAAGCACTTTGGTCAATTTAAAAAAAAAATTAAATACACATTATACATTATATGCAATCAAAGTAAAATCATATACTTAGCTTCCCATTGTGGACCTTAGGGGGAATATTTTCTTGCCCTTTTGGATGCTAATGTGGCTATGCTAATTTCCTAAATGGTTCAAATGACAATCCAAAAGTATCCCTTCACATTGTGGAATAATGAAGAATTTTTTTGCTATGTATAGAAGCTACATGGTGGTGTTCATTATATTTACAAATAGATTAGGTAATTGGTATGTAACCCATAGAAAATGAATAGCATCACAATTATGGACTAAATAATGCAAAAATAGAGACTTGTTATGAGAATTTCTTACACTGAGAGCATCTCCACCTAGGCATGCCATATTGCTACGGTAAGAGATTTGACATGCTTTGGGAGGCATGAAGAGCTCCATGTTTTTTCCTTTTATACGCCTTAGATAGTTATAAATGAACTTTTAGCCAAGTGCCCAACCAAATGTATGAAGGAAAAATTACAACCACATAGGATCCTTCATAACTGTGCATCTAGATGACCATGGACTACTACACCTACAGACCATTTCCAGTGGAGGCCCGAAAAACATGCAAGGTTGGTTTGAGGTTTGGCATATGGCACATGAGCTTTAGCATGATCATTTTAAAGTGTACTGTTGGAGATGCTCCAAGGCTCTACTTTTGCATCACTAGACCAATGACCGGGGAGTACCGGTAGTTAGTTACAAGCTAACACAAAATATTTTGAAGATTTTAAATGTTTAGGATGAGGTTCCAAATGAAAAAAAGAGGATTTCCGGAAATGAGCCAGGTAGTAAAATTAAATCTTGGCATTTTGGCCGTCCACTCTTAGAGTATATAAGAAAACTACCAATTTAGAAGTGTTTTTGTCGGCAGGCAGCCAATTGGATTTAGGGTCTTTAGGAAATTTTTGTTACTAATTATGTAAAAAAAAATAGTGTATAGGTTCTTGTTTGCTAATCCCACTCCTTATTTGAATGCTCCAAGTGGATCTAGTGCTAGTGATGCCTCTTGCTCAGGTATTGTATTTGACAGTGGTATTAGTGATAGAAATTTGTTTTGACTTGAAATACTAACCATGCTAATCAGCCACTAGAAAATGCATGGACCTTCTTGTAGATCCTTGCATTTTTTGAAGGCTACATCCTTGGCCCTAGAATGGTAAAGGCTTGGCCATGTTCAATTCCTACCAAGGATACTTGAAACAAGAAAGTGAGCAAAACAAATATAGATTTAACAAAAAAAATTAGAGTACTAACAAAAAAAATAGAGAACTAAGGAAAAAAAATCTGAAATAAGAAAATAAACATTGAAGTAGAAAAATCGGCCCCATTTTCCTTACAAAGGAAAAAGGACAAATGGAAAACAAAAAAATCCGGCAAATTGCCAAATCACATTAGAAAAAGGAGGATTTCAACTGATACAATTTACACTCTTTAGGCCGACTTCCGAGTGAATTTTCAAAAAGCCGAGTTACCTTCAAAAAGCTAGGAAATGGTCCAATTCTTCTATAGAACTCCCCGGTCTCTGCATTAGACATAACGACATAACTTCAATGTTGAATGGTTGGATCTTAGTCGATTATGCTCAAACAAGAATCTAGGGAGAAGTGCAGCATAATGATAAAGCAACGCAACGTACGAAAAGAACATGCCTCCCATCATACAATGAGAGGCTCCCATCTATCTAGAAATCAGCTCCCATTGAGGCCACGAGGACTTTTCAACCCAATTCCAACCCCTTGAACCCCAATTCCACACTCTTTGCAATTTCTACTACATTAGAAAGCATAATGGGTCTGTCTACACTTCAGGAAGCAAATGTCATTCCTGGACCGTGCTTGGTGAATGGGATCTCTACGCTACCTTTGTTGCAAGAGGCCAAGGACTTTAGCAACAAACCGCTGGAGCTTGAGTGTCTCGGGAGGGAATCACCAATTGAAAAACCACCGATGGCACCCTAAGTGTTTGCAAGCTCTGAGAGATTAGCAAAAGACTGGGTTGAGTACAGAAGACGGCATCTTGTGAGAATTGACAAGAGTGGTCCACCAAACCCTAAGTGCGCCGGTTGCGCCAGAGCGACCTCCCCTGTTTTTTTGTATCCATTTGACCTCCCGGTTCTTCAATTTTGGGAGCAAGGGATAAACAATTCTGAGCTTGTTAAACGGACGTCTCGCAACGGCAGGGGCTAGTTCTTGTGTAGGAAGAAAATCAGATCGTCGAGTTTAGGTCGTGAGGTGCGGGATGGAATAGAATGTCACGACTTTAGAAGAAGAGCTCCAAGATGTACTGTGGAAATATGGCCTTACTGAAGCCAAAATGCACGGGCCTAGATTGCCTAGCACAGCAACACGGGAGATTCCCTTCACATCAGTCTTTTACTCGAGCAATACCTTTAAAGAAGCAGATTTCGATGAGCCAGAGCTCTTTGAAGGTGGAGAGGTGCAGAAGGAATTTAAGCAGAAAGAGAAGTTTGCAATTGAGAACTTTCACTGCACGGTGCGTGGGAGAGTCTGCTGCTGAGGACAGTCACAGCAACCAGGACGGATCGTTGCAACAGCCGCGAAGGAACGAGCAATTCACGTATGTTGTCTGAACCTTTAGAGACACAATTGTTTCTGGACATTAGCTCCAAATTACAATGTAAATCGAGTAGGGGTTAGCTATCATGGGTCCTTGCTAGGAATGGCATCCTCTCTAGAAAGCTGTCGAGAGATTATAGGAAGTATGATGGACATTACGCCTACCCGGAATTTTTTAGCCTTGAAGGAAAAAGCACAGGAATCCAGAATGAGAATATATTGAGCAGGGAGGAAGATGTTTCAAATGTGAGATGTGAATTGACTTGATGCTTCCGACATCAAGTCGAGTGAAATTTCATTTTTGGTAATGTTTTTCTCCGGTTCCTGGATATAGTAGGTATGAATTTTGAATATTGCTATTGCAGATCTGGAGATGGCGAACTTTCCAAAGATGACAGCCATCATCGCTTTGAAGGTCTGTCCAGTGAGCACAGTGAAGCTGTGGAGCAGTCTAAACATGAGCGTCTGTTTAACTCGCACGACGCCTCAGCCAATAACCTAAACGGCGGTCAAGCGAACCCCTCTAGGTCAAATAAATCTCCTTCAAAGAACTCAAACGGAGAAGTGAGCAATGTGTCCGAATCGGAGAGCGCTCAATGGAAGAATATGTTTCCTTCCTACCTGCAAAGTAGAGAAGATGAGTCAGACGGTGAAAATGATGACCTTGTGCAGGTACTGATGCTTGACTGGCAGCTTGCTTGCACTTGCAGATTGTGTTCTCTCTCTCTCTCTCTCTCTCTCTCTCTCTCTCTCTCTGCAAACAGTATTGATTGCGAATTGATTTGGTCAGGGCATCATGCTGCTGGACTGGTAGTCTGGTTTGCACTGGAGTTCATGAGGTTTCTAGTTACTGAAGAATGTGCTACTACTGTGAGTTGATTCAGATAGTGAATGCATATTTCGTTGTTCTCTGTCCGTAGGAGAGCATGCAGTAACCATTTTTGTTGTTGTATGGCTTGCATGTGCAGGTATCACCATTGAGTTCAAATGGTCAGGCAAGAGGGAGAATGAATGGTTTAGCAGCTGCCAGAGCAGCAGCAGCAGCTACCGCATCAGCAAAAGCTCTTGAATCACACGTGAACTCCTTGAATTTGCCTACTACTCCAGCGGTAGCAACTCCTCCCTGCTCTTCGGCTAGACTGCCAACAGAAGGAAAAAACCTGAATGATCTGATCTCTTATGATCCCATTTGGGCAGCTGTGAGGGCGGAGGCTCGATTGGAGGTATGAACAATGTGACCATGTCGTATGGTTAAAGTTAGAGCGTGGCTGGTGAGAACAGGAGGCAAAACTGAAGACATTTTTTGTCGTCATCCAAATATGAAGAGGTGAAACATGCGATATTTGTTGTTATTACAGAAAAGAGTACCTCATATCAATGATGATGTGGCAGGCAGAGCGTGAGCCGTTGTTGAGTAGTTTTCTCTACGCCAGCATTTTGGCTCACCCGTGCTTCGAGCGGTCTCTGGGTTTTGTTTTGGCCAATCGCCTAACAAGCGCGACGCTCCTGGCTACACAGCTCATGGATGTTTTTGACGGCGTCTTCATGACTGACCCATTCATAAGACAAGCAATTCGATTAGATGTGCAGGTGAGTAATGGCCTCCTTGTCTTGAGATTGCCTAGTAATACTAAACGCACATTGAGGTTGAGGTGCCCCTCATTTATTGGGTAGACATATTTCGAAGTTCATATTTGGATTTGGGCGCAGCTCATGTTGCTCACTGTTGCCTACAGCACTGTCTTCCGTATGTCGTGCAAGCCGGTGATTGATGTTTTGAAGGTCACTGTGAGCTCTATGTGCATCCGTTTTTACCTAATGAAGTGATCTTGTTTCCAAATTTTATGTCCCACTGTAGAGTATCTTATTCTCATGGTTACTTCAGGTGTTACTTCGCCACAAAGCGGTGTCGTCTTTTACTAAGCCAAGTTCCAATACGAGAAAAATGGAACTCTGTTTGCTTGATATGTGTTCGTTTCTGAGAACGAAATATTGTAAATTACAGTTGCGTCTGTAGCCGAACAAGTAACTGTGCTTGATGGAATGTACTGTCTTGACACTGAATATTGAAAATTGCTGCAGGCAGTGAAAGATAGAGATCCTTCATGCCGTTTCTATAGCTCTGCACTGTTGTACCTGAAGGTAAGAAGCATTCTAATGTTTCGGTGACGTTTTATTTCTTTGCCTTAATTTGACACAAACTGTGCAAATGCCTTGCTGATTACACCAGTCCAACTTGCAATATTTTGAACTTGACGACAATCTGTTCACCTTGGTTCATGCAGGGATACCATGCACTTCAAGCGTACAGAGTGGCACATTGGTTATGGAATAAGGGGTCGACTGTGCTTGCTCTTGCGTTACAAGCTCGTATGAGTGAGGTGCATTTCATTTTTCTTATCTTCGTTCCTTTCCCTGGTCTCGATGTTTGAACAAAATAAGTCGGTGCAAGTTATACCAGCGAAATTCTAGTTTCTTATATGATATGAATGATCATTTTGAGGGAAGTACCACAATCTGCAATCGGAATGAAAGCCTTCGGATGTCTCTTTACACTTGTAGTATTGATGATTACATCTATCTACGTATCAGGCAATGTTTAATGCTATTAATCTTTCAGCCTTTCACTGTCTGGAAATGTAATCACATTTCCGTTCCTTCTTTTCCCCTCGTCTCCTCACACGTATGCTGCGGTTGGGGCAGGTCTTTGCTGTGGACATTCATCCAGGTCAGTCTTGCTGCTTCTTGCTCTGGGTTTGCCTTGCTGATTAGTTACGTGCTAGTGCTTCTCATGAGAAACGTGTAAATTGAATGTAGCTTTCATGGTAATTGAAGTCTCAGTTATTATGGAAAGCCGTTGCACTCCACTGAGGCCATATAAATTTGATCGCGTCTGTACCTTGATTTGTAATAGCAAGCTTAGAGAAACTCAGTTCCATCTACGTTATTGTACCAAGTATTAGGATACTTTTATTGGAAGTGTGGATACATCTGGACATCCCCTGGCATTTATCTGGTTCTATTCTTTCATCTCCCTAATTATGAAAAGCACTGACATTGTGATGCTTTTGGCAGCGGCACGTCTTGGGAAAGCTATACTGATGGATCATGGGACAGGGGTTGTAATTGGAGAGACAGCTATTGTCGGTGATCGTGTCTCAATACTGCAGGTAATTGAAGAGGCGTGCCCACCTACTACTGCGTTGGATTCGGAATGCTACATTTGATTGAACACTTCATCAACGAATGAAATCCTGTGCTTTATGAAGTTTCTGCCTTAATCAGAGCCAGTAGTAGGGTATCCTGATATCTGTATGCGCCTATTGACAATTGGGTGCTTTCGGTTCCATGTGTTCCCTGAGATTTGTTAGGCCCCACTGTTGGACGTGTTTTCAGCAGCATGAATACAGGTTCCAGCAAGCTGTCGTTATGACAGTTTGAGTTGTATTGTTCAGGGCGTCACACTTGGAGGAACAGGTAAAGATGCAGGGGATCGACATCCCAAGATACAGGAGGGAGTTCTTATTGGTGCTGGGGCAACAATACTTGGCAACATCGTGGTTGGCCGTGGAGCGATGGTTGCAGCAGGATCTCTTGTTTTGAAAGACGTCCCGGCTCATAGGTTGATCCCTACATTTCTCCTGCATTTGTAAATGTATTATATGGTGAATTTCTCCTTTCAATTCTTAATTCCTTTTTTGGAAAATCGCTGCTAATAGTGAATTGTATGATGACTCATGCTCATATATCTGGTGAAGTGCAGTATGGTGGCTGGAACTCCTGCAAAAGTGGTTGGTTACTTGGAGGAATCATCACCTTCTGAGACGATGGATCATGGTATTGTTAATTTCTTTGTTTTCTCAATTCTTGTGTAGTTTCACCATTGTCGTACAAGAAAATGAATATCTTGCCGACGACCAGTTAATTAGTAGCTTCACATTCAGCGAAAGATTCTTCAATTGTGGGTATATTACTTCACTTTTTTTGACTCGTGGATCATTCTGCACAGCTACTGCTCGAGATTTTTGCCAAGAGCTTGAAGAAGCAGTCCGGCAGCAGTTGGGAGAGAATTTGTGGGGAGGCGCTGGAATTTAAGGAATTGACTTTCTCTCGTGAGTTCCAAATACTAAAAGGGACTAAAGATGTTAAGAACAGGATTTCTTTTTTCTTGCAAGACGAAAAGGTGACAAGGCTTCTTCACATTATCGCAAGTAAGACATAATTTGTGTAGTAGTCGCATGAAGGAACTGGAGATTGGATGTTTGCTTGACAATAGTGAGTGGACTTTTTCAGAGGATTTCAATCGTTCTGAGTTGCTCATCTCTTATCCCCCGAGCCAGGATCAGGTGGGCTCATTTAAGCAGTCACCATCTGGCTTGATGTGATCTTGGTCACTACATGATTTGCCGTTACGTGGTTGGTTGGGATGGGGCAATTAGTACTAAATCTAGTTGTACGGAGCCTACTGAGGTCTTCTAAGTATGAGAGAATATGTAATAGTGCTGGTGCCTTCTCTTTGGTGCCAGCATAGTAGTTGGATTATCTGTCAGGACCGTAGAGACACTAGAGCTATAGAAGAAAGCTTTCTTGTTATCTACACTGATTTGCCTTGTGTTTTATCAATGTGTTCATTCCTCATGAACCTGGATAATATTGATGCCTTGACTTTAGCAACTTATCATACATCTTTGCATTGCATTCAGTTAATTGGCCATGTTTTTTAGAAGGGCGACGAGCACAATGCTTTCTTACTAGTGAGATGGATTGGAAGAACATCCAAACCTCTTTATTACTCCCTTGTCCCAAAATGATCATCATGTTATGATGCGGGAGGAAAGGCCCACATAATTTAATGAAGTTTTTGCACTTTCTTAGAATGGTGTAGTGAGATGCATGATGTTGACAAACTCCAGAATATAATGGGAGATTGTGACTTACATAGGAATTTCCCCCACAAAAAAAGAGAATAGGCAATACGTGTTATTTCTAGGATGATCTACTCTTAGAATCCTTGCAAATCCCCTAAACAACTAGTCCCTCTTTTTTTCAATAGATAGGAAGATATCATTTGGTTATTCCTTCCCATCTCATTGAATGAGTCCTATGCACAAAATGATCTTATTCCTTAAAACACAATTTGACAAAATCAAAGAACACCTTCTCAAGTACCTTGGGATCATTTTGATCCAACCATGAAGGTCATGTATGGTATAGTGAAACTCAAATCTAGTTATGGAAATATATTTTTTTCAACACTCATATTTCTCTTGTGTCTCAACATATTGTAACCAAGCTCTACTTTCATGTTAAATAGTCCATTAACCATTGAGTGCTCCACATCCCAATTTTTGGATGATGAACAGATTCATATTCCCGTTTCTTGTTTGCTGCTATTTGGATGACCCTAATTTGTGGAGATCTTCATTAAGTTCTTGTCTTATCTAGTAGTTGGATTTGGTGTTACCGGATTACATATTTATCTAAAATTACAAATGGGGAAGTATGTCAAGTGGTTGACCAAGCTAAAATTGCATTGACTCTAGTTCAAAACTGGATTTGCAAAAGTGAGGTCATAGGTGTTAAGAACACAAAAATTCCAAAAAATCACCATGCCAAGAGAACCTCCTTTCAAATCCATTCCAACAAGTTTTACTCCAAAAATAATAATATTTTGCTTGTAATTGAATTTTGAAGGAATTTTAATTTTTTTTCTTCAAAATTCATAAAAAATATTGGTGATAACATTGGTGAATCTAACCATACGGATGAAATCTAAAATTTAAAACCTACAACTTTTATTTGTCTACCAATTCCAAAATATTCTTCCAAATAGTCCTTTATGATGATTTTTCCCAAATGATCACTTCTGGAGAAAACTTTGGACGTTTACTAGGGGTTAACACCTAACTGTCCTCCAAAGGCCAGCAAGACATACGAGGGCATTGGCAAGAGTGGCACAGCTTGCTAGCAGTTCTTCAATTACAAATTCACAAAATCACAAGATAGCGTTGTCTCTGGATATGCAAAGAATGTGCAATTATAGAGTGCAATTACAGACTACAACCATTGCAACAACACCCATTAGCATATTTTCTTTTGTTTGTTAGAATCTGGATTTTAAACTCAAGAGTGCTTCCAAATTTTGGATGAGAATGTGACAGATTATATGACATTGTGCACTTAAGATTATATGACATTGTGCACTTAACATTATACATAGATGCCACCCCACCTACAAGTTATTTAAGCAATCATTTGCAAGGATGGATCACTGTTTCCTTGGTGCACACTGGATCATGATCCACATACAATTTAGCTTTTTCAATATGGGGAATTTCGTTAAATGGCAGTCATTCCGCAACTTTGACACTTTTACAGTTTAGACCATGTGATCTGAAATCTATAAATAATTGTTCTAGATGGTTTAGACCGGGTGGTCAGAAATCTATACAAGTTCTAGATGGTTTAGACTGAGAGGTCTGAAATCTATACATGTTCTAGATGATTTAGACTGTGAGCTGCTTGAAAATGGTGTATGAAATATTGCCATTTAAACAAAATTCCCTATCAATACAGACACACAATTGTTGCTTACTTCAGTTCTTATCAATACAAATCTCTAACTGTTTGGTTATGCTGCTTCTGTAACTGTTTGGTTATGCTGCTTGGTTATTGGAAAACAGAACAAATCAAAGTGAGTTCGGCCAAGTTAGCGGTATTACTTGTGTCATTTGGACATTTTCATTAGCTTTCTGCATTGATACAGACATACAAATTTGCATTTCATTCACAGCATTGTGTATTTTACTTATATGATGGATAGTTAACAGAAATAGTTCATTCACTAATCATCTTGACTGCATACGTACTGTTTACTCGGGATGAAAAGTATTCGTTGATAGCCTGCGTTGGTGAGTATTTGCTTATTAGACTTCAAGAACGAAACTTAAGGAGTTTTTGTTGAGTTGTAAAAGTAATTAACGTGAATTTCATTAAAATGGCGGCATTCCAGAACTTTGGCGGGTTTACATGTATACCTGTCCTAGATGTTCAGACAAAGTGGCGGATTTGGCGGATTTCATATGCCATTTTAACGAAATTGACGTTAATTGTACTTATCAGTTGCTTATTTATGAGTCAAATTTGTTGAGGAAACAAAAATATGGCGGAGTTCAGTAGAATTCCATCCTCCCCATTCCCTAAATCATTTCATTTGCTTCCTTTCTTAGAGTGCACCGCACCGTTTCAATGGAATTGAGCCAACTGAATTAAATTGATGCTAAACGGTCTATTCTGCTTCTCCGGTTTCTGGACTTCATAAACATGCAGTTGCAGTTGCAGAACAGAATTCTAATTGTGGATGCTTCAGAAGACAGAGTCGTTAAAATTATACAGAGAGAGAAGTCCGCGTCATAGTTTACCTACAGATGATTGAACATTTTTGAACCTTTGCATGTGTAATTTCAACTTCAAAACAGAGCAACATTTGAAAACATACAGTGACATATGGTCATATGCCCGTTTCGTAGGTTAAATACCTCTGGGGAAAAACAGTGAGCTTGAATATCCAAATCGAACCGAAATTTCCACCAATTAGTGGAAACTGGGATTTCCAACTTACCAAGTTGCTTGAAGTCCCGTGTTGATACATCGTTCCAATAGCTTGTCTGCCTGGTGAATTCCAGAGCTTGGTTACTCGATTCTCGATCGGAGCTGGTTGCTTGAGCTCATTCGAATGGCTAGTTCTGATGTAGTTCAAGTTGATTTAGTCCAAGTTGAAACGCTGATCTAGTTGCTCAAAGCTACATCCACAGTAAGTTCAAGTTCAAGTTCCGAGTTCAAGTTCGGAGTTCAAGTTGAAGTTGCTCAAAGCTGTCCACAACGACAGCGCTTTCACTCGTTTGTTGACAGTGGGGATCGAGTCCCCATGATTGCAGGTGTTGCAATTGTAACCCGAAGTTCAGACTTGCGAAGAGGAGAAGGCGAAGTTCAGATCTTGCAGGCCAAGCTAATTAATGAGCGTATTGATTCTCTCAATAAGTGAAGCCACAGCTCTACATGCTTTATCTATTGTGAGTACGTCGATCGTCCACGTTGAGCACCTCATCGACTTTGGTTATACATACCGCATGATGGAAAAGCAGCAAACAGGGATCGAAAATCAGCGGCCCTACTGTCATAGTAAACGTACTCCGGCCGGGAATGCAGTCCGGGACCAGACATAATATATGTCCAAGGCAAATCAAATACACTTAATTTATAATTCACAAACAAAACTTTCTAATTGAAGGACTCCACAAACTACTCGTGCACATGTCCATCCGTCTGCAACTCAATTCATCATGCATGAGCTCTACGTGGATAAACCAAAGTCACAGAAGATCGATACTCGAGCTGTCTAGTTTAGTTTCGGATTATGCTGTAAAATTTGTCCAAATTGTACGTATCGACTGATAGACTCCAACTGAAAGCTGTAAATCTGGACATACTGTATAGTTAGTTACCTGAATATTTTAAGTTTTTAACATGAATTAAAAGTATGAAATGTTTTGATCAGATCGAATCGACATACAGTATATGACTGTGTCTTCATTGTTCACATTTGCACTGTGAGTAAAAAAATTTCTTATCAGCCGAAAATTCAACCGCGAACTAAGCTAGTCTAGCTTGAAACGAAAAAATCTCTGATCAAACGGCCAGGCCAATATCAATACAGTCTTCAATCCATCTCAGCCTGCATCCCTGCGCCGTCGTCATCAGCTGACCACTGATCCTTCAACAGCTTTACCAGTGACTGTGGGCTGATGTAAGTGTCGTAGTTATCATTCTTGGCCGCATAGTTGAGGAGTTCCATCTGCTGCTGGAAGGGCAAAGTGGGAAACAAAGAAGCCGCCATTCGATTAAAACTCTCTATCATGTCAAGCTTCTCGAATAGAGGGCGCCAATTCTTCAACAGCGTCACTCGCTCTGGTATCCCCAAAAGCAGATTTCCAACCACCACCTCTCTACAGATGCAAAGAATGAGCCCTGAAAATTCAGTGGCAACTGAGTAAAGTTCCAATTCCAAACTTCTCGCGGCATGTTCGAAAATTCTTGGGTAGTTTTCCAGACGCAGGAAGCACTTGACCCCTGCTTCCCCAAGTAACGCCCCTAGTAAAGCCTCCAACACAGAACAGACCGCCCTGAGCTTGGGCACTTGTTGAAAACTCTGCACGTAAGAATTGTAATTCATGTGGACATCCTCAATCATGCGCTTCGCCTCTTCGTTGATAATCGTGACCAAGTCCTTCTCGAAAGTCGAACATTCACTTTGTTTCCCTTGGGCTGCATTCAGTAACTCCTCGAGTAAAACGCGGGATGAGTTGTTGTCGACATTATGCAGAGAACGCACACACTGCTCAATCAGAAGTCGAATTGGGCTGCAACGATCTTCTTTCCTCTCCACCCGGGCCACTAGCTCCTTCGCGTGACTGCGAGGAAATGTAGGTGAAGCCACACGCCGTCGGATCTTCAAATCATCGTCACCGGACCACTCGACTGACGACAAGTACAGGCAGATGGATCTCGAAAGCTCATCAAACTCAATTTGAGTGGCGACGTGGAGAAGCTGGAGAGCATAGTTCACGTCCGTGAAGCTCTTTTGAAAAGGGGTGTACATCCTTCTGAAACAGTCGCTGTAAGCCGTGATATCTGCGCAGACCTTCAATTTGCATTCCAATGGAGTCCGCTTCCGCTTCGAACAAGGCGGATCCAAGAAAGCCGCGAAGTATTTGCTGCAGGTCCGCAAACGACTGCAATGCACCCGCACCTCAGCCAAGGGGGGAAGATAATCGGTCTCCTCCTCTGGGAGTCCTGGGAGGATCAAGGAGATGGAAATATCTTGACCTGCATCTTCTCCACCGCAGCACACTACAGGTGTCTCTAGAAATGGGTCGATCCCTTCTTCCGGTGACTCGATCTTGGAAGATCCTGCAGTTTCCCAAACAACAAATCACACGTAAACTCAACTCAGTTCCCGACGTGGGTATTAATATTACCATGACATGCAAACTATTATTTCTGCTTAAAGTAAATGACTGTCCTAAGTCATTCAAGCACCCACAGGAAACCAGCAGGGCGTTACTCCCCCCGGTATTATATTGGGGGGTGTAACTTGACACCCCCCCAATTGCAAAAATGCAACTTGTATTCTTAATTTACCCTCACTGAAGGTAAGTGCGTAGTCTCAGTTCGACAAGATCGAGAACTAGAGAAGCGATAATTAATGCAAGCAGACAAGCTGTAACTAGGCAACTGAAGGACGCAACGGCTATGGCTTGAACGAGAAACGGACCACTTGGTAACAGTAATGGTGACGGTGGTGGTGGTGATGGGGGACTACTTCCGCCGCAACTGCAACTGGAGGAGGAACTGGAGGAAGACATGTCTGAATATATATAGAGCAAGAGATGCGTCCACTGAGAGGAGATCGAGGGGCCGGGGTGAGCTCCAAGTTAGAGAGACTCTGCAAAGAATTGGAGGACCTGAAACAGACAATGAAATGAGGATAGAGGGAATGGACGTTAGACTTTTATAGCTAAGAGATTGAACGTAAAGACTACCGAGGCTGAACATAAAGACTACCGAGGCTCATCTAGATCTATCTTGGAAACCGAGCTAGTATAGCTTTAAGGTCGATCTAGATGAGTCTCGGTAGTCTTTACGTTCCTGCTCGATCCATGACCGGTCAACAAGTTAACTGGATCGAACAGGAACGCTACCCCCGAGGCATACTCGGATTTATCACTAGTGGCTGCGGATTCTATTGGTATTGCTTTGTTTTGTTGGAGGCGACCAGCCATATTACTCCTTAAAAATATTCAACTCATTAATAGGTCACTAAATTTGATTTCTGTTAACGTTCTGATGGCGTAGATCTTCGAAATATATGTTCATCATCTTCCAGCTACCTACAAGTGAACGACAATTTCGTTAACTTGGGTGTTCCGAAACTTTGGAACTATTCAGAACACGCAGATTGCGAAGAAGAATCATGGAATGGGGCTTGAGTTCTAGTTGGGTGCCAGCTTGAAGTTTGTATTCAGCTGCCTGTCCCTTCATCCATCATTCAGAATAACAATTACGTTTCAAATCTGTTTATTTGGCGTGATGCAGAGCACCAAATTTAAGTTCGTCCGCTTTAAAAAAAAATTACGTAGCTAGCCAGGACTTCTATACTTCTACTTTACCAGAAGGGCGACTGCAATATAATGGTCATTGCTTTAACACTTTGTTCACCAGCCTTGTTTTTTTTGACGAGGTTTGCCTGTCATGCAAATTGTTCATGTATGAAAAACTCCGCATTTTGCGAATATATATAGACCTCTGATTGTTTAAGAGGATGTTTGGGTCACATTGAAGCCAAAGTGCCGAACATCGACTGTCAAGTAATGTCCAAGAAAATATGAACTGCATTCATACCATCATGGACAATTTCGTTAAAATGGCGGTATTCCGTTAGTTTGGCACTTTTAACAGTTCAGAACGTGCACTCTGAAATGGTCTCAAGATTATACGTATTTTAGATTTCTGAAATCTATAAAAGTCCTAGATTTTTCAAATTGTGCAATCTGAAATCTTTATTAGTCACAGATTTTTAAAATCTATAACCATCCTAGATTTCAGAAATTTATATCAGTCCTAGATAAAAATAAAAGTGACCGATATAAATTTCTAAAATCTTGTCAATTGTCCTGTCACTTTTATTTTTCAGAGTGGGCACTCTGAAAATGGCACACAAATACCGCCATTTTAACAAAATTGCCCATGATGGTGATTGTGTATGCTTTACTAATGACTCCTTGAAAAATGGATAAATAATTAACATAATGCTATGAGAAATTGAGAATCATAGCCTTGAGAAGGTCAGTTGAATGTATTAGCTAAAAATTGTTAATGGGAACTGAGCCATCCTTCACGAACTCTAACTTGGAAAATTTAAGCATTCACTATTGCACACATGAAGCGGAGCTCTTGAAAGATAAGAATGATTTCAATTCAAATAATATAACTAGCTATATACTTATCCTTAAATTGCCTACCCAAAGGACACATATTGGGTTGTTCTCATCCTTCAAAGTTTCCATGTGTCCAGTAAACATTCCTATTCAATTTCATCATTCCATTCAAATTTTTCTAACTATACTAAGTGATGAATTTGTGCTATAAGTCAAATTGGGTTACATTATGCCATGTGTTTTTCGCAACAACAAGGATAACCTAGTCCACTTTGAATCCCATCATTTTGATTGCATTCTCCCCTCGCTATTGATCTAAGGTGGGTATACCCAAAACCGCCACTTTATGCTATTGAGCCTAGTTACTATTATTAAACTAGTCAAATTTTCATATATTCTTGTAGGCAAGTGAAAGGAGGTTCCACCGCACCAGAGAACATGACATTTGGATACTGTATGCAAAAGTTATTAAGGAACAAAGTTTGGTTCTAAAAGCGTTTCATCCACATAGGTACAGAACTGATTTTGGAGATGTACACATAGTGTAGATGGCGGTTTAAGGTCAGTGGCACATTTGGGTGCACCTACCTTAAACACTATTCCCATTCTAATGATCACAAAATTGAAATTTCACTAGCTACCTCAGAACCTGCATCTCTGACAGCTGATCATACATCAAACTTCCAAACTCCATGATGCTATGATCAACCAAGCTTGGTTGCAAACGTAAACCCCAGCTAGCTAGCTAAAGAGCGCACAAAGTGCAAGCCCGGAAGTACCTGCTAGCAAGGTTCAAACCTATATATATATTCCAACTCCTTCGATTAATATATTCACTACCACTGGTGATTTGAAGCTCAAAGCAAAACTCTCTAGATCACATAAGGATCTAGTTGTTCAAACGCCTCTTAATTTGTCCTGCTCTAATGTAGTTTTTACCTAACCTCTTGAATTATCTTCAACTTCATGTCTTCATTGAATCTAATGAATTTGAGCTCCCATACTAATTTCTGATTGCAAAAAGGTTCCAGTTCTTTTGTAAACTGATTGGTGGAAATTGAGATTCATTTGCAAAGAGAAGGTTGCTATTATGTGCGCTTAGGAGCGTGAGTCCATGACCTAGAAGACTATACACCTATGTTATTAGTGTCTATTTTATAGAAACCTTCCATGATTATAGTGTAACTATGTTGAAGATATCTATATTATAAGCACCTTCAGTGGTTATAGGATATCTACTTATACATATGTTCAAAACTTACATGTTTATATTTTCATGCTCACACAAGGATTGTTGGACGGGGAGGCAATATTGACTTGAAATCTTCAATAATCAAAATCAGACTCTCAAGAAATTACCTTCTAACATTTGGGTGCAATTTACTTGCTAATCATATGCATATATATATATATATATATATTATATAGAATGCCAAAAGTTTTTGCAAATTGAGGTCTAACAAAATGAAATTTGTTGCACCTAAGATTTTAACATCAATGGTTGAATTTATACTTCAAAATGGCATGCGAAGCTTTTAGTTCAATGTTTTGGTAGACAATTTTTCAATTGCGTTTCTTATATGGAAATGGACATCAATTTTAATAAATATTTTGTCCTAATTTTCATTACAAATTCTGAATATGACTTCACCATTTTTACTACATTCTCATTGTAATTTTGTCATGCATTGATTTTTATATATTTTTTTTTGTTAGTGGTGGCTACACACCTTGGTTATTCTTGTTAATTGTGAAAAGACAATGGGGTCCTAAATTTTCCTCCAAATGATTTTTTGCAAAGCAATGAAGGAACTTTACTAGTGAATGGTCAACCAATGACGTTTTAGAGATGATTTACATTCTTCCAATTTTGATATGCCTACCATAAAATGTTATTAATACTACTAATGTTGTTTTAACATCTCAAAAATCAGCACATAAAATTATGTCTTCATATAGAAGCCAATGAGCCTAAACACATTCAATAATATAATGTATATAGGATAAACTTAACCTACTGATATTAAAGTTAGAATGTAATTTTGAAAGGTTTTAGTGTTTCAAAGAATAATTAAATAATATATAATGATTTATAAATATTTATAATTTATTTAATAAAAATATGAAAATCTATATTCTAACTTCTTACTAGCAAATATACATGTAGAAATCAAATTTATGTTTTGATGGTTTCATCTATATAGACATTATAAGGATATCAACAAAATGTGAATTGCACTTGTTACAAAATATAGGTGGTCTTTAGTAAAAATGAATTAAATAGAAGTCTCAAATTTCATTTTATTTATGAAGTATATTTATAATTTAGAAAATTCAAAAATGAAAAGTGACTTTTAAGATAAAAACTTTGTATAATTTATAGAACTTGCAATTTCTATCAATACAAATTGTCACAACTTTTCTAAGGATGAAACTTCAGTTGTATCAAGAATGCAAAAGTATGGAGTGAAAAGCGGGGCCAATAGGAACCCTTATCCATGAAGGTGTCACACCCCTTTTGAAAATGGAGAATGGAGAAACTTCTTCATGCCCATTCTTCACATCTAGAGATGAAAAAAACTTCTCAATCTGCAAAGAACGGGCCCTCTGCAATGTTGCTCTCAAGGAGAGAGTGTGACATCCTCATTCTTTGAAGATTGAGAATAGGGAGAAGGTGCTACAACCTCTACTCATACAAATTTAGATTTCTACAAAAAATTAAAATTAAAAAGCAAGCAACTCCGAGCTGCTGCCCAGCTCGTCAAGAAAACTTTCATCAAAAAGGCTAGAAACTGCTTGAAAACAATTTGTATAAGAAGATTCAACCCGTGCAATGATATTCACTCGCAACTAATAATAAGCTCAAATAGGAGAGCCAAATTAACAGCAATCGTTTTGAAGACAGTTCCGTGCTGGCCTTATCCGGCACTCACCCTGGAACTTATGAATTACAGAGCTAGTTCAGCCGGGGAGTTTTGCTCCTACAACTGAAAATTTGGGAATCAGATTCTGGCTAGATACCGAGAGATTACAACCTACAAAAAAATCTCATGACAATGCTGTAAGCACAAAATCAGATAACAATTCTGTCACCAGTCATTCTCTTAAATTCCTAGGCCCACAAAGTAAGCAGCTTAATCAAACTCCAAAATTCTTGTCACTAGGGGTCGGCAACACAAGAAAATCTGCAGGATGAAATTTCTCACGGGTTCCCCCAGTGGAAAAGGGGAATAAAGCGACTTGCGACTTCTTCTTCTTCTTCTTCGTAGAACCCGCTTTGGCGGGGGCCTTCACAATGGGTTCAGGAGTTGGCGCAAGAATAGTGATAGCGAGGTGCTGCTGAATGGCAGCAAACGGGTTGGCTTGGAATTGCGGGTGTGAAACAACTGCTGCTAGCTGCTTCGTTTCATTCGTTCTACAAGATTGAAAGGGAAAAAAAAAGACATGAGGTGCAAGAAAAAAAGTTCCGAGTTGCAGCTGCAAAAACTGAAAAGTAAATATATGCAGCAAGCGATTCACACAATCGAGATGACAAACACCTGCAACTAGACACACTAAGAAAACAATTCACAGTTCCATATATACTGCACTAAAGAGTCTACACTCCAGAATTCAAGGCGATCGTGTCAGATTGCCAGATTCGATGACCTAGCATCCACTGTATGACAAAAGACACATAATTGTAGTGCAAGAAGGCCCTAGTGGTATTGTAGACTACACGGTCCAAATCTAGTCACATTCCTAAATTGGTTATATATGATGAGATGCTGAGCCAAATACAGGCAGGGAAAAGCTTAAGAAAGACTTCAGAAAAAGGGACTTACACAATCTTTTGTTTGACTTGGCTTCGAAGGATTCTAGTCGTTGTAGCAATAGTTGAAGACGTGATCGATGGCAAGAACTCCGAGAGAGAATGAAGATCGTTCAAACTTTTCCCAGTTTGTGAGTTTGTGATTTTCGTCTTTTCTGTACCCACAGAAGTCGTCATGCGCAAAGTTAGATAGCATATATGGTAGAAGCACACATTACCAACCAGACATCCATACCCAGCTTGTAGGGTGGAGCTATTTCCAATCAAGGTTAGAACAGGTTTCCAAGCAAAGTTTGGAATGTGATTTTTTTTCTCCTTTGCAAGGTTGGAACTATAAAATCATAACACATATCTTGATGTAGTGAGCAAGAAAGTAGGAAGTAGTGAGTGGGAAAGTAGTTATGGAATGATCAGAGTTGGAAGACTCTATATATTGGGTATGGGGTGAGGCCAACTTTTGGCTTCCAAAATTCATAGTAATTTGAATTTAAGGAAAAAAATCACAAAAAATTGGCAACGCCCGTCATTTCTATCTTTCTATGGGACAATAAATTCACATTGCCTTCTACTGCTCCAGAACATGCACGGAATTGCTTAAGTGGTCAACTATGGGTGGTTCTGCCATACCCGAAAGAAGAGACGATGCGTAGGAGAACTTGCTGGACAGAGGTGTAAGAACTAGATATGCAGAGTATCTCAAGATTTGTACTGAGTTGCTGCAACTGAAAAGCAGAAAGCGAAATCAAAAGTCAACTGCAACAGTAGCCGATCCACAAAGTGTTCAGCATAAAAGAAATTACCTTAGAGATGGTTTTCTTGGCAGACAAAACCCTTGGAGTTTCTCCCAACTCTGCGAAGTACACCAATAATAAACAGGTAAGAGGAAGATAGCGACATAATTGATTTAAAAACCCAACGAGGAAAAATGATAACCGAAGAAAAAGACTTAGGGCAAGAAAATGATTGGTCAGAAAGCGCATTTGCTTTGCCATCTTCCTCTTCACACTTTCTCACTCGGACTTCGGATGTGTTCCATCTTCGCTACCCCACTCACTGCAACAGCAAACAAACAAAAAACATACAAAAACATAAACTGCTTGTCGATTGGACGATTGCATTGAAAATTTGCACACAATCGACTACTGCTGGAAAATAATCTTCTACAAGAATTCAGTCGATATGACATCCGTTTATCTATGTTTGAAAATGAACTAGGCCATGCAGATATCTAGAATTCAATTAATGAATTCGCATTACTTCCTTGAGTTCCCAGATGCTGTAGGTTTTGCATACATGGCCGCATCATGAACCATCGTCTCTTATCTGGCTGCAATGACAAAAAGAGCAAGAACTCAATGCAGGTCACACCGCTACTCCCCAGTAGTGCAAATCGCCACGGGGATGTCATGGTGTCAAAATTAGGTTCCCATGATTTCAAATTTGAGAATCAGTACAAATACAATATGAATATTGAAACCATTCGAAACGACTTCCGTTATGATTCTATTGCTCAAGCGTTGATCTAATCTCTTGCCCATACCCTGAGCCAAGTGGTGGGATCAGAAAAAAATCACTTCCAGGATTGGTTACTGTCATCGAGCTGTACTAAAACTCAAACTCAGACATACATTCAAATAACATATGCAATTTTCAGAATCCAAGTGACTAGAGGAGCAATGAACAATTTGGATGAAAAGAAATGTGGAACGCAGTCCAAGATAGGAACGCGGCAAAGCAAAAGTTGAGAAATCAAGTCTATGAGAGCGGTACTTCAACGTCTTTCTTTATTCAAAAAATTTCAAGGATGAATATTTGTAGTGGAGAACATCTACAGTAGCTTGACTTCCAATGAGTACTTTTGGATTTTTTTTATTCCAATGGCTCTCACGGTTACACAATGTATGATTTCCAGGGTCACCCTCCACGTCGTTCCAGGGTTAAACAACAAAGGGGTGACCTTGGAAATCATCCCTTTTCATTACCGTGTGAATCATTGAATCAATAGCAAAAGCACTCATTGGAAGTCAAACTACTATAGAAGACCTACCCTTTTTACAACAAAATTTCAAGGATGAATAATTGCACTTTTGTCCTACTACAATGATTCCTTGTCATCCATCGGACGTTTGATGTCCGTGTCAATGTTATAGGGTTAACAATAAAACTTCTGTAGTAATGGTTATAACTTCTGCATTTCATCCCAGCAACTTATCCAATCACAAAACTGGTAAGACAAAGAGGTGCATGCACAATAATGAACTTGTTTATTCTAAAAAAGGACTAAAAATGAACACTGCCAACTTTGTACAATTTTGTATTCTTCACAACCTATTGTATGAACAATTGCAGTAGCTATGCTATCAAAACTTTATAATGCTAAAGTTGCAGTTTTCAAAACAATCAATGTCCTATCTTTTTTACATTTTATTTCCACTAAAGATACTTGTAAGATAGTAAATGTGCATAGGAGTGGCGGTGGTTAGGACGTGGAGCCCCCTTGGCATATTCTAAAGATCTTCAAAGTTCTTTAACAGGTTTATTAGCTTAGCTTTTTTTAATCCTGGGACAAGTCTTTTGAAGGGGCACTAGAAAGGGCTCAATTGCGGTTTGACATTTCTGTTGAGGAATAGGTTTTGATTTCAATCAAATTAGAAACACGTGGGTGATGTCATTTTTTTTTTGTCTCGGATTTTAATAGAGTAAAATACTTTATCATATCCAATTGCAGTTGTTAGCATCTTTTGTCAACTTAGTGAAGGAGTATGGCGTTGTCAACGTAGTTGTTCTTCAAAGCTTCGTCACTAGTAGGAATTTTGTGATGAATGCAATTTTGTGCCGCCTCGTCTATTTCAGGCAAAATATATCCTTTGGCCACCAGATCCCATACATACTTGTATTCAGCGTAGTCCATTGCGTAAGCCAACTATTGCTCCTTAGGTGTCTTAGATGGGTCTGTCAACTTGTGCTTACTCCGTAAAAAATTCACGTATGGCATCGTGGCAAATCTCCTATCAAAGGGCAAAAAACACCCCACAATCTATTATCACATCACTAAAGGCCTTATCCTCATATAAGCTTGTCAATTGCATTTGGAGTGTATCTAGAAAATCACACACAACAAGGAGTTTAGGGTTTAAATATGAAAAATCTGTCCAATTCAAACATATTTCTAAATAGAAAGTGGGATTATTCAATCTAGTGTTCTCTTGCCTTAGCTCTTACTCCAACTTCTTTATCCAAGTTTTGAGGGGATTGCAACCATATCCAGATGCCTTCATAGACACCAACATATGCCTTGTATTCACGGCATTTTTGAGCGTGAAAGACAAGACATCATTACGTGAGATTCAAGATTCAACTCGTGGATATTCTAAACTTTACTAATGAACAAAAGCTTAGAAAATAAGAAAATAATTTGTATAAGAAGATATAAGAAGATAATTTTAATAATTTAAAAAAAAAAATTATTGTAGTTTTGGAAAAATTTGTATAAATTTTTTTTGGAAAATATTTATTAATAATAATATATATAAATGAGTATGATATAGAGTATCAAACTGTCCTAATAAGTTAATAAAATCTAAATTTATTAATCTAAAAAATATTGAAGATAACACATAGTGCATTTTTTTTGAATTTAACACATAGAAATAGTTGTTTGTAAATAAATGAAATTTTAAAAAGACCTTAGACTCCATCTATTTAATTTGCAAAAAAACTATAAATCTCTCAATGTTTTTTAATTGGTGAATATTCTTTTCAACCACATACACTAGAAGAAACCCATGTTTTTTTTGACATGCCCTGATTTTTTATGACAGATTTTTTTGGACATCTATTTCGACATCTAGTTGTTTTTATGTCAACAATAACATCCAATGAACATCATGAACATCATATAACAACATAAAAATAGCTAGATGTCAAAATAGATGTCAAAATAGATGTCCAAAAAAATCAGGGCATGTCAAAAAAAACATGGGTTTCTTCTAGTGATAACAAAAATGCTTATATATTTGTTTATTGTACACGCATTTTGAGACTCATATTCTTTGACATTGTAAATTGGTTGTCTACCTATAGAAAAAACTATAAACTAAAAAATAGTGGAAGCGAATAAATAATTTGATTACAATTTGAAGTTTTTTGATGAATTTTAGGGCAATAGGTTTAATATGAGTGAACAACATCAAACCTACTAATTTTGCACTTGAGGCCGTTGAGGGCATAAAAATGGAACATAAAATTTTGTACTTACCTTTGAAACGAGGTAGAAAAATTGATAAATATATGAATATAAAGTGATGGACAAACGCTTGTAGACAAAAGTTACAAATACAAGTGTATGTGGACATGGCTATGATTAAGGTTATGGATCTATATGCACAAAAAACAACATTAAGCCATATCTTTTGAACGTTTGAACTTAATTATCTCTATACATTCAATTGTCTCAAGATTAAATTTGCAAAGCAAGGGCCGCATCCCAAATTTATTATACAGTAACAATCAACTCTCAATTGCCTACCCTATTCTGCCATTCAAAAGAATTTTGCATGATATATAATATTCTTGATATTTTTTGCCTTGCATAATCAACATTTAATTCTTACGCAATTTCAATCACGCATACCAAATTTGGGTTTCAAAAAATTAAAACTCCATTTTTGATTAATTACTTCAGTTAAGATTCATAGTTTTACATGATAATTGATTGAAAACCATTGGTGATGAATTTTTAAAATTCAATTGCGGTGATATGTAGGATACACCCATACCTACATCTGTCTTTTAATAAGCATCTTCAAAAAAATTTAGAATTTCTTCACAAACGTTTCAAAAGTTAGGGTGACAATGTCCAAATTTTGAAAAATAGATTTTTTTTTTAATTGTAGTTAGATATTATTATTTGACCTTCATACTATTATTAATTTTTTACATTGACCATGAAGGTATGGTTGCATTGCCAAAACCTAATTACAATAAAGAAATATCTATTTTCTTAATTTCGGACATTATCATTCCAACTTTTGAAACTTGTATGAGGAACTTCTAAGACTTTTTGGAGATGCTTGTTGAAGGGAAGATGTGCATATGGATGTTTCCTATATATTGCTGCAATTGAACTAAAAAAATTCGTTATCAATGTTTTTCAATGAAATATCATGTGAAATCAATAGAATTTGATAAAAACAACTTACTAGAAATGAAGTTTTGATTTTCTAAAACCAAGATTTGGTATACTTGATTGGAATTGCATAAGAATTGAATATTAATTATGCAAGACAAAAATATTAATCATATTATACATTCTGCAATTTGGTTTTGAATGGCAGAATAGGGGGGATAATTGAGAGTTGTCGAGTATTGTACATGGAACAATTCCATTACAGTGTTGGGAAGGAAAAAACAACTTGTTGCATATATTATTTTTTAATTTTCAATCCTAGAATCTAATCATTCTAATCATTTGCTTCTAAAACGGGATCTCAAAAAGAGAAGGTGCAATCATGGAGTAAAAGTAGAGAACTTCAATAAATTAAAAAAACAAGAGATATCCACTTCTAAAGTTCATTGCAATAGAGCACCAATAATTGACATTAGGATCACCCATGAGTCAAACCCACACGCTGAGTAGAATACAGTGAGCAATTATTTGATGAATTCACATATTGACTCTTGTTCAAAGTTTCTCTAAAAAGCTTCCTTTAGTGACGCGCTGTTGATCATGCCTTCCTTCCCAACTCAAGTTCATACTTTGGGTGTTGACATTTAGGTAGACTAAGTAAGTTGATATATAATAAGTGTTCATTCTTTAGTTGCCTCAAGACAATGAGAGATATTGTGCAAACCTTCTTTTGATAAACAAGTACAATAATTTGATGAACCGTAGTTCTTGAAGATGAAGAGGTGAAAAAATTGTATTACTATTGTAGTCTTATCACCTAATGGCTTAGATAATAAAACTATCCCCAACATAGTCTTCATTTGCACTAGTCATATGCCCAACATTACCCTTTCTCTTCTTTATATGGCCTATTCTTTCTAACTCGTCCATATTTGTGTCGGACTATGGAATTTACTCAAAGATTGCAATTTTTATGTAAACCTCTAGGTAACTCTCTAGCTCTTCCCTGCATTGCCAGCTGAATCTCAAGAGCAATTATAATTGTTGAGGAAAAAACAAATGCTGAAATTGATACTCTAATTCTTGGCTTGGTATAATAAGTTCAAATTATCTGCATTCCGTTTTGATGTTTCTGGTTAGCAAATTCATATAAGGTAGTCTACTCTAAATGCACCCATCTTCTTCAAACCGCTCCTATAATTAGCTCTGGAATGGATTTGAGGTGGTCCTTGAATCGACCACTTTAGCCATTGAGTGCATCAAGGAAAAAGTATTATATATTGTGAGAGCCAATCATTCTCCTTGATTTCTTCACATCTCTTTACAAGTTGGAAGTGGAAAAGTTTTGGAAGACCTATAGTCACAAATAGGTGCCTAGGACAGAAATCTTTGAAAATTCATAACTAATTCCAAGAAGGTCCAAAAAATACGAAACAACTTGGGTTAGATGCCAATCCCACCATTCTTCCTACGAAAATTTACTGAAAATTGTTTCAAGGACTTTAACTTCTCCAAAAAAGGCAATTAGCTCTTAAATGGTCGCTTTAAGAGCAGACTACCTTAGTTATAACTCTGGTAATTCTTTGATAAACGTTTGAAGGGATCTCTCAGACCATTAATAATAATAACATGAATAAGTTAAGTTCATATGGAGACATGATAGTACCTGGCTCACTATCTTGCACTTTGCAAAATTGGATTAGAATTTTCAGTTTTCAGCACATGCAGAAGAGCCTGGGAACTCTCTAAGATCTGCACAGATGCATGTGAAATTTAAGACTGAGGCTGATTATGAAATGGTTTGATTAGTAGACTCAGTCATCCTTTGCTTTTTCAGTTCGAGTTTTCTTCCCAGCCTGGATTTTTCAACATTAAAACTAACTACAAATCATGAGCTTGGGTGTCTTGCAAGTGCATTAAAGTAGGAGGTCCATAAACCATCCCTTTAAGCCTGCTGATTTCATCAATGACAATATTAGATAGGGGATGTATTTAGAACCTAGTCAATTTATAGACCTCCTTCCTTGGATCATTCACTCAAAGTTGATGAGGATCCCTGGAGTATGATATATTTGACCCGAGTGTCAAAACTTAAACATCACTCAAATGAAGGGCATTCAACTAGGTTTTGAGGAATTCAAGAAGGACTGTTGATTGAATTGGAAATCCAACAAGTTCAGAAAAAAAATTTAAGAACTTTGAATACAACACATCACATATGCAATCTCAAAGCAAGGGCATTTATTAATAAATACACCCAGTTGAAGTAAGAATTCGGGAAATATTTATGTTATCGTTGTACTACCTTGGAATAAGCAGATTCAACTTCATGAATGGTCTTATCATATTCATCCACATATGCATACTTTTTAGATAAGGAGGCATCGATGACTGCCAAGCGCTTGGTGAGGGTAGTCAATTCCCTTTGGATGTTGACCTTCTCTTCCTCCTCTAGCTGCATCACTTTCTTGATCTTGTCTTTCTTTTCACGAAGCTCCTCGATGCCTAAGTCCACTTGTGACAACACAGCCACAATTTCAGAGCAAGACCAGCAGCCACACATTATTGTAGTGTCCAACATGATAGAATTAATATCATGAACATAACTACCAATAAGTTATATCTATCCAATCACTCAAAACTTTGATTCGCCCTTTGAGCCTTTGACAAGAAAAAAAAAATATGGTTTGCCAATGGACACCCTCGCTTAGACTCTGGTATGTCTAGGTTTTAATTGCAAGCAAGCAATCCAAAAAACACACCACCCATTAAACCATTTTTAATCCCGAAGTGCCAAAACTAACTAAAAAAGAATTAAAACATAAAAGGCTATTTAGACATGATTTCTTATATCTATTGACTTCCATAATAGCTTTTATTGTTCAAAACCTTCTTGAAAACATGCTTTCCTTATATCTATTGATATACTTTTACACTCTTACAAAAATTCTAAATGATTTATTAATTTCAACTTCTATAGCAATGGAAGCAAGAACTTAAATATTTTGGCACTTAAATAGGGATTAAGTCTTCCTATGTTGGACATAGTGATTTTGTCACCCTCCATGCTCAATTAATGTGCAACAAAGAAGGTTTCTTGTGACCGTGCATGAGTGTGCCAATGAAAGCTCATTTTTTTTTATCTCCAAGGCATCGTCATGAGGGACGGAGAGAGCAGCAGGGTTGAATGTTGACGACAAATTAAAAATGCTCAGCCAGTGGACAAGTGCCTTACAATGAATGAGCTCCATGTTGTAGACCTTCATTGCCATGGATCCTTGTGGGCCTTTGTCACCGGTGCCAGACTCATTTGGCTGCTGCAGCTCAGCTTCCAACTCCCTTTGATGTTCACATGATCTCTCTTGTTCTCTTTGAAACATACTCAAAGCAAGGTCCTTGGCATCAGTGTGCATGATGGCATGGAGCTTAATTACGGATCAACAAAAAAACGGACGCTTCAATTTGTGCCACAATCTCCACTCATTCCAAAAGTCTCAAACCAGTACTAGTCAATATCAGAGCATTTGAAGGAAACTTTGCAGACAGTGGTCTCCAAGTGCCATTCAATTCAAAATTAGTGGATCACTCATGCCGCAAATCAAAAGATGTGCACTTTTCATGAGCACATATGTTAGATTCTGAGTGTGCCACTAAGGGATTTTCTTTTCTTTTTTATCACATTGGACATCTGCCATCCTGCAAAAGAATCAAGAAACTCCAGAGGTTGAACAATGGTGAATATGGGGAAATGAATCTTAGTTTGGGCCAACATGCCTATGCAATAGTTACATATCTTTTTAGTCTCTCAATATCACTGCAATCTTGGAATTCGGTACCATTTTATGTATCAAGCATACATCAAGGATAATGCATTAGGATGACGAGGTGGTTCACTGCTTCAATAGTTGGGTAATCATCAATTGTAAATACATACATATGCTCTCACTACGATGCATGAATAGCTTCATATATTGTGTGCACACAATACTTGGTTTTTCAAAAGCAATATGAAGAGGTACAAATAGACTTGACTGAGACAACACATCATTGACAAAATTCATTTGAGCATGCTCGATTTAGTGAGGGACCATGTGTCTAAGTTGCACCAATTACTCAAATTGTGACAAACACGTTCACCACAGTAATTGCACCTTACAATTGTGCAAGTGATGAGGGTTCATCCAGAAACTCACTCAGCACAGTCTGTACAATGTAATCGACAATTAGCTCCCCAGAATTAATGCATCGGCAAATGACATTTCGAAATGAACCCACACGCGGTAGTCTCATAGCAAAAGGTAACAAGGAGTTGAGAATCAATTAATGAAACAAAGAGATCAACCGATTGAAACTGAAACGTAATCGATTGATTGCACCCAACTGAGATATGCCTACTGTTACGCCGCTGTTATTTCGTTGGTTTAAAGGGATTTGATATTCCATAAAAATTCTAAAGGAAAAAAGGGGTGGGAGTGCAAAGTCCGCCCGATATGTTCAGTTTTTCACAGATGCGTACTTACCATAAAAGTCCTGGAAATACCCACATGCTTCCGAGTATACGCCTTCACGAAATCGCAATCTCCATAGAGTTTCATCGCGCACACTGACCCTTCGCCATACCACTGAGTGACAAAACCATCTCGACAAATTCGGCGTGCTCGATGACGAACTCGCAGGTAACTGAAGACACTGCCGGAAATAATGGGCCAAAGCAGCGTGGTTACTAGCTGGCAGACTATGGCTAACGGCTTAGTTAGGAACGGTTACCGCCACGTAGTCAAGAGTCGAGACCGTCAAGTTGCAACGATGCTCGTTCGACATTTACATTTTAGGGTTTCAAGTATTGAATCTCGAGTTTCTCGAGTTTTCTCAAACGTGGCAAATTGAGATATTCTGTAACATCGGCAATCCTTATCAATAGTCTGTAGGTGCTCTTGCCACACTGCCATGTACACCGATTCGGCTGCCCACCGTGCGGTTTAAACAGCAATCAGAGTGGAAGCTGCCGAATCCCTGCTATAAGCTAAGGTTTCGCCCGCGCTGGTTACCCTCGAAAGACGATCAAGCACCAATATCTGTCAGTACCTTTTACAACGGTACACAGCACAGCTTGGGTTTGAGATTAAGGAATACAATCGCTCTGATCTCTCAACAAAGTTACAGGCATGCATGGCATTCGAACAGAAAGATCATCCCTCAGCTGCTGATAACGCAAGTAAATGTTAAACTCAACACAGTTGCTGAAACGCAGGGTCATCGCACTTACAAGCAACGAATAACTGGTCGGAGTCAAGCAGTCATTCTAGGAAAACAATTGACAGAACTACGATAGTCCACAATATGGCGAAAATCAAGAGACGGAAAAACGTGCACATCAGTTGAAAATAGGTTTTGAAAGATCCCAGATACATAGAAGCTTTGCAAATTCAAACAGAGAGGCTGGTATGATTTTCTTACGTTCAGTGCTTATTATGGCAGTAGTAAGTCGCAGTCCATGTTGCTTTTGTGTAGTGGACAAAATTAAAAGCCACAGAAGCCAACACCAGCCTTGTCGAATTTGTCTACACCGCCACGCAAGCAGAGTGCAGAGGATTTCTATGACCCAAAGGCACCGATTCTAGAACTAGCGTGCAGGACGAAGAGACAGTAGTTCCAGTTACATATGCAATTGCATACATAAACAGGAGAATGTTTTACAGCAACAGCGTCAAAAGCATCTAATGGAAGCGTACCGCATCATAAGTTGCTGTCAACTTTCTGACCAGCCAAATTCATCGTGCTAATCCATACCCCGAGCCCATAGTTTGCAGATGACGCACATCCCTGAATTAGTCATGCAGTAGCGTCATCGCTTAAGGTTCTAGTTCTTTAAAAGGTAAAAGGAATGGAGTGAGAGAGAAAGATTGGAGGTCCAGTCAGTGTCAAATGTTGCATAGTTCCTATGAAAACCTCCAATTATAATTATTCTTTTGCCTCATGGGTCAAGGTTTTTTCGAATTGAAACCCTACTTCCATGGTGCCCCTTGCATGTCACTAGCCGGACTTGAAAAGAAGCACAGCCACCTGGCCTAGATAGAAATATACGAAATGCTTCGTTTCGTGAGTGACATATGAACCTGCAAGTCATTTAAAACATGTGAGAAATGAATCAGAAGATTGTGCGAACAGAAAAACTGGCCTTCTGTATCATGCCAACAGAGAAGTGAGTATACTATAAAGTCTCACCGAAGTTGCGCCCAACGATGCAGTGCCATGTTGGATTATACTTCTTATCAAACTCCTTTTTGATGTAGGCTGCTATATCTTTTTCGACATTGTACTTGTCGAGAGCCTTTACTCACACCCACTCCAACCCCTCCCCAATTCAATGACGTGACAGCCAAATAAGTGCCAGTAGTCATATAACAATGTAAGCAAGCATGAAAACTGAATTGCATGAAGCCTGTTGTCATGGCTGCAGGACCATCGACTTGAATATTGACTAGGGGTTCGATTGCGAAATTCTGGTTAACAATTCTGGTTCACTCAAAAATTCCAATCTTTTGTTTCTTGGTGACAGAACACTTTATACTGTAATCAAAATGATCAACAATTACGATGTTTGAAATGCATCTTTGCATCGGCCTGAGAAGCCAGTGCATGAGTGCATGAATAAAAAAAAAAGCAAGGAGCACCATTTAACACGACACAGAGGTTTGAGAAGCTCTGATACAGTGAGCTGTAACCTCAGGGACTACTCTTAAGATGGCTTTCGATCAGGCCATGCCAAGCGAGAGAAAGCATAAAAAGAACCAATTCTTGACAGTGCCAGTTGTGAATTACCAAAGCATCTATTATTTAGGGATAGATTGAGGCAAACAACTTGAAGGTCTTGAAAAGAGTCCACTGAATAGGGCGAGACATGAACTGAACACGAACCACTACAATAATTAGAGAAAAACACTTGGGGATGTGCTCCATACCGCAGTTGCACATTCAATAGCGTCCTGCTGCATGTCTTCAGTCATGTCGGCATTCTTTATGATAGCCTTTCTCTCCAAAATGCCAGACTTCTCCACAATTTTCTCCGCCATCGTTGAAATCGATCAACTACTTTCTCAGATAATGCGTCCTCCTACGGCTCCACAACAAAAAGCATTTTGAAGTCAGAACTCTACATGTAAGGCATTACTTACGATCGAAGACCAAAAATCCTTAATATAAGTCAACTAAAATTGCAGCATAATATTTCAGACGTGCTACCCCACCTGTTACACCATGTATGTATGACATACATCAAGGAGCATTCTGAAATTTTTACTGCATTAATAGAAAACATAAGAAAACTATATAATCTTCTCATAATAGACGTGAATAACATATCATATGACAAAGTAGAGAAAACCTTCGGACATTGAAAATCGTTATGGAACCTTCGGATTAGAAGAGTAATTGACAGTGGATCAATACAACGTCAATTATAATCATACGGAGACAGACCAAAACCAATACAATACAGAGACGACGTGACATGTAAGGAGGCTCTGTAGGTTAATCCTTAGCGCCATGGCGAAGAATTTTCAGACTACAAAGAGTCAAATGCGTAGTCAACAAATCAGAACGTTACATAGAATCAGTTAATTGTGTGCTGATTTTTAAGCGGTAATTTCAGAATACGGTTAAAAAATCACATCAACGAAACCCTAGGAGTTACATACAGCAGACAACATCAGAAAAGTCTGGCATTTCTCAGCAACATCTCAGCAGCCAGGCGTTGTTCTCCCTCCCCCATTTACTATAATAATAACAGTGACCAAATTAGCGAAGAAACAGCACCGAACACGACGCTAAGTTTGTATTTAAAATGCAGGTCTACAATTCAATATCAAAACCGTACACGCGGCTTGTCAAACTTCTCTCTCCAACAACTCAAAAAGCAACAAAAATCACAATTCAACATTAAGAATGCTCCTAAACCGTTAAAACAGCCAGCACAAATCTCTACATGATCCAAAAGCTCCAACAGCAGCGCAATCACCGCAGATCACACCATACATCACAGCAATGCAAAAACACATGACTAGCCTCCACTGTCAACAGCCAGAAAAAAATCAGACGTAACAAACGAACTCCACAACGTCGAAGAAAATTCAGAAACAATCGTGTAAAAAAATGCAGGTCTACAATTCTACGACGAAACCGTACAATCAGCAGAGAAGGCTCCTCAGCTCCTCACTCCCAAGATGCTGAAAATCTAAGAATGTTCCTCCAAATTCAACACTAAGAATGTTCCTAAACCGTTAAAAAGTTAACACGTCATCTCTACATGATTCAACGCCATCGCCATTACCAAACATCACACCAAACATCACAGCAATCAGTATTAAGTTACATGACTCCTCTCCAATGTAAAAATAAAATGCACGCAACAAACAAACTCCACACAATCGCATAAAATTCAGAAACGATCAGAAACGCCAGCCAAAAGCACAAATTAATTGAAAACCGAAGGGAAGAGAGTCTGACAGCAATGGCAGGAGTGAGAAAGATTATAAAATGACTTACCGAGTGCCAAATTAAGCAACGAGAGACGAGATGCAGGAGACGTACGAGAAGCACGTACAGGGAATGCCAAAGATGCCTGAGAGATTGGGAAGGGAGATCGTGGGAGCGCGTAACTTGGTTGGTTGGTTGCGAGCGAGCAAGCGAGCGGGCGCGGCCAGAGGAGAGAAAAGAAGACACAGGCTTTGGAGTGAGGGAGACAACGGAGAGACGAGAGCCAGAGAAGAGCGCGCGGGGCCCGACCGTCCGACGGACGAAATGCCTTCGTCGCGCGATTTCCTGACTGAGACACATTGTCGTCCGCTCTTTCTAAGTTTTGAACTGCGGTCGTCAGGGGCTTCTCACGAGAATCGTCGTCGTTCGTCGTCTCTCTTCGTCTCTCTTCGTCTTTCGTCGTCGCCTTCATCGTTCGTCGTTGTTTTTTCGTTGGTGACTGTCGTCTCAGGGATTGCTATGAAGTCTGAAGGAGGCGTCAGACTGTCTGTGTGACGGTGCAGGCCTGCAACAAGTCAAGGAGACCGGACATGTCCATTCATTGTTACGCTATATTATCGTGTACTCCTACTGACCCTCATAACAGGATGACTTTACAGAGTAACTTATTTCACAAAAGAGCATCTCCACCGGGGCACATACAGTCTGTAACAAAAGTGAGTCAAACTCTTGTAATTTCTGATTTCAATCAACAATGTACACTAAATAGTGAAATTAGGTTGCACCTCACTAATTTCTCGACATTCTATACTATATAAATATGTACTATAACTATAGAAGGATGCAGTAATGTGGGAACCATGTGTGTTGCATGGGTTGGTGCATTGGTTCAATATGAGCCATAACCCAAGTTTAGAGAGTCACATGCGCCTCCATGTGGACAAGCAGTGAATCATGATGTAACTTCTCCGGGTGAGGCAACCTAATTGTTAAGGCAACCCAATTTTTCTATGTGGTATAGAGAATTTTGTAATAGATAATCACAAGCCATAAATTGTGCAAGATAATAGTTTAAGCAAGCTATATTTGGATGGGGAAAAAATTCTCTTTCACATTAATATGTATGAGAAAATTACATTTAGTCTTAACTATGTTTCTCAACTCACTTTTGCATCTTCTTTCACAAAACAACTTAACAACTTTGTTCCCCTACCTTTGTTAGCTAAAGCAACTTGGATTTGCTTTAGCATGCGCTCATACAACTTTATACACTCCTTTGGTGTAATGGAAGTCCAACATTTTTAATATGCTCCTACATTCCTAAAATTCCTTTTGGAGCACTTTCATATTGATTGAGGCCGCGTTTTAGCCTTGTCCAAAGATGCTCAACTGGATTTAGATCAAGAGATTGTACAAGCCATTGAAGAACATTTAACTTTTGCAATTCCAACCATTGGCAAACACTTTTTGCAGTATATTTGGGATCATTATCATGTTGAAAAATCAAATGGAGAAGATCAAGATTATAAGTCATTATAGTATACAATAAGTCTCTCTGCAAGATTTCTTTGTATTGATGTTGATCCATTCTTCTTACAACTCTACAACAAATACCAAGGCCCAGGATTGTCATGCAAACCCACACCATCACCGAACCACCATCAAACTCTATTGTTTGTTGAAATTGTCTTGAATTGCAAGATTGTCCATCATGAATCCAACACCAACTGTGAACATTTGAGCTAAATCAATTTCTCTTTGTCTCATTAGAGAAGATAACGCGCTCCCAGTCACAAATGGTCCAATGTTCATAGCGTATAGCAAATTCAAGCTGCTCCTTTATGTGTTTTTGATTCAACTTTGGCTTCTTTTGCTTCACTTCTGATCTAAGTCCTACAGCATGTAAAGCCCTTCTCATTGTATCAACATTTACAGTAACTTGGCATTTCTTACGTATATGTTGGGAATCCTATGTCACAAAATCAATGCCTCACATTGTAGCAACTTTAGTGCATACTATTTTCTGTGCATTTCTGAGCACTTGTGGTCTACCACCACAACTAGCTTCAAGATTAGGCAATCTCTTCCTTCTAATTTGTACGACATGACTTTGAATCACCTACAATTCATTTGTTACATTTCTTGTAGAACTACTAGCTTCCAACTTGACAAAAATAGAATTATCTAGTTCTCTTCTAGCACTAGCAAAAAGCTCCTTCATGCACACCATGATGATACAAAAAGAGCTACAAAAACAAAATAGAGAGTTTCAGTTGAAGGACTATGCAATGTGCCTAAGGCCATAATTTTTTTATATTGAGACTTTTTGCAGATTTTGAGACAAAATGCTAGTTATTGGAAAATTCATTTAAAAAAATAGAAATAGAAACCAAAAATAAATAATGTTAAAATAGTAATTCTATAATGAAATTCTAGAAGTTGGTGTTGTTACCTATTTATAAAAAAATACTAGTAAGGAAATAAAGCGATTTATCCTTGAGTCAAGGATAAAAATGAGACTGCAAAAAGTCTCAATATAACAAATATGACCTTGCATGAGCATATGAGTCTATTGTTCACTTGCCTTTGCACTCATATTTTGATCCTAAAGCTCATTGTGTTTAATGTGAGGGAGGCATGCAAAACTAAATCATGCCATGTGCTTGAGTTACATCATTAGTTTCTAATCTAAATTTCTTAATTTAGTACTATGAATTGATTGCTAGATAGTACATTCAAAGCAATATCTTCTGACAATGACAATAAAAAATTTAATACTTTGACATGTGTGCAGTTGAAGTTAAAAGTTCCATTTTTGGAGAATTGACTCGGTTTTATTGCATACTGTAATATTGCTCCAATTAGAGTTTTGATAAGCCTAGCTAATTTCTTCCGTCCCACTTAGATAAACCAACCTATGACAGGCAAACTGCCCAATTTAGACACCTAGAAAATGATCCATTATAGTCTTACAACAAGCCATGATGGAAGTTTGCAATAAATGAAATTTGAGCTAGTAGGTTGAATTGGTGGCTACGATCAATGCCTTGGATGATGGTGAAGGAGTTATTAGTGATTGTAATAGGAAGTTCCACCTCTCTGGTGTAAATTCACCATGGACACGTTAGAAAATATTATAGCCACGTTAGGAAATTTGTGACTATTATAGGTGGTATGATGACTATGATAGGTATACTTTCTGGTGGTTTGAAGGTAGTCTAGAGACTATTTTGGTCCAATTGGGAAGCACACTTCAAAATTCATAACAAATTCATACTTTGTCAAAAAAAATCAAATTTCTCTCTTCATTTCGCACATTTTTTTTATGTTGAATTTTTTTTTTTAATAATGTCAACAAAGCAAACCAATCATTCTACCTTTCATAGGATGATAGTTACCTTAGTTGGAGATTTGTTAGTTTATCAATGCAAGCCACAACATAAATATGTTGCCATACCTCAAAGGTGTAGTGCCTTGCATGTTTGACTTGTGCAATGGTACTAAGGTGAAGACAAGAGTTTGGTCATATTTTTTATGGCATTAATTAACCTATAAGTATTTTCAAAGCTACCAGATGGAAGTATGAGTGATTCAAAGGTAAAAGCCCTCCCTTCCCTCCTCAATATAAAAGGATTAGATTAACCCTTTAGTGACCGTGGTTGATTTGGGGGGCGGGCGTAGTTTTTCAAGAAAGTGAACTTTGTGGCCAATCTAAAGATGTAGTCTTAGATAAAATCGTATAAGGTATTTCCATAAGGGAGATTCTTCAACCTAACAAAAAATCAAACTCATCCAACGGTACAAATCTCTATAAATAAGGTACTAGAAGGTCCATAAATGAACCTTTTAAGGGCTAAAATTAAATTTTGGGGAGGTGAAACATCTTTTAATATTTTTTAGTAAATTTTCCACAAAAGACAAGTAGAATAGGCATCTAACCCAAGTAGTTTCATATTTTTTCAAGCTTTGTGAAATTAGTTACAAATTTTTGAAGTTCACAAAAAATAGTCATATGTGGTCATCAATGCAAGTACCCTTCTAAAATGTGCAGATTTGGTACATTGAAGAAAGTGAAATGTACCTCTACATTCTGTTTGCTTCTAGAGCCTTGTTGGAGTTTGAGTTGCTTTCCTTAATTCTCAAAAATCAATGATTTGAATGACCCTTTAGAATTTGCGCTACATAAATAACAATGCATAAGTTTACTTTGGGCATTCATGAGATTACAAAGAAACACTTATGCCTTGTCAAGACATCAAGTTACAAAAAGATCTCACAATTTGGTTGACATTTTTTTGTATTTTTGTTGAACACTTTCCATTTGAAGGTCCAGGCCATTTGAGTTTGCAACCTCATAGCTAATTCATCAATGCTCCAACTCTCTTAAAATTGGTTTTGTTTGAAGCGCGTGAAGACACTCTAATTGCGTTACTCTTTGAGTTTTTTGTGATCAAATATATTTTGAATAGCATTAGACCAAGAGTCCCAAAATCGACCACAAAGTGGTCGACCGGTCACTAAAGGGTTAAGGTGCAACGTTAGTAACGGTGCATGATTATTGCAGTATAAAGCTATCTAGTTGTAGTTGAGGGAGGCTTCTTGGTGTTGCACTACAAAGGTTATGGGACTATGATGGTGATCAATACTTCAAATTCCTTGTATGTAGTTCTCAAAGTCTTAAAGAAAAAGGGCTCCCATTGTTCTCTTTAGACTGCTACAAGGAGTGCTAGCTGCGCCAACTTATCACAATTTCTTGCTTTGATCTGGCCATGTCAACAAGACCCCAGTCATCACATTAAAATTGGATTTTTGTTGTATATTGGTGGGGGCGTGGTACACTACTGAGCCCTTCCTTTCCTTTGAGACATGCTAAATTTTGAAAATTGGCACCATTCCATTGTTTTTGGGTAGAGATGTTTTAAACTTGGAATGTTAGCCACCTTATTATATTTATGTCATGCTACTAACTTCTTTGAGCCATGTTGTAGTATGTACAGTAGTACATTTTGCCATTATGTATGGCTATATTATAAAATTAGAGTTCACATTCTTTGCCAAATAATTAACTGAAGTTGAGAAATGTGATTTGCCATATGCTTAAAATTTAAAATATTGTTTCAAAATTTATAATTATCCAATAAGTTTTCATCATTTAAGAAAATCTATTTTAATTTTGTCCTCTTCTTTATGTATAAGAACCCATACGAGAAAAAAAGCTCTTGGTTCATTTCTCTAACTATCAATCTAATAAATGAATTAGTGTATGTATATATATAATTTTTTAATTATCTCATTTTAAAATTTTAAAATTTATAGAAAATTCTTATTTTAAATACCAAAATTTTAAATATTATTTTATAAATTAATTAAAATACAAATATAATAGTATTAATTAATAATAAAACAAATTAATTTAAATAGAAATAAAATCTACTTTAATCTACTTTGGTCAATATTTTTCAATATTTGTAGTATAAAATCTGAAGAATTTGAATTTAGACTTTTATTGGATAGAAGTGTACAAATGTTGTATAAACTTGTTTTTTGAACAAGCACAATGTCTTCACAACAAAAATTACACCACATAAATATATTACAAAAGGGCAGAATAATATTTAATGTAAGAAAATCCTCTCCAATCATATATAGAGAATAGATAGAAATTCAAATTATACTCTTTGTGGCCATGATTTGAGAGATTTTAACCTTTGAAGGACAGATTGGTGGCCGTAGAAATCATGGATTTCGATACCGTGTGACATCATCTACTTTGAATAAGCCAAATATACTCACTGGAAGTCATAGTACTATACAAGATCTTCCCTTTTCACCCCTAATACCAAAGATGAATAGTTGCACTTTTGTTCTATAAGGAAAGATTCTTTGTCATTCATTGGACGCAGAATGTCCTTGTCAACGTTTAAGGGTTAAATCAAAACTGACCAATTTAATAGCAAACAACAATACAATTTGAGAGATTTTAAACCAAAACAACCAATCTCATCGCGAATAACAATATGATTTGAGAGATTTTAAAACAAAATATTAAATGACTCTATATTATGATTTATGCATGATGTTTAGTCTCATCTCTTCATGGTATGCTTAACCTTTTGGCTTAACCCCTAAAGGACCAAGTGTCCATTCAACGTATGCACGAAATCTCAGGTAGGTTCCTACGAAGTCATTTTTGGTCATATGTTCATGAAATTTGGACACAATGTTTAAACATGTACCTCCTTCATAAAAAAAACTAATTTTTTTCCAATTAGGTGCTCAAATCAAAGTTATGCTATCCTAAACTTTTGGGGCAGCTCAGGCAATTTGAGAATCTTTTGGAATTAAATTTTAAAAGTTCATCAACTTTTGAAATTTGGCATGTATGTAATTAATAAAATCTGGCTTATAATTGTCCAATAAAAACAAAATTTAGTCCTCAAATCACATTCTAAGAGGATTCAAACTTTGTTAGCTATGTTGGGGTGGTTTCAAGAAAAAATATTTTCTTTTAACTTCAAGTCCTATTATTTGCAATTTGTAAAGTCAAAATTCTTGAATTTTTTTCACATATTCTAGATGTTTGTCTCTAAATTTTAATTGTTTGGTTTCAAATAAAAAAACTTCCTTGGTACACAAGAAACCATAAAAAAACGACCACTGTATTGTCAATTCTCTTAACCTCCTTGCATTGCAGGATGGTTTAGAATAAACTAGACTCCATATTTGCTTCTAAACTTTTTCATGAGTGAACCCAATATCATATACTTATGAATGTTCAAAATTCTCATTTTGGAGTAGAATAAAAAATTTACTCTAAAAGGGCCCAAAGTTTGTTGACTCTATTTTGCAGGAATGAGAATTTTTTTCTTTTTCTTACTTCAAACATTATAATCTTTCAATTAGAATAGTCAATGGGCTGAATTTTTTTTCATATTCTGGAAAAATACTTTACTTCACTTTTGTATGCTTGAAGTTTTTTTTTAAAGTTGAAATTTCCATTTTTGAATAACATTCCAAAATCCCGCAGTTTTTGACAATGTTGACTTGACCCCCCTCCCCCCTGTCTTGTACGGGTTAATCTCAAAAAGAACAACAATACAACTCTAGATATTTTAAGTATAAACATAAGATAACTCCCCATTTCCAAAAATATCCACAAGAAATCCTATTATCAAATTTAAATGTAGCTCTTTCAATCATAAGACATCAAATCATCCTATTAGAAAATACAAATTCATTACCAAATACAATACATTGAGACACACCAAAAATATTTTTTTTAAAATTTATCAAATCAGACTTTGACTACTAATATTTTTGCAAAATATTTGGTCAATACAATCCATTATCGTAACCATTGAATTTGTTACTCAATTGTAAGTAACAAGAACAATATGAATTTTTTAATAGATCTTCTAGAAAACACAAAGGACATTCAATGCACTAAAATATTTATGAAATACTACTAGCTCAAAGTGGTAGACTCCCTTGTTTGTGTATAATATATGATAAATTTTCCTACTGTTTCATCACCCTCAAATAGAGAGACCAAGTAATGATTCAAAATACGTTATGGTATTTCCTAAGACATATGTTAAAAAAATATTAGCATGTTATGATCATCAATGAAAAAAATGAGTTATATTTTGAAATGTAGCTACATTTTGTTTTAGAAATGGAATATTCTGAGACTATCAAACAATAATATAATTTTTGAATTTTTGAATTAATTGAGAATAATATCAAACATTATCTTAGAGATTGTATTGAAATTATAAAAATGATTGTATTTAGGATTATATGAGAAAATATATATGCATTTTTTATATAGGTAGAGACACTTACAATTAAGTTGCTTGCTTATAAAATCCTTGAGCATAACAACATCCATTAATCTATAAAACCTTTATGAAAAAAATTTAAACTAATTGGATTGTTTTATTGGACTTTTACGTTGCCATGCCAAGGTTTGGTTGTAGCCACCTATTCAACCAAATATGTCCATGAAAATATTTCTTTTCATCATGAAAGTCATTGCACAAGAATTGTACAAAATCTAGTTATCTTTTTGCTATAATCACCAATATAAATTTACCTTTTTATGTAAATTTATAATAACAACAATTCTTCACAAAACTAATAAAGATTTTTCACATTGTTACATTATGTATAATCTCATATAATAAAAATAGATAAATATAATTCAAATATAATTTAAAAGTCTAGATTGACCTCAACAATTATGTTTGACTACATAGCAATGGAATTGGATTTCTAGGAGATAAAACTTTATTGCCAAATTTGTTAACAATAAGTGTAAACAAACCATTTTTTAGTTGGCAATATATCTCAAGATGACAAGATATATATTTAGAAATGCTAAATTTTGACTAAAAACTATTTTTTTTATCTCCTAAAATTTCATTTGACTGCTATTCATCCACATTAATAGATATTTTGTTCAATACACTACTTCCTCCATGCCAAAATGATCTTCTTGTTGTAGGAAGAAGGAGATTGGCGGATAGTTTTCTACCCAACTACAATGCTCAAATCCATGAAAATAGGGAGCATTTCTATTTCCATTGTAAATGATTCTTTCATTTGTAGTTTTTTAGTGAACAATTCCAAAGGTGTGGGCTAAATGGAGATTTTGCTCCAATGGAGCATGTAGCAAGTCAACACTAATATGCCTTGGTAGTCCCTCTTGTATCAATACCACTCTCAAAATCAATAGCAATCATGTATCAATGAGCTAATAAATGACTATATAGTGTATAGTGACACTGCTTAAGTGGGCCCTCCTATACTGCAATATACAATTGAGTGGCCAACACGATGCTTGTTAAAAATGGTTTTAATATTCAATTTTCAAGTACCCTAGAACCACACTTTAAAAAAGGTTTTGAAATTCAAAATTCTAAGGTGATAGGTGTGCACTGAACTTTATTTACAATTCAACTTTTTTACCTTAATCAAGAACATTTTGTCTAACATGAATATCATTTTGGGACAAAAAGAGTATATTTTATTGAATTTGACTATCAAAATTTAAGATTGATCCGTGCTTTGACTAAGGTCAAAAATTTGCAAGAAAAGCCTTGTGCGAACTACCAATAAGACTCTTTTCTTCCAACCGCAATGCGCCATGTGACAATGGAAGTGCAGGAGGTTATATTTTCTATCCCATGTTCTTTTGGATACTGCTCTAATGGGATCGTGGGAACGTGGGAACGATCGTCTCTGCGGGGAATTAGGGTTAGGGGTGAGAGCTGCCGCAAGGGGTTCTTCATGAGCGCAGGGACCACATGCCCCCTTCTTTCGCCATCTCTCTCCGGAGCGTCCCCGTCGGTCTGTAGCGGCGACAACATGGTGAAGTTCCTCAAGGCCAACAAGGTGGTGGTGCTCTTGCAGGGGCGCTACGCGGGCCGCAAGGCGGTCATCGTCAAGAACTTCGACGATGGTACCAAGGAGCGCCCGTACGGTCACGCCATCGTTTGCGGCATCGCCAAGTACCCCCGCAAGGTCTGTATCTGTGCTGCGTCTACATTACATTGACTTCTTAATTATTTTAGGTTTATGTGAGAATTTCCTTTGGTGTCGGCCGCTTATCGTGTGGATGTTCCTTTCCGCATTTACATGGAGTATTGCGTTTTTTAGGGTTAAGTGGATTTGTAGTAGAGAGCTCTTTCCAGGTTTCTAGGGTTTGTAGTTGGATACGGGATTTTATTTTTTTTACGACGAAGTGCAGACAGAGATATTAGGGTACGAGGTTGATTCAATTCATCCTCAGTACGGAATATTATGTGCTCTATATTTTTGCTTTCTGGGGCATCATTCAGCGCAATTTTGAAGTGGATCCCTTCTCTGTCGAAGCTGCATCCAAGATAGCGAATTTATTTGTACTGTTGCGATTTGAGAGAATTAGATTAGAGAGTAAGAGATTCGATTTGTATATCTGTGATGCAGGTGATCAAGAAGGCGTCACAGAAGACTATTGCCAAGCGCTCCAGGCTGAAAGCTTTCACGAAAGTGGTAAACTACAACCACATCATGCCTACCAGGTACTCGTTTACTCTATGGCTTTAGTGTACCTTGTGTTCGATAAGGTAATGCAGCGAATTTGTATGTTAGTGAGAGTCTATGAAACGTTTCCGACGGTCATTGCGTACATGTCTAACAGTAGTGCTCTCGTACAGACTACGGTTTTAGGTGATACTACCTCGTGTGGTCCTTTCATATTTAAACTTTGGGGGTTAATTGTATAGAAGTGTGAGATTGACGAGTTTATGGTCGTGCCTCTATTTAATCCCAGCCTTACGTGACGTGTTTGTCTGATTCATGGGAGGCCTAAAGAAAACTGGAAGTTTCGCTGACAACACCCTTATTACTGGGTGCAATCTGATAGTAGCTTCTCAGACAGCCTTCTTGAATAGTATTTTCGAGCTTTCTTTGATTTGATTGTATATTCTTAGATTCAATTTGTAGTGAAGGGTTGACTGAGGCACACACTTCGATCATCATGGTTTCTAGTTGGCTGTAAAGCACGTTTGTTCTTTTACACCGTTTGTTTCAAGCTTCGAGTGCTCCGTCCTTTGTTCCAAAGAATTTGTGTAGGCCGGGTTTTTTAGTTGAAAATTTTCTATTGCACCTTTAAACTTTTAGTCAATGAAATTCGTATGTGAGCTCATAGTGCTAATGTTGACACAATGTGTACGTTGCACATGACAGGTATACTTTGGACGTTGATTTGAAGTCCACCGTGACTGCCGAGAAACTGGAGGCCACTGCCAGCCGTGTAGAAGCCAGAAAGGTATTCATTGTTCACTTCTCCCACATTTGATAACGAGCCCTCATTTGTAGCTAGCAATTTTGCACTACTATCGTATGAGCTATTTTATTCATTGAAATATCACTATCGTCTTTATGGCACGTTTAATTAGTATGTTGTTACCTTTTTCTCGAAGTGAAATGTGGTTGTCCATATTCAGAAGAATATCCGAAATGCAACTGTAAACGTTATTAAGTGATCGGTGGTTTGATGATGGTAGGGGGCGAAAGCAGTTTTGGAAGAGAGGTTCAAAACTGGCAAGAACAGGTGGTTCTTCACCAAGCTTAGGTTCTGAGGATTTTCAGAAAGCTTTGGGCAGTTGTGAGAGATGGATTGTAGAATCCCGTTCTATTCCTGAATCATGTTATGGAAAGAGGTTGGATGCCATTCAGCATTCACAATTGAAAGCAACTGTCATTCGCTTCTCATACCTCAACCCTGAAGGACAGGCCCATGACCACTCATTTTAAGCCTCCCTGTCTATCACTCTGTTTGCTGCCATTTTGCAACTAGATATGAATGGAAAATTTTATGATTTTTTCCAGTAATTAAATCTTATGTATGCTGCAAGTCGTGAAAATTTCAAATTTTGTGGGGAAAATTTCAAATTACTTAGAATTTTCTTAATAAAAAAATGAACACAATTCTTATCAAATGCAGAATATATTTGAAAAATCTAAAATTTTCACCACAGATGTATGTTATAGTGTCACTCTAAAACGAGTTCACCGAAGTGATTACTCTCTGAGTTACAAGGTCCGTAAAGGGTGAATTGACCCCCTCATCATAATATTTGATACTACTACCTTCCCTGCGACGGAATGATGTGGACTAATCCACAATATTTCATCTATTTCATCCAGGAGATGAAATGGTGTGGTATATTCCACACCCCACCAGTAACTATGTATACAAGTGTCAGAGTTGAAGTGAAACCTGCTGGGTTACTTACAGTGTACGACAACTTAAAGTAAGTGCCAATACATAAAGAATTTCATTTTGAGTTGCAAAGTAAAAGAGAAGTTGTACGTAACGTGGGTACATCCCAAACCGCCACTTTTTGCTACTGAGCCTAGTTACTATTATTAGACTGGTATAATTTTCATATGTTCTTGCAGGCAAGTGAAATGAAGTTCCACCGCACCAGAGAGCATGGCATTTGGATAATGTATGCCAAAGTTATTAAGGAACAAAGTTTGGTTCTAAAAACATTTCTTCTTTACAGGTACAGAACTGATTTTTGAGATGTACATATAGTATAGATGATGGTTTAAGATCAGTGGCACATTTGGGTGTACCTAGCTTATACATTTAGGGTGGAAGAAGGTAAAACAAACAATGTGGGTTATGTAAATTAGAAATAGAAGGAGTCCTAAGCTCATGGTTAAGTAAAATGTAAAAATTGTGTTAAAATAGAATTTTAGACCTCATTAGGCATAGTAGCATAACATTGTTTTAAAAATTTTGAACTAAGTAAAGTTGGAAAATCAACCTAAGTTCCATCTTCAAAAATCCGTTTGATAAAAAGTTATGAATAAATTTCAAAGGGGATGTTTGAAAATGTCCAAATACATGTCCCTTTCAACTCTTGTATGAAATTTATCCATAACTCAGACGCATTTTTGGAGATGATACTTAGGTTGATTTCTTTACTTTATTTAGTTCAAAATTTTTAAAACAATGTTATGCTACTATGCCTAAATGAGGTCTAAAATTATTGTTTTAACACAATTTTTACATTTTTATAATGAACAGTCAAACTTGCATCTTCAAATTATCCCATATTCTTTGAAGATTCATAATGGATAATAGATTTCAATATAAAAATGATGTCTCTACTCTACTTCTCTACAAATGTCTATGAAGCAATCTTTTCATTTCACCATCAAAATATGTTTTTGGTGGCATATGGTTGAATTGCATTGATATTATATTCAATGAATTCTTTGGACTTTTGGCAAACCATCTTTCATCACAAATTGTTTGTTGGTTTGTAAGTTGATCCTAGAATTAGCATAAAAAATGGAACACACTGTAAATGAACCACCACTATTCATATCCTGAAGCTTGCATTAGTGGTAGTCACAGCTTGTTCACAGTGATGGTGAACAATGAACATTGAAGTGGTGATAGCATAAAGGTGGCTTCCTTTCGACGGAATATTCTTAGCGGAACATTGATTGTTCACTCCCAACATCCACCTCCGGAGGTGGATGTTGGGAGTGAACAATCAATGTTCCGCTAAGATTATTCTTTTGTTCTCTTAACTTTCAATTACATCCATCCATCTCACCATTATCCATCCTCCATTGTTCATTCTCAACATTTGAACACAAAGGGTGGTCACGGCTTTTACAATATTCGTCACTTCTCATTGGCCCCTCAAAGTACTTTCCATTGTTCATTGTTCACAGTTCACACACCACTTGAACATGCCCTAAACGTTATAAAGATAAACACAAGGGTAAACTCTGGAATTTTTTATTTGCAACACATGATAATATTTTGAATATCTGAGTTCATGTTTGCAATTAGAGGCCCCAAATTAGGTAGAATAGATGCAGAATGGTCAATAAAGCATTATGTTCACCTTTGATACATTCAAAACTCCAATATGTACCTCTGTGTTAGAAGACACTTTTAAAAAACCTGCACAATCTATGGCCTCATGAACCTCCTACCGTACTCGAAATGCATCAGTGAAAGAAGACTCCGCCTCACAACAGAAGACCAAGACACGACACCTCCTCCCAGTAACATGAACAAGAAGTCAAAACACTGAACAAACTTGCTATTAGATAAATAAAAAAACCAATCAAGGATTAATTAATTAGCAGATTCTCTCAGTAATACGCTAAGCATACTTGAAAAAGCTTTCCTAATCACGCGCTACACGGCGGCGAACACCTGTGACTCGCTCTATAATCGTCAATACAAATGCAAAAATCTCAAGAAGAAAGGTCACAATCTTGGCACATATGGACTTGATTGTTGTGATCGTGAAATTCCAAGCCGAAACTGGCCAATAGTATGGATGGAGTAATCGGAAAAAGAGGCTGATAAGATGCCTAGAGTGCCGTCCAACCTGTGGAAATGAAAAGAATTGGAGTTAAATCCGAGTGTTTGTGAACTAATAACAGAAATCAACACTATTGAAAGCACAAACAGCCACTCATAATAGCTTCAAAAAAATAAAAATAAATTCTACTGTACAAATTTACCGTTCAAATTAAGGGGCAAGATTTCTACTTTCTAATGGTAAGTTTTGTTACCTTCCTTCTTTAACACTTCATTAACCCCTCAAAGCTTGAATCCTTTCTTGAATTTTTGCATATTTCTGCTTATGTCTTATGCTTCATAAATATAGATTATTTACCTCAATTTCATCAAATTCGTCATAGAGAAAGTTTTAGGAAAAGAAAGTCAAGCATTGATTTGGATGAAAGCAAAGTTCTATAGTCAAAAAAAGCCCATGGAACCTCTCCGTACATCATCCATGTTGGACATTGGAGCATTAACCTTTAACCTTTAAAGGACGGACTAGTGATCATGGAAAGCATCCCTTTTGATACCGTGTGAATCATTCCCTCAAAAAATTGTCAAAACACTCATTGGAAGCCAAACTACTAAAGAAGACCTCCCCTTTTCACAACAAAATTCCAAAGATGAATAGTTGCACTTCTATCCTACTAGAAGGATTTTGTGTCATCCATCGGACCAAACATCCTTCTCATGACGTTGAGGCCAATGGATGTAGAAACAAAGAATACACCTAATGGTCCAATAATTCAAGCATTTTGGTTAATGATTCATTTCCGACTCCTATAGTTATGGAAACAGTTAGACTCCTGCAAAGAATTGTTGCAATTGGAGTGCTCTAGGAAAGGCATAATAATAAACTTTCAAGATGTTCAGGAACGTTTGTGTGTCTGAATATTGTGAAATTAATATGGTGGTTGGTAACCCTTTGTGATTCTTCCCAAGTCAAATGTCGTCAACACAATTTGCCAGGTCAGAAAATTCATAGAGCTGGATTTACTTACTGGAAAAAGAGCATCCAACGTGTCCCAAGCAGCATGTCGAACTGGCCGAGTTGGATACATCGGCCCTCCAGGAGCTGTGAAGGAATATAACGCAGTTTTCAACCGTGTACTTGTAGTTGCCCGCAACTCCACACCTTCATAATCATGACAAGTTCTCAATCAGTTCTTCGCCTTACATGATTCCTGAAGAGAGATCTGTTCATACATGCAAGAAAACCAAACAGACAGCTACTAAAATACCTTTCAAAGCCTTCATGCTCGTAAGATAATGAAGCAAAACAGGCTCTACCTTCACCTTTTGTAGCTGCAAGTTACCTCAAACAGACACCAGTTCGAAACATCAGAACATAACCGTTATATTCAACATGAAAGATATGGAAGCTAGCGGTGACATGGATTCGCAATGAGGGGAGTATTTTACGTTCTATATTTGACACTAGAAACAGCTGCAAAAGATGACTGAAGATCATTTCCATCTTATGTGCCAGAAATGTTATTTTCTGTAAGTACTACAAAACGGATTAATCTACCTGATCTGTCAACTCCGTCACAAACATGTCTGCTGGTTCAAGGACGACATTGTTTGTCTTGGGAAAGTTCTTCAAATAGTACCCAACTCTATCGGCTGCAAACAATGACAAAAAGATTAATTGCTTTCATTCGCTATCTGAATAATTAACTACAACTGACAGTTCTAGTAAAAAATAGCTTCTTCCATAGCCCTTCTGAGAGCTCATAAAGCCACCACAAATCTGTTTACATTTCAGGTAAACAGTACCTGGTTCATAGTACAACAGGTATCTAGAGACCAACAAAAGAAGATCTTGTCGAGCCTGTCCATTCAAAAGAAAAAAAAGACACACTACATCAGTAAACGAGACTTCCAAGATTTTCTCCTACTAAATGCCAGACCTGAACCTAGGCAAGACGACTTTAAAAAATCCAGAAAAAACAATGCAAAAACGAACAAATAGGGATATAAATTAGTTGCACCTGAATGGGAACCCTAGCGAGACGAACAGGGTCTAAGACAACCTCCTCAAACGTGTACTGCAATAAGAACACCCGTCAGCACCAAGGATACATGAAATTAAACAGATAAATTAACCTCCTGCACGCCAAGAACAGTCCCTGATGAACATGTAAGCATATCATGAAAGTCACAGGTTCATATCAAATCTTCTGCAAAAAGCTTGACAAGAGGACATAGCAACAATGAAATCATCTTTACTCATGCCTCTACTATCTAGAAGAAAAATGTGTGGGCTTACATTGAACATAGAGAAGAATCGCCGTACATTACTTTGCAAATCAATCCTTCACACAGACATGTAAAAGCAGAAAGAAAGTCAGTAGAGTCACAGCCACGGCTGACGCACAAAAATGAGAAATGTCGACCCTACCATGCGAAAAGTTTAAGTAATTGAACTCTGGTTCGTCGGCCCATTTTTGTTGCAAAATGATTTAAAAAGTATGATATCAGAATTGGCCGTACCAAAATATATTGCTCGCACCTTCTACGAATGCTGTTGAATATCGCAAAAATCCTTCTGATTCTTCTCTCGGAATTTCAAATAACTGTTCGACGCACAAAGACTCAGTCAGAAATGGTTCAAAATTCGATTCAGTTGCGCAAGGATTATGCTCGGCCAAAGTTTAATGTGTATCCCAGTAACTCCTTTCGACAGGAAGGAAAGAACATGCAACTTTAAAATGCATGATTATTTTTGAAATCAATGCTAAGAAGAGAATTGGGGGTTCATGTGTTTTCAAGGGAGAAAAAAAATTACCCATCGGTGGAATAGAAGCGCGAAAATTTGAGAAACAAATGATTGACTCCATAGTTGTAGAAACAAAGGGAGGATTTCCTTCCCATCATCTGGAACTTGAGCATAGTGTTGTGCAAAAACTTCATAGAAGCATATACGTGGTTGACTGCCATTTGCAGTCACTGGACCGTCGTTCTCCACATCATCGACAATTTCGGGGGAACCATAAAGTCTTTCTGCAAATAAACAGCAATTCCATTCTCGCTCAGAATAGTGATAACTGAAGAAAGAATAACCCCAAACCCTTCAACCCAACACAAAAAGAGTAGAGACATCACGTTTCATATTGTATCGTTTAAAAAGCATTATGATTGTTTAAAGAGCTTTCCTACCTTGAGCACGAGGGTCCACTTCTAAGGCAACATCCGTAAAGAGCTGCCGCAGTAATTCTCCTCTCTGGGCGGGATAATCAAGTGCCTGCCATTGCAGTAAAACCATCAATGGAAACGAAAAAGACAACTTGAGCATGATAGTGACATTTTAAATCCCTGAAGGACCAATTTTTTTAGAAGTTTAAGCAGGTCATATTAAGAATTTTTTGGTTCGATTTTATTCAAATTTCTGACCGACACAAGCAATGTTCTTCACGAATCCCAGTGATGTAAGAATTGGACCCATCTGAAAGAAATTTTCACAAATACATTCCATCGAATTAGTCATATTAGAACCATGAATCCTTGGTTGTTAACTCTCTTCACAAGTATAAAAATTCAGTGAATCCAGTACCTTCTGTAGCTTGCGCTGGACTTCTACGGTTAGCTTCTTCCTAAATGACGATGGTGCAAGTTGACGCCGCTGAAAGGAGCGGCCTCCCATTCTGAACTACCAGATTCTTCAACCGCTTCGCATGGAACCATTACCAAATTGTCAATGATATTGTCCACCACAGATTTCAATACTTCCTAATACTGTCTCCAATACCCGCAATATTCGATTCTCCAGTCCCTCTCAATAAACAATCGTAAGCACCGACTGCCATTCTTCAAGAACCCTCGGCATTATCAAAACAAGGACAGCACTTTACCTGTTACATACCATACACTGAGTCAGCTGATAAATTACTCCTTCACATAAATTTCATAATATATGTGTGCACATTCTTCAAACTCGAAGAAAAAAACGGATATTAAGCTTTGCACCTCAAACTCGTACACAGTGAAGGATCGTCAATACTCTACACTCATCTTCAAAACCCTGAAAGACGAACAGAAGCGATTGGTGTAGACTAACTCTCGTATTTCGGCAACCCCGTTACAATAACAAAGCAGCAGAATTGCATCCCCCCAACCAAAGATTACACGATCTCGTTCAAGATTACCACAGATTAGGTCTTCCTCAGTCCTGCTCTTTTCAAGCAAAAATTTCACAAAAGCTCAAAAATCACCCACTACCACATTCACAGAGTCAAATCTACTCATCTTCCAGATCAGTCTCCAAATCAGAACATCTCTCCCTAATCCCTTGCCCTGCTTCATCTTAGACTCCCGATAGCTACTCACAAACACTAAAACCTTAATTCGTCAGAAATCCAGAAACCAAAAAGAAAGGAAAAAAAATAAAAAAATAAAAAAATAAAAAGACCTACCGTCCACCGCAAAAGCGACCGACCCCAAAATCGAACAAACCCAAAACCGCACACACCACCAAATCCACCACCAAATCTTCAAAACACCAAAGCCAGAGAAGAAGAAGAAGATGAAGCTGACAAGATCCAGGACGAAGCTTTTGTTGAGAAAATTAGGGTGGCGTCTAACTTAGTGTACGTTGGTGTGAAAGTGAAGCTTGAGCGATGAAGGCTTTGCGGGAATGGTGGTTGCGCATTCCCGCACTTGGAATTCAAAACATGGGTTGAAGACGATTGCTGAATGTTTCTTCCTTGCAATCAGAAGCTGCGATTGCGTGAGTTGACAGTGATGATGATGCTGTTGCAATTGTCGCGTTGCTGGTGTCGATAAGCATGACGAGGAATCGGTCAGTGGTGTTGGAGAGAGGAAGGTGGGAGCTCGCCAAGGGGTTTTCGTGTCTGGTCGTTTGCCGTGGTCGTCGTTGTGATGGCCACGTGGGGCATCTCCAACCCCACGGTATACATTCGTCCCCGCCAAATTTTTTAAACCGTGAATGTCGGTTCTCAACTGAAGAGCTTACTTGGGGAACAGTTGAAGTTCTACACATTATGTTGAATAAAGAATTTTTGTCTTCACACCACATTTGTAACTTTAGAACCTTAGAGATTTTTCACTCATTATATAGAATTCTAAAGAAGTAAAATTTTCTACACATACTAAATCTAAATACACATTAAAACTTCAGTTTTTAATTGATACTTTTAATAAAAAAAACATAGCACACATTCAGAAAAATCCATCAACATTTTATGATTGATAATTTGATCATGTGTACTCAATGAGTGTCCATCACCACCTTTTTAAGAAGCATCAAAAGTACATGTATACATTCAATCATGAGTATCCAAAATGACACATTTGGGCTAAAGAGACATTATTTAAAATCTAGATGTTGTTTACACAATATGTGCACAACCAAAACATTAGAGCATATTGTGGGATTTTAGTATTCTTAGAGGTACCACTTTTAAAACTCATCCCTTATTTATATAATATTCAAAGAATGCATACTAAACTACATTGGAGTTCTCTCTCATTTACCAATAAGATTCCAAAAAAATAATTTATATTTATTGATCATAATTATATTAATAACAGTTATGAGAACACTTACTTAAGTTGAATGAAACAAGTTGATGAATAATACAATGACTCTTGTAAATATTCATACACTTCAAAAATTGCCATAACTAATTGAGGAATTAGATTATTCCAACAAAATTTTAAGTTTTAAAAATAAAAGTAATGCACTTGTACAAAATTTAGAATATTTTTATATTTGAAATAATTTAATCAAATTTATTAGTGAAAAAAATATTAATACAAGTAAATTTTTTTCAAAAATTTATAGTAAGTCAAATGAGTTTATTTTTTGAATTTTTCTAGAACAAGTTTCATAAGTTTTAAATTTTATTGAATGAAATATTATTGACTAAAACATAATCCCAAATTAATTTTTTTCTTATAATTCACTCCAAAAATCTTTCAAAAATCATGAAAAGTAATCTATAAATATTTTAATACACTTTTCAAATTTTCTACACTTTTCAAAAAATTTCAAAGTCTTCTATGATGCAAGATTAGTTGGATAAAATGTTAGCGAGGGATGAAGCATGGATGTCAATTGAAAGTCCTTTGTAAAAAAGCAAAGATGCTAGTGCAATTGGCCCATGGCTTGACTCTCTAAAAATATTTTCTTATGTTCTACATTAACCCCTAAAGGATTGTTTGTCCCCTTGGGGGACAATCTGGGTCTAGGTAGGTTTCTATTGTCTCAATTTGAAGTGAATTTTTCTGAGATTTTTTGAGGTTATGTAGTTTTGCGAGAGCTTTGTAGATAAATAATTTTTGTTTCAATCAGATGCCAGATGAAAAAATTATGGCACAATAAGCAAGAAACAAAGATTGGCGGGTAGCCCAAAAAAAATTACAGAAAGTCAAATATTTTTTTTTGAATTTTTTTCCTAAAATATTATATTTTTATCTATATGTGAAGCTTTGATTCATTCTATTTGGACTAGGGATGAGAAAGTTATGGACGATCTTAGTTTTTTGGGCAATTTATGCATCTTCTTAAGAAAAAACTTTTTGTCCAACTTTGAATGCTAATATCTTCCAATCCATACTGTCAAATTTGATGAAATTTTTACTACATGATCTCAGACAAGTTAAGTACAAGATCCTACAATTAAAAAATTAAAAAAAAAAAAAAAAAAAAAAAATTGGCTTCCTTAAGTGAATTCAATAGAAATGGTAATTTTGAGTGTCTCCTTAGGGCTTTAGGGGTTAAATTCAAGTACTGAAGTTGCTTTAAGGATGGGCTTACATAGAAAGCCTAGTGCACAAGAAAAAGCACTAAGGTAGGTATACCCCAAACCGCCACTTTTTGCTATTGAGCCTAGTTACTATTATTAGACTGGTCAAATTTTCATATGTTCTTGTAGGCAAGTGAAAGGAGGTTCCAACACACCAAAGAACATGGCATTTGGATAATGTATGCAAAAGTTATTAAGGAACAAAGTTTGGTTCTAAAAGCATTTCTTCCACATAGGTACAGAACTGATTTTGGAGATGTATACATAGTATAGATGGCGGTTTAAGGTCAATGGCATATTTGGGTGTACCTACTTTAATAGACAAAGAACAGTTCCACGGCTTATCAGTGAATGTGAAAGTACAAAAATGAATTCTATCAATATAATACATTCTAGTCATAAAAGGAATATAAAAGTGTTTTTTATATTTTGGTATTGGAAAACTTACCCACCGAGACATCATGCCAACCCACTCTAAAATTCATATGATAAAATTTTCAAATTCTGAATTCATATTTGAAATCAAAGGCCCCAAATTAGCTAGGAGGCATGATGAAATAAAAAATTTAATTGGCACAAATTACGGGGCAATTTTTACATTTACCGTTTGACGGGGCATTACATGGGTCAATCCTCTCTGGCCAATTTATAGTGGCTCTCAAAATGTTTAGTACACTTAGAGTGGCCAAGGAGGATTGACCCCTGTATTGCCCTGTCAAAGGGTGAATGTAAAAATTGCCCCGTAATTTGTGCCGCTTAAATTTTTTATTTCATCATGCCTCCTAGCTAATTTGGGGCCTTTGATTTCAAATATGAATTCAGGATTTGAAAATTTTACCATATGCGGCAAATAAAAGATTACAGTGTTTTCTGCAGTGATAAAACACGGGGCAATACAGGGGTCAATCCTCCCTGGCCCTGTAAATCTATGCACCCTAATAAACATTTAGAAGGGGGGACCCATGGACTTCCCCAAATGAGAAAGGCATCCGGTAGCTGGCAATCCAATTGGTTCCTCTTAAGACCACTTGATCCATCCCAGGTGGAAAGATAATTTGCACTCCTAGTCTGACGACACCTGTCCTCCCGTACTGAAAAAGGAACCACCTTGAAATTTGAACAAAAGCTTTTCCACAGTAAGTTGCTGACTGTACTGTCCAGTACAAATAAAGGTCACTTGCTCAATGGGAACAAAATAATTCGGAACAGCACCAAATTAAATTGTCCAAGTCAAAGGTTTTAGCCTTGATCCCTATTACTTTATTGAATTATTATTTATTTTGGATCTAGTAGGTAGTCAGAGGGAAATCTAAATTGTCTTTGAATGTAATTCTGGACACTCTATGACATGTATGAATTTCTAAAGTGTAATCTAGGCTTTCATGAATATATAACATTGTATAATGAGGCAATGGCCCCCATCCCCATGCTGCAAAGGTATTATGCCTTTCTACACGGAATAGGGGATTAAGGGGACCAAAAAATTAAAGGGACTTGTTGTGGAAAACTGTAGATGTTTGAAACATGACGTACAATCTTAGGAGACTTTAGGAAGTATTGACATATGGCAAAGGTAAATATTTATATAGTGTATAATGCCAATTAATAAGCATGGGTCCCTTTAAATCCCCTATCTAGTGTAGATACCTAGGAAGAATTTATCAAGTAATTAAAGGATTGGAGTTGGCTGAAGAGTGATATAAGACAATTTTGTTCATTGTAGGGGCCTCCTGTTAAGGATGCAAAAATGACCCCTACTTCATTGGTAAACAATGTTATTAATCGATAACATATTTTTTCAATGATAACCATTGAATTGTTTTGTTTGACAAGTTTTGTTTTATTTGACAAGTTCTTCTAAATTTGAGCCACTCTAGTGATGGCAATTGCCACTTAGTGTTCCCCTTAGTTGTACATTATAGGCAAGAAATTGTAGAAGTCAACTATAGAAATAGAACACATCTAGGTGCAAGAACCTTCTAACATGTTGCGAAGGGGTTAACTTCTAAAGGATCAATTACATTGTCTAATGGTCAAATTTTGTTTTGGAGCTCAATTTAGCCTTTTAATCCTGGAAGGATGGGCCCGTGACCAACAATTTCAAGCCTCATTGACCATGACTATATTTGCTATCATTTTGCAACTAGATATGAATGGAAACTTTTATTTTTATTTTTCAAAAATGGAGTCATATGTCTACTACAAGTCATAAAATTTTCAAAGTTTTTTGGAAAATTTTGAAATTACCATGAAGTTTTAAGAAAAAGATGAAGAAAATTCATATCAAATACAAAATATACTCAAAAAAATTGAAATTTTTACCATAGATGTATATTATAGTAAATAACATCATGGTATAAACCAAAGTTAATGTGTTGTTCTAAAATTAGAAAATTAACAAACCATGGTCATAAGCCCAAAGTTCGTATTGCTATAAAATATTGAGATTTATGAATTTTTCAAAATTTTCAATTGAAGTAGAAACTGCACTTCATAAGCTTCATTTCAATAGTTAAACTCAAATTTTAAAAATATCATTTTTATTGATAAAATTCACATAAAAGCATATAGCAAGAAATGGCCTAAATACACTACAAGGATGATGATCCATGGATTAACCCTTAAAGGACATTGCATGCCTGATGGGCATTTTGAAAGTCAAATTTGAATTTTTCACATAGTCCTTGATTTTAAATGTTTTAAAGCCTAACTAAGAAATTGTAGCTCTAATAATCTATTTTTATTCTATTTTATTTATTTTTTTAAATGATTAAATTTGTAAATTTTTTTGTACTTTGAAGATAGCCTTTTGAAAACTCAAAATGCACCTCTTTTGAGTTTTTTCTATCAAATTTCTCATGGTGTGAGCTCAAAGAATATACCAATTACACTATGATGTTTATCACTATTATTTCCATAAAAATTTTATACTATTTAAAATATTTTTGTAATTACTGTGATTTTTATAATGAAATATCTTTAAAAAATCATATAAAATTCAATTTAATGTTTTTAATTATGAATAAGTAAGGATAAATTTTAGACATACATTAATACATGTGGAAAATATATATTTTTTGAAATGTGTGTTTTAATGTAGAAATCTAATGAAGTTAGACCAATGAAATGTCCTTTCAAGGTTAAGCATCTTTTGCTTTAGAAAAATTAATAATACAATAGTGAAGGAATTTGCAATACTATTCATTGAAAATATATTCAAGCACCTTGAAAGAAAAATTGGATGAAAAAAACATTTTTTTTCCATCCTACAGTCTTAAATGAAGTCAACCAAATGAACACTTAGTGTTTCTAGCAACGGGTTTGACCTTGGAAGGATGCCAAGGAGTTTTGTATCCTTTGGATGGTCAATTAGACTATTGAAGAATGGATAATTTTCATCCAATTTTTTAATTGCAATTTATTGATGTTATATCCACATTGTTGAGTTGAGTTCAAGCTAGTTTAGTTGTTGTTTTTAAATTTTTTATAGGATTTTTTATAAAAAAATGGTACACTAGAGTTAATTGTAAAGTATGTACAATGCAGGACTACAAGCTGGAGTTTGGAAAAAACACAGGACAAAACTCCATGGAGCACCAAAATTGAGGTCCGATGGAGTTGGGGTTATTTGTGTTTCTTTTGAACTATTCTTAGTTATACCTTCTTCTGACACTCCTGTTTGAAATTGCAGTTTCCTTTATGATTAACTCTACTATCTAATGTATTTCAATACTTTGATTTTTTCCCTTAAACTTTGATTTTTTGACTTTGAGAAAGACTATCAAAACGAAGCTTCTAAAGTGTAAAAATCTGATACAACAATCAGACACCACGTCCTGTGTGGCCATTCTCCGAACGACTCAATGAATGAAATTAGGGTTTTGATAAACCCTGAAGCCCACACCCAAAAAATCGTACTGTCAGAACCCCTCCTAAAAATTCCAATCACCAACGAAAGAAGCATCTGGACTCAGATTGCACCTTCTGATCTCGAGTCCGCAGCATCACTGCATAAAAAGAAGAACAGATACAGTATATCAATCAAGGTAGATCGACGAGACGAGACTATTTTCATCACTTTTAAGCATTTTCGTATGCGCAAGAGTGTGATTTTTGGAAGTTGTATAGAGCTGTGCGTAAACTTTTGAATGAAATAGGTTGTTGTGATCAAATTTTTGCAAATTTCTTATGCAATCACTCAAAGTGGGAGGTTATGGAGCACTAATTGGAGACACTGCAGACAACCCTATTTTCAGTCAATGATCAATGGCCATACACACACAGGTTTACAAATCATAGTTACACCACTTGTTAATTGAAGGCTAGTTTGTTGGCGAACGCTCCCAATACCTGACTACATGTACACCTATGCCACCTATCTACCGTAGACTGAATTAGTTAGTAACTGTTAAACTTACTGTTAAAGTATCGTACATCTAATTAATACACTTAGTGGAAATTAGTAACGGAAGGTAGTGGGGATTACGCCAGTTACTTACAGTTACTCACTCAAGTTGTATGTATAAAAACTCGACCTGTTTGTTGAATAGATCATCTGGAATATATGAGTCAATTTTCTACATGGTATCAGAGCGACTGAGAGATCAGAGAAAGTGATTGAGATTAGCAAATAGAGAGCAACTGAGATTAACAGAAAGAAATAGACAGATTGAACTCAAAGATCAGAGTGAGAGTGAGTCTTGTTAAAGACGTGGTATCAGTGAAGCGCTGCTCCTGAAAACCAAATTGCGAGATATCTGTTAGTCAGAGCGATAGAAGCAAGTCAGTACCGAACCAGCAAATACGAACTCGCCGAACTATAGAATACAAGCGGACACAAAGAATTTAGCCTAGTTCTCAATCACCTACGTCAAAGATGGCAGATTCAGCCAGTGTAGCATTCAGGGAGGGAGACAAATTGAAAGGCTCAGCTAATTATTACGTATGGGCTCTAAAAATGAGGGCAGTCCTGAGAGCAGAGGGTCAGTGGTCCATCACAGAAACTGAGCAGAACCCTGCAAACTTTCCAGCCACGATAGAGGGAGAAGTCATGAACGAGATGCAGCTCAAATGGAAGAAAACTCTTGCATGTTGACTAATCTTGCTGTCTGTGTCTGACGACACCATTGATCTCGTTGCAGAGCACACGGACCCAGCCATTGCGTGGAAGGCGCTCAAAGACCAGTTCAACTCCGGCGATCAATCCCAAATACTGACGCTAATGGGACAACTACAGTCCCTCCGCATGCAAGAAGGAAGCTCGATCGAGGACTACATCAAAAAGGCCAGGGAGCTCAAGAATCGATTGAATAGCATGGGTGAAAAGTTATCAAATCGTAACATCAACCAGCTGATGTTGAACGGGCTGCCACGATCGTTCAAAAGTACAATCCAGACGCTCACCCACCTCGACCCCAACATGACGTTTGATAAGTTAAGCGCGAGTCTCCTCTCGGAAGCCCATAGACGTCAGCACCGTAACCAGCAAGTCGGTGACGAGGAAGCATTGGCGGCAAGCTTCCAAAGACAGGCAAACTTCCGTGGACGAGGTGACCGATGGCCGATGCGCAATCGTGGACCTCCAGGGAGAGGATACTTTGGACCTCAGATGCATTCACGCCCACCACCGGTGTGTTACAACTGCCAACAACCTGGTCATCTCGCTAGACAATGTAAGCTACCTCGTAAGTCTTACACTCATCAAGACTCTGCAAAGAACACAGTCTATGCAAATTCAGCTGAGATGTTTAGCTCCCACCTAGATGAATATGATCCATACTGTGACAATTCATACTACTGGGGCAACGGCCCATGGTACCTAGATAGTGGCGCCACTGGTCATATAGCAGCAGACATTCAGAAATTAGATCACAACCCCTCCTCCACTAGGGTAGAAATTTGTGAGGTAAGACTGGAAGAGGAGAATCTCATGCGATTCAGGGGACTGGCTCAGCCACTGTACAAACACAGGATGGTGCAATAAAGCTAAAAACAGTTAAGTACGTACCTAGCATGAAGAAGAATTTAGTGTCAGTAGGTGCTATTGCCGACTCTGGTCACAAGGTGATATTCTCTAGCACACAATGCTGGGTTACTAACAAACAGGATCAAGTAGTCGCATCAGGAAGAAGAGATCCAGCAAACGGATTGTATTGTTTCCAAAATCAGATAGCAGCAATTTCGACTTACTGCACTGATGTCACCGCACTTTGGCATCGTCGCATGGGCCATCTCAGCTTTCCTAGCTTGTATCACTTGTCACAAACACAACACGTTACTGGGTTACCAAAGATTAACTTGGTGAGAAAAATCTACCCCTGTTGCATGGCCGGACGACAACACAGAGAACGTTTTCCTAAAGAAACAAAAACAAGAGCAAGAAGATCGGGACAACGTATTCATACTGACCTCATGGGGCCTATGCAACAGACATCGCTAGGAGGGTCTCGCTATACATTAGTATTCACAGACGATTTCTCCCGTAAGAGCTGGATTTATTTTTTGAAGTATAAGAGCGAAACTATATTCAAGTTTCAAGAATTCAAACGCAGAATTGAAGTCGAGACCGGCCATCCAATCCAGGCATTACGATCAGACAGAGGTGGAGAATACACTTCAACCGACTTCAAAATTTTTTGCATGGAGCATGGAATTCACCAGGAACTCACCCAAGCTAGCACACCACAGCAAAACGGAGTGCCAGAACGACGAAATCGAACCATCATGGAAAGAGCGAGGAGTATGTCTTACGATTGCAGTCTACCAGCTTACCTCTGGACGGAAGCAATGTCACATGCAACATATCTAATCAATCGGAGCCCAACAAGAACAAATTCAGGCATGACACCCGAAGCCAAATTCTCAGGTATGACTTCAGATATCTCAATCCTAAAGATTTTCGGTTGCATTGCCTATGTCCATGTACCCAAAGAGAACCGCAAGAAACTAGACATCAAGACCCATGCATGCCTATTCCTAGGTATAGACAATGAATCAAAGGCCTACCGATTGTATGACAGTAATCGGCAGAAAGTGATTATTAGTCGCGATGTAGTGTTCGATGAATCAAAAGTCGGTTTTCAATACCTGAGCCAAGTCGATCTTGGGCATAGCATCTCGGAGCTACCACAAAGTAGTCAGCTTGAACCACAGACACGGGAAGATACAAAGACTAACCCTTCCCTGCCAGAACCAGAACTTGATACCTTACCTGATCAAAGATTAAACAGACTGGAAGCAGAGCCCGTAAGTTCACCATCTTCTTGCCATCAAACTGAATTACCCTGCGACAACACAAGCGAGAACAGTGAACCCCAAAACCACCGAGAGCCTCAACAAACTAGCCCAGCTCCAAGCATTAGACAACCGGCCATAGTGGATCGTAGTGCTGGACCATCTGAACGACGCTACCCAAGCAGGAATCGGAAACCTTCGATTAAACTCCAAGACTTCTGGACGTTAGTCTCCGAGCTGACAGAAGAAAAACCGATAGATTTTCAAACTGCCTCGCAGCAGACAGAATGGAAAGAAGTGATTAATAGTGAGATCACATCTATCCTCAAGAATGGCACTTGGGATGTTGTTGATCAACCGCCAAACCGCAAACCTATCTCAGCCAAATGGATATTCAAACTCAAGAAGAACGCCCAAGGAAAGATCAGTAAATTCAAAGCCAGACTCGTAGCCAAAGGTTTCCAACAAAGGGAGGGTGTCGACTACAACGATATATTCGCACCTGTGGTAAAATGGTCCACCATACTTGCCATTTTTGCACTAGCTGCAAAACATAACTGGCCCTTGCACCAGATGGATGTGATCACCGCATTTCTAAACGGGACCATAGATGAAGACATCCTTATGGAGATTCCTCCGGGATTTCCCGGATCTGAAGACGGCTCCAAAGTGTGTAGAATCAAACGTGCACTCTACGGACTCAAACAATCGCCAAAAACCTGGTACGATCACATCACCAAGTGGCTCGAACAACAAGGACTCAGACAAAGCAACAGCGCCCCCAACTTGTACTTCTTTAAACAGGATGGCAAGCTCACCATACTACTACTGTACGTGGATGATTTGATAATCACGAGAGATGATCAGCAAAACATTGTAGATCTCAAGGCTAAACTACAGGAACATTTCGAGATGACAGACCTAGGCGAAGCAACCAGCTACCTCGGTGTTGAAATTCATCGTCGTCCCAGCGGCATATTTGTAAATCAGCAGGGCTATATTCAAAAACTCCTCGAGAAGTTTTCTTTATAGGACTGCAATCCCACAAGAATACCATTCGACCCTATGAACCATTTGTAAAAGAAGACAGGAACAACAAAAATCGACCCAAATCTCTATCGCTCCCTCGTAGGAAGCCTCCTCTACCTAGCACACACTCGGCCTGACATCTCCTATGCCGTTAGCTGTGTAAGCAAATACATGCAGGAACCTGAAGAAGCCCATTACCAAGCCGCAAAGAAAATCTTGCGGTACCTTCAAGGCACGATGGATCACGGAATGTTTTTTTCATCTGACAACCCATGTACATTCCATACCTATGCCGATGCCGATTGGGGTAGAGATATCGACACCAGGCGCTCAACTTCGGGAATTCTGCATAAACTGGGTAACTCCAGCATACACTGGAGCAGCAAGCTCCAACCTACAGTTTCATTATCAAGTACCGAAGCCAAGTACAGGGTGCTTACAGATGTTGCCAAAGATATCATTCATTTTTGAAGAATGCTTCATGAATTAGGAGCCATTCCAGAATCACCTACAACCCTGTTGAGCGACAATCAATCGTGCCTGAAACTAGTCAAGAATCCTGTGATGCACGCAAGGACCAAGCACATCAAAATCCATCATCATTTTATAAGAGAAGCGGCAAGCGCATGAGCCATACAAGTTGACTACACACCTACAACAACTCAACTCGCGGATTTCCTTACGAAACCTCTTGCATATAGGAGCTTCGTGGAGAATCGACGCCAAGCAGGAGTCATACCATGCCCATTCGCTAACTCTCAAACCTAATGCGAACCCAATCAGGGGTCTGTGCATTATCTATCTACAATGTCTTCCGACTAACCCTATGCTTGAAATCTGGGGCCCTGGGATTCCTCCTGGTAGCACGGTTGTCCCACCAGCTTTCCGGATGAGCCACCAAATTCCTCCAGTAAGCCTCCGTACCTGACCCAGCCACAGAGCCACTCCCGGAGACTCCAGAGCTCCGATGGACGTCGTAGCTGGACATAACAGGCTCCGCCTCCTCGTGCAATGTTTCCTCATGCTGTTGGATCAAGTACTATACATACACACACATCTCCTGCATTCTCTTACAAACTCGACGGATTGCCAATGCGATCAACCACAATACCAACAGCAAAATCTGCACCTGCATTCAACGACCGGACCCACAACCATCTGGATCAGCGATCCCTGCTCCAGCTTCTATCGCCGACTCCAAGAATATGACCTCACGACAGACGAGCTTCAAGGCACACTTACCAAGGACATCCGATCTTCAGCCTCACGGAGAATGCGCACAGCCTCAACTGGACAAACCAACACTCGCGCCATTGCATCTCCGAATAATTAGATCTTGGAGCGAGGGAGGGTGTTGGCGAACGCTCCCAATACCTGACTACCTGTACACCTATGCCACCTGTCTACCGTAGACTGAATTAGTTAGTAACTGTTAAACTTACTGTTAAAGTATCATACATCTAATTAGTACACTTAGTGGAAATTAGTAACGGAAGGTAGTGGGGATTACGTCAGTTACTCACAATTACTCACTCAAGCTGTATGTATAAAAACTCGACCTGTTTGTTGAATAGATCATCTGGAATATATGAGTCAATTTTCTACACAGTTGTGTGTATGAGTAGGTGGATAACATGGTCAGCAGCAGAAGAAACACAATCAAAACGTGGTCTAACCTTTTCGGTATCCTCTACTTTGGCAACCGCGCCTTATCAATCTCGGAAGAATTCGCAATCTTGTAGTGTAGATTTGACACTTCCACGCTTTGAGATCGAGTTCTTCCTAAGAATAGTTAGGACTGGGAAGATTTGCAGCTGAAACGTATGCAAGCGATTTGAATGACAATGTCCACCGATATTCATTGTCACCACAATCTCCTCAATTGGTAATCTCAACAATTCCTTAAGAAACATACATTGCATACCAGAAACACAAATCTGATACATGCTTAGCAACGAAGCTCTAAGACTTGTTTCTTTCACGTGGCTATGGCGTTCTAGGAGACTCTAAAGATATTCTAGCTTCTAAGGGTTTCTAGAACGCATCCAGAGGTTTGCACAGAAGCCTTGTACATAGTTTTGAAACAATTCTAAGTCACTAAGCCACTGAATCCTAAACCCTAAACTGTAAGTCACTGAAGCATCTTCAAGTCACCGAAGAAGCTACACGCATGTATCTAACAACAAGCTACTGTTTATCTTCGTTTCTGATGCATGTATGAATCAGGTGCGCGGCGCTCCTTAGAGCGAATCTTGGTTGTCGCGAAATGGGTTTTGCCAAGCTCTTCAAATGCTTCCTTGAAAGCAGCTAAGAATACTTTGAAATTGTCTAGAATCGGAGATTTTTTCTCAAACAGCGGATAAAACCAAGCCAACGCTTCTCCGGTGAGCAAAGTCCCCACTAGGCCGACGCGCGATTCCTCTGTTGGGTAATGGTGAGGATGGAGAAAGAACACAAGTTGAACTTGAATGACAAATTCTTGGAATTTTGAACGCGTACCATCAAACTTCTCCGGAAGGTTAATATTTGGTTCTTCAAACTGTATAGCAGTTCGATTGAGGTCTCGGTAAGGTGAATTCTTTCATTGGATTGGATGAATTGTTGGATTTCTTGATGGCAAATTTGGTGAAATCGCGTCCTCAGTCGATTGAGGTACTCCAACTCTTTTGTTGTCATTCAATCTTGTGAGGTTGTCTCATATATTTTTAGTCTTCATTGTCAAGTCCTCAATAGCCTTCAGAATTCTATCTATCTTTGAATCAAGTATATTGTTCGTAACAACATTCTCATCCTTTAGCATTTTGATTCGGAAGTAACTAGACTCAAGAAAACAACAAGCTAGAGGGATCATTGTAGCTAACAATACTACTTTGAAAAACCATAATTTGCAACTCCTAAAGTTGTAAAATGCTTTCAAGAAGAATGGTATTCTATTTCCTATTAAGAAAGATTAAAGTTTGATATTGGTAAAGATCAATCTCAACAATAAGTTATTGCAAACACTCTAACCACAAAGCAAAACAAACTTCCACTCAAGAAAACTAGAACAAGTCTAAAGACAAAATAGAACAACCCTCGAAGAGCTGAAACTAAATAGATTAGGCAGGTGTATGAAAACAAGACTACAATGACAAACTAGAATTACAAAAGATGCATTATTGAGATTGAAGATCTCCTCAATCTCCACTCCTATATGTACGAGCTAGGAGGCTTCTTTAGCTACCTCTACATATTCAAGAAGTTTTCGTAGAAGCTTCCAAAAGTTTCCAAAGAAGCTTCTAGAAGCTTCTACTATCTATAGCTTCTTCCACAAGCAACCTCTAACATAAATGCTACTTAAGAAACTTCTATTTATCCAAATGTTCCTTCATAAATGACTTCATCTTTGTAAAATGTTCTAGAACGTTCTTACAAAGGAATTGTTGTAACTTGTAAGGCTTCACTACTCTTATTGTATAGCCATTCTACCACTTATAATTGCATGCAAAATACATAAGAGCATCCACACCATGTCACTGAACAGTATCCCGGAATGCATTTGACCGGGGCCGGGGTGTCTTCCACGCCCCACCGTTTGGGCGCCAACAGAACATAGGAGCCCGGGCTCACCAAAATTCACGTTTTGGACGCCAACCTTCCGTGTCCGCTCAAGGTTTGAGTGCGCCCTTCTTCCAGAGAGATTTTGGTCGGGAGGTTCATTAATTTTCTGTGGCAAACGTGACCATCCTTGCCCCGCCAAAGGCTGTTCCGCCCTCTCTATGTTCAGTGACACGGTGTGGATGCTCTAATATAGAATTTAGCACCAACACAATACCAATCTGCCAAACTCTAAACCCCAGAAACGCTCAAACGATCATTCATCCATTCAAGGTGTCATTCGTCCCCTGTCCCGGATATGGTCATCTTCTTCCCCGTGCAGACCCTCACCCAAGGTTTTGGCCTTCTTCGCCATTCTTCTTGGCCATGGCGACTCTGCGGACCTTCTCTTCGATTTCAACGTCACTCAATTTTTCCCCACCTTCACTACCACGATTTTCAAATCCTCGTAGAATCACACCTCTCATTCCCCGTTCAAATCATGCAAAACCTTTGTCTCAATCCAAACCTTCATCCTCAAACCCCACAAAGCTTTCACGCCATTCGAATCCGACGCTTCAAGGTTTAAAGCACTTGGAAATTTCTCCGACGTTGGAGAATGTTTCGTTCTTAGGGAGCTTTGTTTCAGACCATGCGAGAGAATTGGCTATTGGCAGTTTGGTATTCGCACTCATTTGCCTTCCAGACGAACACGCACTAGCCTTGGGTCCCGGAGGTCCATTGATGGAGGAGTTTTGGGATAATGTGCGCCGGTATGGATTCTACTTCTTCACGGTGGTGTCTGGGGGGTTGTACAGCTTGGCGAAGCCGCTCCTGGATCTCCTGAAGGATCCGTCCACGCAGATTTTGGTGGTGGTAGTAGTAATTGGGACTTTCTATCTTATGTACTTGACTGTTAGTACTATGCTGGGGCTCAATGACTTCGTGTATGAATATGCGCAATAAACAAGGTGCGGTTTGAAATGGCGGTGTGAAATTGGTATGCGACTCTGTTTCTTGGCGGCGGTGGTGGTGGTGGTGATGGAGGGAAATGGAGAAATTCTAGCTGTTTTTGTTTTTGACCTTTCGCACTTTGTTGTTTTAACACTCTTAGGAGCCCTCAGCTGTACGAATTCCTTGATTCAAATCCTTCATTATGATTCAAATCCATCATTCTGATTCTAATAGTTATCTAGCTGAGTTTGTATGCTGGTTTTCTTATCTTGTCATTAATAATGTAGCAAATTGCGTTGCGAAATTGGTGTGCGGCTCTGTTTCTTGGTCATGCTCTCAATGGTGATGGCGACGGCGAGGGAATGAAAAATTCTAGCTGTTGTTCCTTTCAATCTTTTCACTTTGTTGTTGTAACATTCTTAGAAGCCCTGAGATGCACGAATTCCAGTGATTCAAATACTTTATTCTGATTCTAATAGTTGTGTAGCTCAAGTTTGTTTGTTGGCTTTGTTATCTTGCCATTAATAATGTAGAAAAGAGCCAATAGGAGTAGAAGAATGCTCAATTGGATTCGACTTTGGAAAGTCAGTGCTAGTCAGTTTAGAATGTGATGCTGATTTCAATCCTCAAAGTTGAGGATGCGTGCTTAGAAAGGCTAAAAAATATTATGGTTTTTATAATGCCAGTCAATTCATTAGTTTCCTTTTTTATATTTAATTTTGAATGTTTTTATACAATGTGCCTATTTGTGGGCATATTACAATTCCATTAATAGCAGAGCCAGCAGGAGTTCTATGGGAGTAGAAGAATGCTTGTGATCAAGGATTCATGAATTAGATACGTCTGTTCCCTAGATTCCGGTTTGGAACAGAGGATGTGATAGTAACGAGGGTGACATTTAAAGAGGAATGGTTGTACGACTTCACCTGCTTTGGGTTCATGCCCACCAGTACAGTACCGGTAGTTGGTGTGCAACCCTGAGGTCCAACTAGGGTTAACCATCCGATGACCGACATGGGTGAAAAGATTTTTAGGGTTGCTGCGGCGTTACAGTATGCGAATGGGACGCACTCATCAAGCAATTGGCAGAATAGTGAGAGTTCAGTTGGTGTTGCGTAACTGCTGCTGACCCACCGCCTTTCCTCTTCTTCCAGATTGTTCCTTTGCGTCCTCAGAGATGGCTGGACCCTCGAAATAATTTCTCTCATTTCGGAGGTTGCATGAAAATGCCATTTTTGAATTTGTTCATCGTCGAGTAGAGTTCTTTGAGTAGTTCTTAGAGTAGAATTACTCTTGCAACATTTCTTCTTCTGACAATACTCCTGCATTTTGTAGTAATACTGAATACTTCGCATCCTTAATTGATGTATGTCAGATTATTCTTCTTTGATGTGAATCTGGTATTCTACTTCGTACCTTGAGAGATTTGACACCCCTTTTAGATGGGTCAATTTCCCTATACGGTACATTCTTTTTAACATGCCAACACTTTGTGAGTGAGATAAACCACAAATAGATGCAGAGATCTATACAGAGAATCGCCCCGCAGTAAAAAAAAGTACGCGCATGTTTCATTTTATTCTGGCTTTGATGGATTGGTAGTCATTCCAGATGTTGCTCTGGCAAATTGTTTTATGACCTCAACAGTGACCTGCTGAAATTGAGTGCGTTACACCGAACTCATGAGTCGGTAATTTGTGTATTATCTTGATATTGTACATGAAATGGTAAGAATACTCAAAATTCATGATTGAATGATTTGCTCCTATGATTATGAGACTATGAATCACATACGAGTGTGTCTGCCCCGTGTGTGGGATCAAGGCACCGTCTTCCTGACACAGAGCATTGACAAATCTGCAGTCTCTTCTCTGTAGAAATCTATGTTGACAAGAGAGGGCATGCCCATTAGATCGCTGCCTGTTTCTGCAAATGGATCCACTGAGGTCCAGCAAAGTTTCAGCTGCCAATATGGCAGCAATTGTGCTCCTCAACTTGGGTTTTATCGTCTCAATTGCTGCGGAAGGTACATGCCCAATATTCCTTCTGCATTTGGCACCAAAGGCGTGGTGGACCTTTCGTTCTCCCGCAGTGGCGACCCGTATGTCGACATTGGCAGCTTCATTTTTTACGGTAAAGTGTGAAATGCTATCTTTCGTCTTCATGATGCGTGTAAGGCTCTCCGCTGTTTTGAATGGTTTCTATTATCAGAATGGAGTTTTTTAGGTCTTGCCCCCTTTTTTGAGAGGATTCCAATGCACTGAAATATGTATTAAAGTAGTAGGTATTTAATCACAAGCTTAGATTGCATCTCCCGTGTACAAAGTATCTCATGGTAGCATCTTTCAATTAATTGTGGTAGAGCCTCATTTCTCAAATGGGTGACTTTTCAACCCATGGAAAAGAGACCCCTCCGCAAATGAGTTTCCTCATGGGACCTCACGGAAATGGATTGTTGCAATATTTGTACAGAATAGTTTTCCTTAAAACTCATTTAAGTTGGGATGCTAACCTTGTTTCAGTGAATCATTAGAAGTAATTCTAGTGAATAAAAGTATGAAGAGGTTTGAAACTTATGCCTTTTTTTATGTAGAATTGTGAACCTGAAACACAGTGTTTGACTGCAAGGATAACCCAAATCTTAAGGTATATCTCCACGTGGTCTTAAGAGTGGTCTTTACATAGTGAATTTATAGTCCAAAGGCGTTCCAAAGTGAATTCGTAAACCCTGGCTCGCTAACACCACGCATAACACCAAGTGCAAACAGACCCTTACTTATGGATGTGGAGTGGTGATGCCCGTGGTGATGCAGATGGTGAGCGAATGGAACCCGAGGCTTCTGTCGGGCTTTGGCAAGGATGGATGAATCCATCAGTCTTCCCAGAGTCACTGGACTTGAAGCAAATTTAAACCCTCGTGTGGACTCAGAGATGGCACTGTCGCAGTTCTCTCTTCCACAGAGCCGCAATAGGTCAGCAGCCGCAGTTGACCTTTACATCCAGTGCGATGGAGGATGTGCACAACTTGCTAGAAAGTTTAATCGAGTGTGAATGGATTAGTTGTTGATAACAGGAGTTCATTTAAGAGACAACCTCAGGTCACCAACGGTCTACCTTAGGTCTCAAAATTCCAATCATGCTTTATTAAATATTCACCAATATTTTTTGAAGAACATTTTCTTTTTCTATTTTCTAATCTTTCTGAACCACGTGATTGTTGGATAGGTGGAAGCCCACTCAGCTGGGAGCTTCAATGCATCAACAGCACCATCACCGCTCTACAGCTACGTCAGCACAATCTTTCCACCCGCTGGCCAGGATCACCAGTGCCCATCAACATCCAAAGCGCAGACCAACAAGGCATTATGCTTTTTTGCTCAGATTCTGGGGTCCTGTCCATTTGCTGTGGCCTTGAATCAAGTGGATCCTTCATCTGGAATTTCTTACCCTGTTCCATACACTATGAGCTCGCAAGTGGGGGGAGGCGTTTGGAAGGTCACTGCTGCGCCGACTCGGTTCCTGCCTGTTACTGGTATTCTCTTCAACCGTTTCACAACCTGTTGCTGCCTAATTACAGCGTTTCTGCACTTTCATGCGTTACTAGATGTAAATCTATAATTGTATGTTGGAGACCGCGTGTGATGTTTGGCGGTTGTTCTAAGGTTTAGGGACATCTAAAACCGCCACTTTTTCTAGTGCGCTCGGTTCTTGTTACCGGAATCATAAAGAAAAATGAAAGGAGATTTCAATGCACCAAAGAATGCATCATTTGGATATTGTATACAAAAGTTATGAGGGATCAAAGTTTTTTTGGTGGATGTTTTAAAATCGTTTCTTCAACAATAGGTGTATATGGATTTAGGAGGTGTATATAACGAGAGCATTTGATGAAGTGACCCTTTCAGAGCACCTTGCAATGCTTGAAGTTAGAAGAAAAAGTTGTTGACATGACCAGTAGAATTTAACTCCTCTTATAGTGAGATTTTGACATTATGCATGGTTATTTTTTTTTGACATTTTGCATCTTGTATTATGTAAGTTATACACTTGCCACATTTCAAAATTATAGGAGGAGTTTTGGAAATGCTTCTCAAAGTTGTCTAGGCAAGAAAAAAATTATATTTCTACGAAGAAGGTAGAATAAACCGCCATTCACTACACATCCAAAAATCATATAACAACCTTTGCCAATTATTGCACAGTAATCGCATAATTCAACTACCAAATAATTCAATTGTGATGCAAATAAATTTTTTTATCACTGTCCAATGACTCTACACTATGTGGTGAAGGATTGCAAGGAATTTGTGACTAGATTTCAAGTGCATTGCCTTTAATTTGCAATTAAATTTGTAGGAAAAAATCTTTTTGCATTTTGTCTTTTGAAGGTGAATCTTAAGATGACATTTAATAATCACTCAAAACTTCAAAATATGCAAGTCTCCATGTTTATGTGGAGAAGGATTTGAATTTTGTCTATGCGGTAATTGGTAAGTAATTGGCATATTTACACTTTGTGTCAAAATTTTAAGAACATCAATTAAAAAATGACTTCATATACACCTATCCAAGATCATGTATATATATTCAACAATCATTTAGTCCTTTAGGGGTTAAGTATATATGGTCTTGTAAGGTAGGAGGTGTTTAATGTGACCATTTAACCTTAAAAGGACTAGCCTATCATCACTTTTTCAAACTTCAAAGTCCTAGTGTATATTCCCATTTTGCAACCATGCATAAATGAAATCTTTTATATTTAATTCTAGAGATGTGATCACATATCTCTTATAAATTAAAAAGGATTTGAAGGAGGTTATAAAGTTGAAATTACTTTGTATTTCTCTTAACCCCTAAAGTTCCGTGACTATGTTTTCACTGAAAACGCTCAAGAACTGCCGTTTTTAGTACAAGTACCAAATTTTTGAAAAAAACTTTTTTTTGACTCATGTAACCGTAGGATCTTGTAGTATGCTGACTTGAGAATATGTGGTAAAAATTTCAGAAATTTCCACCACGTGGATTGCAAGATATAAGCATTCAAAATCACTGAAATCGTTTTTTGACCCCTGCAAAAAACCGGGCAGCTGCACTTCAAAAGCTCATTTTTCTATGAAAAAATGTCCAAAAAGGTGGTGCTTCTTTGGATTCTTTTTCCTAAACAAGTTGGCTACATGCTTGAAAAATTTCACATCATTTGGAATTGTATAACATATAGGAAAAAAATAGTAAGTAGAATGAAGTAGAGAATGATTCAAAATACTAAATTGTTAAGAATTTAGATATGAAATTGAAAAATGCCAATCCCAATGGTTGAAATGTTGTATTAAACAATCTACATCCTATGATTTTATTTTTTTCAAAAAATATTGAAAATTGAGTAAGATAAAAGACTTCAAAGTTTATTTTAGAGTAGAGATTCCAAAACTGCCCACAAACTAAAACTCCTCATAACTTTTGACTCATTGGTCAAAATGGAACGATTAAAAGCTTTCCACGTATAGATAGCTCTGGAAAACCAGTTTCAAAATTTTTTTTCTGAAAAAAGTGATTTTTTCTGATCTGACCTAACTGCCCGGCTGAGAAAAAAAGTAACATATTAGGCCATAACTTTTGACTCGTATTTCCAAATGTCATAAAATTTAGTTCAAATGAAAGGTACTCCTCGTCCACAACTTCTATTAAAATTTCAGCCTCAAACTTGTAAATCTCTGGCCACATGTACCTGCCCAATTTTTTTATGTTGCCAAATTCTGCAGGCTAGTCCTTTAGGGGTTAAAGTGAAAAAAAACACATATCAAACATCAATTCTTTAAGGACCAATGTTCAAATCTCAAACAACAAATGAATGCAAATACATCCTAAGCACATAAAAATGCCTTTATTCATCCATCAATTTTTAAAAGATTCTTGTGCTAGTTCTTTAACATTTGTCCACTATAGATTTTGAAGATTTTGCTTTGCAAATATTCTAAAATTCAAAAGATATAAGTAGATCTAGCCTTTTCTCCAATCCTACAAAACAGGGTCAATAGACTTTGGGCCCATTTGGAGTAAAATTTTTGCTCCATATGAACATGAGATTTTTGACCATTGATAAGTACATAATATTAGGTTCACTTAAAAAGAAATCAAAATAAAATATAGAGTCCTAAATTATTCTAAATCACCCTGCAACACAAGGAGGTTCAGTGAATTGGCAATACACTAGTCATTTTTTTTGCAAAGAAAATGTTTTATTTGAAATCCAAATGGTGAAAAATTAGAGACAAGCATTTGGAATATGTAGAAAAAGCTTTCAAAATTTTTGACTTCATTGATTGCAAGGTTATAGGACTTGAAGTTAGAAGAAAATGTTTTTCCTTGAAACTACTCCAATATAGCTAACAAAGTTTGATTCCTCTTAAAATGTGATTTGAGGACTAAAATTTTTTTTTGGATAATTTTATGCCATATTTTATTAGTTACATACATGACAAATTTCAAAAGTTGATGATCTTTTATGCAAAAGATTTTCCAAAGATGCCCAAATTGCCCAAGTTGCCTTGAAAGTTCAGGACGACATAATTTTTGATTCAAACACCCGATTGGAAAAAAAATTATTTTTCACAAAGGAAGTACATGTTTACACATCGTATCCAAATTTCATAAATATCTTACCAAAATTAACTTTGTAGAAGCCTACCGAGATTTACTGTGTACATTGAATGGATAAACAGTCTTTTAAGGATTAAAGGATAAAATGTTAGAATTTTTTTCCATAGGTATATTTAATACATTAGTGTAGAATATCTGGGTTAAATATTTATATTAGAAAATTAGAAAATTAGCACTCCATGGTTATTTTCTTAAAGTTCAAGTTGCAATAGAATATTGAATTTTGAAAAAATTTCAATTTTCAAATTGGAGGAGACACAAGACTTGATGATCAAAAGTTGTCAAAATACACAATTAATACAATAATTTATATCTTTTTTAATGTAGAAATGAAGGATGGAATACTGAACACCACTCATTGAAAATGGATGAAAAAAAATGTTTTTCACCATTTGAGAGGACTCCCTTAAATCATCTACAAGAAACAAATTTTTTTTTTTTAAAGATTTTAGGGTTAAGAGTTGATTTCAATTTTGTAGACATGTTTGAGCCTTGTAATGTTTGTTAGTGAATTTTCTTGAAAAAAAATGAAAGTTGCATGCAAGGCAAGTTAAGGGAATGAATTATGAGTTTAGCTAAAAAATTTAAAAGTTGGAATTACATGAGGCTTTAAAAATGTTCACTTATTAACATATTCACTATTGGTACATTGATGAAGGTACCATATAAACCTATGGGAGAAAGAGTGCTTGTAGATCTTGAATTGTTTTAGCATCTTCTACCCTACATGGTGACTTGTCAACGACTTCCATGCTAATGTCTAGCAAGCTAGTGTCATATGGACTTTAATGACAAATTTTGTAATTACATATTTACTTTATATTTTTGAAATTTGTCATATTGTGTACACATCTAATTGGACAACTTCCACATTATATTAGTGAGTACATGAGAGTGCATATAAATATTATTTAATCTAAAAGGCAATATCATTAGAGAGTGTTTTTTCTCAGAATTAGGTACTTCCATTTGATTTGTGCTATGAATTTAGTTGAGCTCATTTGAGCCATTGTGTACACAAGCTACTATTTGTAATACATAGTAACATACATAGTATGTTGTCTTTTGAGTGGATAGTAGTAAGAGAATGCCAATTTCTAGTTAAATTCACATGTAGAATTTTTGAAAATACACCTCCACCTCCCGCATACTTGTATTTTGGGAACTCAATTCCCAACACATTTGATATGGGATATTTTAGCCAAATTCTGTAATTGTATTCATACCTATATTTGTATTCTATACCATATTATATAGCCATAGTTTGTATCCGTTTTAGAGAGCCAAGATCATCCATTTGATAAATATATCAACGCCTCTGGATTTTTCAAAGGATCAATGGCTTTGTGGGGTTCTAATGCAAGGTCAACGCCTCTAGATTTTTTAATACATAACCTATTGTAAATTTTCCAGTCACAACCTTTGATCTTCATAATCCAAGGGTGTAGGAAGCAAGTTGAAAGGAAATAAGGTTATGAGTTGCAACTTGTAATGACAATGGTAACAAGTTGCCAATGGGATAATGCCACATTAGCGTCGAAAAGTCAACAACCGGTTATGTATTATTAGATGACCTATTCAGTTATCTAATACACAGTCGATCATCCATGGATGAAGGCTTTCGTCACTTATCGGATTATCATCCATTAAATAGGACTTAGGTCGTCATGGTCCGGTAAGTATTGTAGCAGCTACGAGCCAAGCAGAAGGTGAGATCCAAGGGCCAAATTGCTGCATTGAGGTGTTCCCATTGCTGCTGAACCATCGTTGTAACTTCCCCGCTGAGCTCCAAGCTTGTCGAGACGGCATAATTCTCACAGCGACATCTCTAATCGAGCAGACGTGTGCTCACTGTGCTGTTCTCTTGGTTGCACCGTTGCAGAGAAGCACATAAAGTGTCGTCAGGGGACATGGATCCGGGTACAAATTTATTATCTGAGAATATATATAATCTCGCGCCAGGACGCGCGCTCGAATGTGCGCCGGCAGCTCAACCTCATGTGGGAAGGACGGAGTGCAATTGTTTCCTTGTACTGTACAGTCGTTAACGTATTTGTTAGCCTGTGCATTACATATCTGTTTCCCACTGAACCTCTGAATATATGCCCTTACATGTGTGACAAATACTGTACAGTACAATGGAGAATACAACCACCCTGCGTCAAAGCAAGGCCGAAAATCACGGAGACAGATTAGGTCACTGGAGTTTGAAGATGATTGGTATTGCAGGACTTCGAGTCATGCTTATTTTTTTAATGACGATTAGGTCTACAATCTGCTCGTTGAAAGTGAGTTCAAAAGCATGGGGCTGCAATTGGAGCGCACGTATATATCAGTGATGAAAGCCAGTGATGAATTGAATTCAATATTGCTGATTCACTTTTTTCTACGGCGAGTGATGAATTCTGCAAGATGGCTGAGTATGGAGCTCTTGAAAATGGCTTTATGAGGAACCAGAATTCCATCAACGGGAGAGGAAATCGATTACACGGTGAGAGACAATATCTTCGAGGTTGTCAGTCAGATATTGAAGTTCATACATGAAGTGATTTCGATTACCGTTCTTTGGTGTTGAAGTTCTCTTATTTCTATCAGAGATGGAAGAGCTAGCGCTAGTCTGAACTGCTCAACGGAAGACCATAAAACAGAAATGGTCTTTAGCATCTGGAGCAATTATGCAATAACTGTGTGGTTGGGGATCCAGTATTCCAGTCACAACTGCTTTTTCGATTCATGCAGAATTTGCGAGATTGAATACAGTGCGTGGAATCGCGTAATGATAGCCCTAATCAAGCCTTTAGTCTTGAATGTCCGTGTCGATAACCATCAAGCTGAAGATGGAGGAATGGCACAAGTGAAGCTCATAGAGAGAGCTTCACGGAAATTTCGAAATAATCTTCACCATGGGAATCACTTGCAACAGGAAATAATTCTGCATTCGAAGATTGTTGAAAAGCCTCGAGAAACAGAAATCGTTCAGCTCCTGAGTTGACATATTTTAACCTTCATTTTCTGCCAATGGCAGTGGAAATAATAGCGGCGATCTGCTCGGTGAACATTCTCCGACTACCTGCAGAGAAGCAACTTACTCTATGGACTCAATTTCAAGGAAGGGCACGGTTCAGTACAAAGAACCTTAACTACAAAGGCCTGAAGATGATGAGGAGAAGACTCTATCTGTGTCCGGTACCGGGAACATGGCCGCAGCATCTCGGCAAACCATGTCTCCTGAATTACAGAGGTTACTTCAACCCTAGAGTAGTCGATAAAGAGAAAGAGGAAGCAATGAAGTACAGAAGAACAGTCTACGATCACGACGACTGGAGACGGCACCGCAGTAGTACACGGCATGTCCGACATCTCCTCTCCATGACAACCTCAAGAGTAGTCCTCGCCATTTGGCCTCCAGTACTAACCCTAACCTCCATAGCCGCGCTGATCACAGGCTACAACGAGGCAGTCATGGCGAAAGCCTTCCCTCTATGGATGCCTTTACTACACTTATCAACACTTCCACTCTCTTTCACGGTGTCCTGTCTCTCCCTCCTGCTCGTATTCCGCACAAACTCCTCCTACACAAGATTCGACGAAGCAAGAAAGGCGTGGGGAACAACCGTGAACCGAACAAGAGACATGGTCCGGCAAGCCTTAACATGGATGCGTCACCCGGCGGATGCACCAAAGCTCCAAAGATTCCTCAGCTACGCAGCGACGTTTCCTTACACGCTGCGCAGCATTCTCGTGGACGACGCCGACATTAAGTCGGACTTATCCCCGTTGTTAGACGCGGACGAGCTCGAAGTCGTGCTCAATTCGCACCATCGGTGTAATTACGTGCTCCAAGTGATCTCAGAAATTGTGCACAACTCCAACATGCAAGAAATGGAGAAATCAACGATGGATCAGAACATCACGCAGCTGCATGAAAGCTTAGGAAACTGCGAGCGGATCTTCGGAACGCCGCTGCCGTTGTCGTACACGAGATTGACGTCGAGGTTTCTCATCATCTGGCATATCACTTTGCCGATTGCGTTGTGGGATCCGTGCAATTGGATCGCAGTGCCAGCGACGTTCCTCAGCGCGTCCGCCCTGTTTTGTATTGACGAAGTGGGAGTGCTCATTGAGGAGCCGTTCCCCTTGTTGGCCCTGCCGGAAATTTGCGAAGGCATTCGGAAGAACATCGCCGAACTCGTCGAAGCTCACAAGGTGTACCATAAGACGACGACTGACTCAAAGTTTTCGGAGAAACCCTAAAAGGACAATTGTGGGGACATGAAGAGCAAAACTCCGGTCTTTTCTTATTTGGAGATGAATTATGCATAACATTCTTGAACTTAAAAGGCAAACGAGCCTTTGGTTTCCATGAATCAAGGCTCTTTTCAGTGTAAAAAAATCTTGAATGCAAGCATGCTCATGAATTGTAGGCTACTCTACTATGTATGAATTATTCTTGTTATAATGACATTGTAAAAGCCTCCCTATTTAAGAATGTTATGTGATGTTTTATGTTTGTCCGAGATCCCACACAGATGTTCATGGAACAATTGGAATAGTATTGAAATATGAACAAGGTGAAAGTAGACTTTTCTTGTGAAAAATAACATGCCGGTCCATAACTCAAGCAACAAAGGTTGAATTTCCATAACAACGCTTTGATGCCTCTCCTTATCCAATAAGCAATTGCCACCTATCCAAAAATTGGCTCCATTGGGGTAAAGTTGCTCAACCTCTCAAAATGTGGCATCATGTGTTTCAACGATTTTCAAAATTCAATATTGCTTACAAGTAAAACACAAGAAATAGCTTTGCCAAAGATTTAATGAAAGTTTGATGATTTATCAACAATGTCAAGAATCTTGTTAATTAATCTGAATATCTTCTTGCAAAAGGATGGAAACAATAAACTCAAAAGGATGAAATTTGAACAAGAAGAATGTTAACAACAACATCAAGATTTATATCATTAGACAAATGTGTTCTTGCAAAATCATATAAACAAAAATTGAAAAGGGTTGAAGAAATTCAATAATGTTAGGATGACCACTGAACTATTAATACATCTGTAACAATAAACCACCAATATGTCATCTATAGTGATGTTGATTCTTTTTGGATCACTTGATTTAATTCCATTAATTGGTACCAATATTTACATATGAACATTGATTTAAGCCACTACTTGATTACTTAGAGTGATCTTCTACTATTAAGATAAAAGATTGTCTTGGAGATAAATAAATAAATAGATCTATACTAGTATAATTATTGGCTTATAAATTGATTTGTGCAAATGAGAAAGATAGCATCCCAAATTCTACATTGCACTTCAATCCATCTTTGAAACTACAAATAATAATTACTTGTATCTTTGAAACATGTATATTGAATATGTAAGATCAATGCCTTCATAGCAAATGATCTCAAAATTCACAATCATAACTCTATTAATCTCTAAAGTTCCAAGGCCATTTTTCTGTCAAAAAACACTCAAAATTGCCATTTTTGTTGCATTCACCCAAGAAAGAAGAAAAAAACATATTTTTTAGAATCTAACCTTGGGATATTGTACTTCACTTGTCTGAGATCATTAAATTTTACCGTACGGATTGGAAGATATTAGCATTCAAAGTTGGACAAGAAAGTATTTTTCAAGAACATCCTTCAAGATTGCCCGAAAAATAAGATCGTCCATAACTTTCTCATCACTAGTCCAAATAGAATGCATTACAAAAAATTTTAGCCCTCGGGAGTGCCGCAAGTTTTGCAAGGCTGTGGTGCAATTAGGGGAAAAAATGAATTTTTTTATTTTTTAGGGGGGGAATCTGACTTGTGCCACGTCAGTCTAGAGAATATTTTTTTATCTTTTTATTTTTTTAATATTTTTTAAAAAATAAATAAAAAATAAAAAGATTATTATTATTATTATTATTATTATTATTATTATTATTATTATTATTATTATTATTCTGTAACTGCACTGTGGGGGGTGCCGAAAAAACTTTCTAAACAGCATTTTCGAGGGCTGAATTATTTTGTAATGGATTCAAAATCTTACATGTAGACAAAAATGTAGTGTGTTAGAAAAAATAATAATTATTAATTTTTTGACTTTTGTGATTTTTTTGGGCTACCCGTTGACCTCTGTTTTTGGCTTTTTGTGCAATAACTTTTGCTTTTGGACACTAATTAAAATAAAAATTATATTCCCAAGAAGCTTATGTGTTTTTCTAGCTTAACAAAAAGTTATAGTAAATTATGATGAATATTAAGACTCTAGGAGCCTACCCAAAGCCGCATTTTGGCCCTCGTAGGGCCAATGGGACTTTAGGGGTTAATAATTATGGTACCATTAAATTGATAAGAGATTTGAATATTGGAATTATATTAGAAGGATTGATTTGGACCATTACTTCATTCAACAATGGGGCAAAGGTGTTTTAGAGAATCATTAAGGATTGTACATAGTACACTGGGAAGGGATATTAAGGAGACCAAAAAATTAAAAGGGGTTTATTGTAAGAAATTTATCTCACGGACAGTCATTATAACTTTGTTACAAAAGATGTTGCTAAGAAGTAGTCATTAAGGCTCTGTTGCGGTAAGGATGGCTAAAAAAAGTATTTTTGTGTAACAAAGGTAAATAAATGGCTAAAGAAATTAGTGAGGGGCTACCTAATTTCACCATTTTGTCTACATGAATAATGTTATGTCATTTATTTTATCTTATTCATAAATATCTCCTCGGAGATGCAAATTCAATTAATTCCCAATAACTCAAGCAACCATTTTCTAGTGGCTCCCTTTTATTTTTATTTCTTAAATAATTTTTATTTCTAGAAAATAGATTGTGTTATGAATCCAATGGCAATAGCTTCATCAAATTCCAACTTAAACTCCACGTTGTAAAAGATTTCAAAGTTAAGTGGTGAAGTGAGTTTACAGCTCATTTTGGGGGGGTTGGTTTGGCCATGGACTTAAAATCCAGCCAACCAATGTGATTCTTGTCCACCTCACAAAGGTCAGATTCACTTTGAAAAAGCAGATCCAAGGAGAAGACAAGTGTTCCATTCTTCTTTTTTCTTATGAACAATACTCACATTTCGATGCCCCCCATGCACTGCAAGCTCCACCATGAATTGAAAAATGATTGGAATGTTGTGAAATTTTACATGTACATTTTCAACTCTCTTGTCTTCCACTAACCACAAAAAGGGCATCATTTCAAAATATTCTCATAAAGATATGCTCCTTCAAAGTGCACTGCCTTGTATTTCCATAGACCCAAATAAAATTTCAAACTCAAATATCTCCTGAATCGTGCGGTCAAATAATCTGAAAGTATTTGAGGTGCTCAATCTCAATGTGGAATTCAAGAAGCTTCTCTTGTTCGAAAACGCTGGAAACGCTTGCTGGTGAGTTTCAAAGCACCAGAATTTCTAGCCGACTCCGTTGTACTCCAACATCTGGAGTCAACGTCAACCCCAAGTCAAACTACTAGGGTCGCCTAGGATACGGCGGCGGCGCTTCATCTGGAGCTAGTCGGTCCGCAAAGTCTGGTTGTCAGACTAGACGGGTTTAGAAAATATTTGGTCAGCCCAGTGGTCGTCGTCCGTCAAACTAAAAATTACGATCGAAGCTGTTCTCTATTAAGAGCTCTCTGATCATCCACAACAATCACAACAAGCTCTTCACTGCACTTCTTCCAGCTGAACCATCGGTCGCTCCGATCCTCTCGCATTCAGCCCTACCAGATTAGAAACGCTGCAGCACAGAATCATGTCTCACACCTTTGCACACACCGAGATCCTCCAGGCCTCCGCTGATGACATCTGGGAGGCTTGCAAGCATGCGGACAAGATTCTGTGCGACCACATGCCAGAGTTTTTCGCCAAGAGCGAGTACGAGCAGGGACATGGCGAGCCTGGAAGCATTCGTGTCATCACTATGGGTCCCGGTATATATGCGGCCATTCTTATTGTAATCTTTCATTTCCAGATGAAGTTGAGTGAATGATCTGATGCAATTGAGGTGGGTGGTGTTCAGTGCCTGATTCCGTCTCCTAGTGACTAAACCCTGTGGATTAGCAACAGCAGGTCGTCTCTTCCAATGCACATTGGCTGCACTTTGATTGGCATGTTGACTGTCTACGGCGACTGATGTCGGAATGGAAATGGCAGTTGTCTCGATAGTAATCTACAACGTCCCACTTTGATAGTTGATCGCAAGAGAGTTTGGCTCTCGTACCCCAAAGCGATCTCTCTGAAATTTCTCTCACGAATACTGGTTAGATGTGCTTGAGGTGACGCAAATGTGAATTTGCTGCGCAGCGGTTCCGCATGCGGGACGCGTGAAGGAGCGCATGGACAAATTCGACGACCACACCAGGACGCTGGGCTACACGGTGCTGGAGGGAGACCCCAGGTACACCAGCTTCAGCGCCGAGATGCAATTCGTGCCGCAGCAGGACGGGACCACTGCAGGCACCTGGACGGCCAAGTACGAGCCGGTGGGAGACATGGGCCCTCCCGAGCACATCAAAGCCATCGTCACGATAGTGATGAAGACGATGGAGCGTGCTGCACGCCTCAAGAAGACGCTGACGTACACGGAGACGCTGGAGGCAACCCCGGACGCGATCTGGAGTGCGATCAAGAATGCAGACGACATTCTGTGCAAGGCCATGCCGCAGTTCTTCGCGTCGACGACTCTGGTCCAAGGCCATGGCGAGCCGGGGAGCATTCGCGTCGTGAAGATGGGACCTGGTAATGGACTCCTTCCTCCCTCAAACTGTTCGTAAACTTGTGACCATGATTGCTTATTACGAGACACTCTGTCAATGTAAGCAGCACTTTCAATCTTACAACCACGAATCACAACCTTCAGTTTTTAAAATTTTGGTACCCAACATGCAGAATCCAATTTTAGAATCTCCAGGATCAAGCTGTGTGTCTCCTGCGCTCAAATTTGCGTTTGTTGATTCAAAGTACGCTAGAAGATTATCAGAGTCAAAAAGATCGTCTAGCACTGCACTCTGACCTCGCGCTACTGCTCCCATATGCAAATTCAAAACCCTGCCCTAGCGTGATGCTGAATCAATCTCCAGAACTAGTTTAGCTTTCTGTCGTGCTCCCACCTGCGATTTCAGAGTCCTACATTACCATGATGCAATCAATCTCCAGAATTGAATTAGCTTTCCGACAATCCTCGAGCTCCTGCACAATTCTGACTTTTCGCTGGCCTTTTCTGCATCCCCAGCCATCCCGTTCGCAGGCGAAGTGACGGAGCGCATGGACCTTTTCGACGAGGCGAGCAAGAAGATGGGGTACACGGTGCTGAAGGGCGATCCGCGCTACCGTGACATGTCCGCCACCATGCAATTCAAGGACGGACCCCGCGACGGCACCACCACGGCCGTGTGGGTGGCCACATACGTGCCCGAGGGCGACGTGGGTCCTCCCGAGCACATCAAAAACATCGTGTCGCTCTCGTGGAAAGCGATGGCCGACGCTGCCCAGACTATTGGAGTTGACTAGGGTTCGACAGTTAGGATTTTAGGGTTTAGGATGCCTTCAGCTGTGGATTAACTCGTACGGTTATGTCTAAAGAGTAAGCTTAGCTAGGTTTGGCTTTCGCAACCAAACTGGTAATGAATTTTGTTCCCCTGATTGGCAGATCCTGGTCCACCGTGACCTTGCAATTTTAAACTGATTTCTGTAATTGGTGAAAAGAGTATGTTTGGGAGATCAGTGCATAACATTCAGTAGGTAGAAGAGCAGCTGCCTTTCCCTCTCTTCTGCCATGATCGATGAAATCCATCCAATTACATTAATTATTGCAAATCCTGTTCTTGGGAGTTGTTTTTATCTATATGGTAGTCTACTCTTAAAGTGACCATTTAACCCCTCACCGCCCAAGGCCTAACCATGTCAAAAAACAACTTTCCTTTTCAAGTGTTATAAGTCTAAATGTGAGTAAGGTATGAAAATCTCAACCGTACAATATTGTAGTGTGCATGTTGTAGATGGTGTAAATCAAATTTGAGGTCATTTGACCGTATAGATTGAAAGATTATAATGTTTGAGTGTTGAAAAAAGATGCTGAAATTGTCCTCAAAACACAATTCGAGGTGAAATTTGATTTCTAAACCTACTCAAATGAAAAAACTTTGAACTAAAAAGTGATTCAAAACCAAAAGAAAAACACTTTGGTGGGAAAAAAAATCATTCAATTGACTCATTGCGTTTGCAAAATTGTTTTGAAATGTCAAAAAACAGTGAAAAAAGTAGCAAAAAATCACATCTATTGCTGAACCTACCTCTACTAAAATTCCTCTCAGTCAATCATGACTTCTTGGATTGGTATGAAATTTTTACTACAAGAACTAGACTAGTATGCGCAACTTTTCCAATAAAAATTATTGAAATCGAACCTTGTTTGAAGAAGTTATAAGCCGCCGAAGTTCACTGTAATGCAGAAATGTCTATATTTTGAACTTCGAATTGCTCCCAAGCATTGGAAACAACTTGGATTGACATGAAAATTTTCCCACATTAAGTAGACTTTATGGGGAACAAAACCCAAATTTTTTTATTGAAAAATAACATTTGATGAAAAAGATACAAGCCCCCGAAGTTGCAGCCATCTCAATGCAGTGTGGTGAACTGAAATTGAATCTGCGAACTTCGAATGGCTTCTAAAAATCCAATACATCTTAGATAGATCTGAAATTTTTACCACAAAAACTAGTCGAGTATGCGCAACTTTTCCAATAAGTTTTATTAAATTTGGACACCGGACGCAAAAGTTACAGCACTTTGAAGTTGACTGCTAGATTGTGTGAGGCCACTTTTGGGCCCCTTGGGCGGTGAGGGGTTAAGAGCTGAATTCACCTATTTTGGAGAAGCTAAATTCCTGAAACCAATTTTCAGTAAATTTTCATAGGAAGAATGGTGGAATAGGCATCTCACCCATGTTGTTTCATATTTTTCGGACATTTATAGAATAAGTTAGGAATTTTCAAAGATTATTGGTGTAGGCACCTATTTGTGACCATAGGTCTCTCAAAATCCGTACCCTTGCAACTTGTAAAGAGATGTGGAGAAACCAAGGAGATTGATTGGCTCTTGCAGTAAATAACTCTTTGTCCTTGATCCAATCAATGGCTAAAGAGGTCCATTTAAGGGGCACCTCATGTCTATTCCAGAGCTTATTATAGGAGCGGTTTGAAGAAGATGGGCACTTTTAGAGTAGACTACCTTAGTATAGATTCTGAATCAAGCTGACATTATCCATTTCACCATTCACATGATGGGAAGATAATCGACCCAAACAGTTGTTGTATTAGCCCATGCACTTAACCCCTAAGCGCTCAAAGGACCATTTTCTTGTCGCTGCCCAACTTCGGGCAAAAGTTTTCGGGCAAAAGTTTTTTTTCCAAGTATTCCCCCCCCCCCCCCCCCCCCCCCCCTCCCTCCTTCAAAAGATTGAATTGTCTTTCAATATTTGTATTAAAAAATAAGATTGGTATGGTCAAACAAGAATTATAAGAAAAATAGCACAAAGTGTTTAGAATTGGCTAGTGTTGAATAACTTATTATTTTGAAAAAGTGTTAGTGTTCATTTCTAGATCTTTTGCATTTTTTTACAGATCAATAGAAACTGCAATTTTGACCAATAATTTTTTTTTTCTAATTCTAAAGATTGAAATTGTATTTTTGGTGAATTTTTGAAGGCCTTCTAAGAACATGGTTGGGCAGCACATTTAGTGGACTTTTCGTCCCGAGCACCTTGTGGGCATCTCCCAAAACGTAGAATGGTCATGTATTGCTGCTTCGTGGCATCTCGATATTGAGTGGTACCGTACATTGTTTGGCTCCATGAAATCATATGTTTTTGTGTTTCCCAACCGGGAGCAACTAATTTTATATCATATACAACAAATTTTATAATATTTACACATTAGTGCCAAAACAAAGTTGTCATGCCACCGTATACTATCATGTCATGGGAGCCATATTCAAAGAGAGTTACGGTTAGAAGCAGTTGAGCAAGACTTGCGGGCACAGTTTGTACCAAGGTTTTGCTACAACATGGCACTCCGCGATATTACCAATGCAATTGTTTATACTCCGTAGATTTCTTTGGACAAAAAATATCCTCCACTCATTAAAAGGGGCAAGAGCCTAGTTTCGCAAGTCTCATAGTCTAAGCTCTCTAGGGAGGTGAATGGCCGGTGAGACAAATATAGATTTATGCGTTGACAGCCGGTTGTATCTTGTAGATCCTGAAACAAAGCTTCCGCCAGGCTTTCGCACTACAAAGGAATATTTAGAATTTCTATGTCATGGAGAGAATGGGATGTTGGGTTATACCAAACGGCTAGCATGCAATCAAGAAAATAGAACGTCTCTAGAACGGATTGTCCACACATTGCAATCAATGGTCATAGGTTTCAAACAAGAAATACTTCAACTTTGTCTTCGTTGTCATGAGCTCCAGGTCAAGGCTACTAGCATGTCAGATGCCAGTGTATGATACATTGAAGAAAGAAATAAGTTGGAGTGTGATGTTTAGGGTTTAGAAACAACATGATGCAAATTGAGGGATCTGCTTATGCAGAGAAGCAAGAAGCGATGATAATGTTGCCGAAAATACGTAGCATCAACAAAAGGTCGAGGCATTGGAGGTTGAATTAAAGAGGTACAAGGTTGATTACTTGTCATTAGAAGAAAGGTTAAAGTCCATGGTCGCAATCCCACTAGGCTTCCGGAAATGAGTACATGGGACTCAGCTGAAGAGTTTGGCTGAACTAGCTAGAGGCTCTGGGTATGCTAAGCGACGCCAAACCTAGTTGCGGGCATAATTGCAACCGGCAGTTGAGATGAGAGTTCAACAAAACAATAGGATCTGCAAAGCCAGAAAGAGACTAAGTGGAGATGTTCCTACCCAGGCAATGATCGATGCATGTCTTGCAAGTTTTCTATCATAGGGTGAGGCTTCGGCATTAATTAAAGAACCGGTGATGAACTAAGGAACTACTCTTATACAGAAGACCTTGCTGGAATGCATTGGAGATAGTGTAGGTCCAGACACAATGTTGGATGCTTGTGATGGTGTTGGAGTAATCCACAAAGGTTACACATCTATTTATAAGACTCTGAAAAAGTGCATTGGACTTGTAGCACCTTCAATTAAGGAAAATAATCTGCTAGCTCTAGGTCGCCTAGGTAGTTTACAAAAACAAATGAATACAAATCTTCCGCAGTTCATAGGGAAATATTATCATATATTCGTAGTCACAACCCCTTCAAGAATCACATTTTTTTGGAGATTGGGTTTCAAATGCACAAAAAGGGGAGCCAATGGGTAGCCTTGTGGCATGGAGGGACTGTGACCTCCCTTTTTGCTAGGTCGAGCAGCCAAAATCAAATCTCTAAGAATGGTTCACATGGACCCTAACATTGCCGATGCGCATGAACATCCTAAAATCGCCATGAGCTCTCCAACCAATGAAGTCTCCAACAACTAGGGTCTCTGGTTGGCAAAAGGAAGATAAAATCGCAAACAGGTTAAATTACAACGGCGGAGTGGTGAAACTACGCAAGGGGAAGATAAAATTTTCTTCGGGAAATGCTCATCCAAGCCTGTTTCTTCACTTGCAGAGGAGGTGAATAGCACACCCCAAACCTTAGAGATTCAGAAATCCGAAAACCACAAAAAAACTATAAAACAAAGACACACGTCCAATCTATGAGAAGTAGACAATTCTTACTTTCTTAGAGGGGCTGTGACTAAGGTAGGAGGCTCAGAAATGGCACATCTAAGGGCTGGTCTGCCTTTTTTTGTGTATTTCATTGGATGGGAATAATTTTAGCTCATTTTTCAGACAAAGAGAAATAGATGAGGAATCTAACCCAAGTGGTTTCGTATTTTTCCAAGCATTTTTGAATTACTTATGAATTTTCAAACGAGTTGGGTCATAGGTAACTATTTATGACCCTAGGTCTTCAGTCTTCTATAAACGGTTCACTTGCAATTCTACAGAAAGGTGGGGGAAACAAAGAGAATGATTGGCTCTTGCAATTGATAATCCTTTTTTCCTTGATTCATTCAACGACTCTACATGTCAATTTCAGAACCAACTCATGTCCATTTTACAGCCATTTACACAGTCCGTTCTTAATGCCTGTTCTGTTCCATTTCAGAGCCTCCTACCTTACCCCTAACGAGAAAGTGCCACGTCTCAATTCTCTGAGAATTGAACGCAGAGTGAACTGAGAAGGTGTGACTACCCGTATTATAATCTCTTACACACCCTAAGGTCTGTGACTGTTTTGCGTAGAGGTGAGAATTGTGTTGTCCAGTTCGACCCTCATACCGAGAACCAGACAGTGAGCCCTGCAAGAACGGAACAGGGACTTTGCACCGTCAGAACTACTGAGAACTGCTGAGCGCAACGTCACGCCATACCGGACTTCAAACACATTCCACAGAACTTCCGTCCTCTGGGAAAAATGACACGGGTACTACCAAGTGCACAGCACTAGCAGCATTTGTGAACATCACAACATTGGGTACATATCAAACTGCTCAGGACTGTGAATATTTCGTAAATGGGTACTACGGAGTATCAATTCGCACAAGGCTTGCAGCATCAGTAGACATCTGTGAACACAGTGAATCTCATGAACCGCATGCAATATATGACGACGTACGCAGTCAACGAAGTTGGCAATCGAAAACATTGTGATCACCGTCTGTCTGCACAATCTGTGCACCGCAAGCCATTCAATTCAATTCCCGAAGCCCTCATATAGGCGCACTATCAAAGGCACCATTAATTCTTCACTTAGCTGCACGTGCTGAAACCCATGCGACGTCTGTAAAAGACCGTACTCCAAGCCGTGAAGGCACCCGATTATGGTCGAAATAACAACCTAAACTGATCAGGTGTAAATCGTATTTCCGCTTGTTAAATGACTCGAAGTTGCAATTTACAGGACCTCAATTCGATCGACAATGCAAGTTACCATTAGCATCGCTAACCTCCTCTGCTCGGAAAACCGCTCTGCAAAAAAGAAAATCCTTCACCTCATCTAACCACCGAAACAAGTGCACAACTACTCTCATCGGCGTCTCTGGCCTGAAGCACGCGATTTAAAAACCTGCGGTGCACATGAAAGGGCCCGCTGTAGGGTGCGGCATTAGAGACCGCTCGGGTATGGGCTCGTCTACCATCTCCAGAAATTCTAGCCGACTCCGTTCAACTCCAACTTCTGGAGTCCACGTCAACCCCAAGTCAAAATAGTGGGGTCGCCCAGGAAGATACGATGACGGCCGCTTCATCTGGAGCTAGTCGGTCCGCAAAGTCTGGTTGTCAGACTAGACGGGTTTAGAAAATATTTGGTCAGCCCATGCCAGTGGTCGTCACCAGTCAAACTAAAATTACGATCGAAGATGTTCTCTACAAAGACCTCTCTGATCATCCACAACAATCACAACAAGCTCTTCACTGCAATTCTTCCAATCGGTCGCCCCTCTCGCATTCAACCCTCTCAGATTAGAAACGCTGCAGCATAGAATCATGTCTCACACCTTTGCGCACACCGAGATCCTCCAGGCCTCCGCTGATGACATCTGGGAGGCTTGCAAGCATGCCGACAAGATTCTGAGCGACCACATGCCAGAGTTTTTCGCCAAGAGCGAGTACGAGCAGGGACATGGCGAGCCTGGAAGCATTCGTGTCATCACTATGGGTCCCGGTATATATGCGGCCATTCTTATTGTAATCTTTCAGTTCCAGATGAATTTAAGTGAATGATCTGATGCAATTGAGATGGATGGTGTTCAGTGCCTGATTCCGTCTCCTAGTGACTAAACCCTGTCGATTAGCAACAGCACGTCGTCTCTTCCAATGCACATTGGCTGGACTTTGATTGGCATGTTGACTGTCTACGGCGACTGATGTCGGAATGGAAATGACAGTTGTCTCGATAGTAATCTACGACGTCCCACTCTGATAGTTGATCGCAAGAGAGTTTGGCTCTTGTACCCCAAACCGATCTCTCTGAAATTTCTCTCATGAATACTGGTTAGGTGTGCTTGAGGTGACGCAAATGTGAATCTGCTGTGCAGCGGTTCCGCATGCGGGACGCGTGAAGGAGCGCATGGACAAGTTCGACGACCACACCAGGACGCTGGGCTACACGGTGCTGGAGGGAGACCCCAGGTACATCAGCTTCAGCGCCGAGATGCAATTCGTGCCGCAGCAGGACGGGACCACCGCAGGCACCTGGACGGCCAAGTACGAGCCGGTGGGAGACATGGGCCCTCCCGAGCACATCGAAGCCATCGTCACGATAGTGATGAAGACGTTGGAGCGTGCTGTGCACCTCAAGAAGACGCTGACGCACACGGAGACGCTGGAGGCAACCCCGGACGCGATCTGGAGTGCGATCAAGAATGCAGACGACATTCTGTGCAAGGCCATGCCGCAGTTCTTCGCGTCGACTACTCTGGTCCAAGGCCATGGCGAGCCGGGGAGCATTCGCGTCGTGAAGATGGGACCTGGTAATGGACTCCTTCCTCCCTCAAACTGTTCGTAAACTTGTGACCATGATTGCTTATTACTAGACACTCTGTCAATGTAATTAGCACTTTCAATCTTACAACCACGAACCAGAACCTTCAATTTTTTTAATTTTGGTACCGAACATGCAGAATCCAATTTTAGAATCTCCAGGATCAAGGTGTTTGTCTCCTGCGCTCAAATTTGCGGTTGTTGATTCAAAGTACGCTAGAGATTGTAGCACTGCACTTTGACCTTCGGGCTAAGTTAATTGACTTGAATCTCAAGTGGTTGCATCAAATAGTCTAAATCAGAGTCGTTTGTGGGTCGTAAGTGCAATGAAGAAGAGCGAGCATAATAGTTTCGAATCCTCCTCCTCTTTCAGTCAATTATACTCTGCCACACCACATTCCACTAACAGGGAGAGCTCCTTCTCACGACAGTCGTGATGAAATTGGGATGTCGTCAGAACCATGTTGTCCTGAGCTCCTGTGAATTCGAAACCGTGAAGGAATCTCGAGAATAAAATTAGGTTCCTGTCCACGCGCTCCTGCTCCCACCTCCGAATTCGAAACCCTACATCGGCATGATCTAATCTCAGATGGAATTAGGTTTTCTGTCCTCGCGCTACTGCTCCCATCCGCGAATTCGAAACCGTGCATTAGCATGATGCAATTAATCTCCAGATCTAGATTAGCTTTCTGTCGTGCTCCCACATGCAATTTCAGTGTCCTACAGTACCATGATGCAGTCAATCTCCAGTCCGACAATCCTCGAGCTCCTGCACAATTCTGACTTTTCGCTTGCCTTTTCTGCATCCCCAGCCATCCCGTTCGCAGGCGAAGTGACGGAGCGCATGGACCTTTTCGACGAGGCGAGCAAGAAGATGGGGTACACGGTGCTGAAGGGCGATCCGCGCTACCGTGACATGTCCGCCACCATGCAATTCAAGGACGGACCCCGCGACGGCACCACCACGGCCGTGTGGGTGGCCACGTACGTGCCCGAGGGCGACGTGGGTCCTCCCGAGCACATCAAAAACATCGTGTCGCTCTCGTGGAAAGCGATGGCCGACGCTGGCAAGACCGACCTCGCGGCGCAGAAACCTATTGGAGTTCACTAGGGTTCGACAGTTCGACAATTAGGGTTTAGGGTTTAGGATCCCTCTTTGAACCTTTGGCTGTGGATTCACTCGTATGCTTATGTTCACGAACATGTTCCCTTTCTTGGCTCTCTAGGCCGACCTATTGCTGACAATAGCTGGATGCGCTATTCTTCTGTTTGTACTAGTCATCTCTCTTCCCTCCTTGCATAGGAAGAAGTGTCAAAGCTAACACAAGATAGGGGAGTCTATGAGATCAAAATGGATTCAAAAGAAAAAGTTATATTTTTATTGAATAAAATAGTCATTCTTGGTAAAAAAATTGTCCTTTTTTGCATTCTTCTTCATTTTTATGTTTGCACACATGGAGCTCAGTTTCTCACCGAATTTCCTATATTTTAGAAGTTGAAATGCTTAGGTTTTCTGAAAGGATTTTGTACTTCTACTTTAGCTAGGTTTGGTTTTTGCAACCAAACGGGTATTTAATTTTGTTCCTCTAATTGGTAGGTCCTGATCTACCGTAATCTAACAATTTTTAAATTGAGTTCTACCGTAATCTAACAATTTTTAAATTGAGTTCTGTAATGGGTGGAAAGTATACGTTTGGAAGATCAATGTGTGGTTCTCTTGTCTCCACAATTTGTAAGGATGCCTTTTACTCTGAGATACTATTCTTCGCTAGTACTCTTGGTTACTACTCTTCCTTGTGTGGCAATATGGCCACCAATGTTTGGGGAGAACCACCGGTTAGTTTATTATTAGCGGGTGGAATTGGAAAATAATGTAGTTGCAATCTAAAAACAACAGGGAAAAAACAATGTTAAAATCTATAAAGTTTCTATTTAGAGTGAAAAAGAAAAACAACGGGACTCAATATTTTTTATTTACACATGCATATGCAAATTCAACATGGTGTATTGGTTGAAGATGTGGTTCTTAATAGCAAAGTCTTAGGTTAAAACCTTGGTGCCAACGCTTGCTAATGTGGTAGTTAATTGTATAGTCAATACTACTAATGTGGTAGTTGACTATGTAGTCAATACTATCGACATGGTAGTTTGTTGCATGGCTGACATGGTAGTTGCTCACACAACTAGTGTGACAATTTTTCTTGAACTATTGAACAACAGATTTGAATGTAATTCATGGGGAGAGCACTTAGTGTATCTATAACAAATCATGTTTGTTCAAGGCTTCAACTCTTCAAGTGATTTTTTGGCCCCCTATTTACTTTTTTAATAAACTATAATTTCAATCTATAATTTTGAGCTTTGTTTAATAATGACTATAGATTTCTATTGCCAAAAATTCCCAACTCAAAAAACATATGAAATGATTTCTAAAATAGATTGAAAAATTAATTGAAATGGTATATTTTTCAACTCAAATATTTATAGAAAATGCATTTAGATGACCATTGCATCATTATTCAAGAAAAATGAACTTTCAAAAGAAAGTTATTTTTAGCAATTTTTTGTTCATTTTTTAAGACAATTAGAAAAAATATAAATTAGGGATGTGAAAGTTGTTTTAAGCTCTACAATGTATTTCTTAAAATTTGTAACTAATTATAATTAACAAATAAAAATATCAATAATTCAAGACATAAACTTTAAAGTAGGAAAATCTACTCATATTTTTTTTTCATTTCTTTTTATTTAAGTTTTAGGACATAATATAGGGGGTCTAAAATCTTAATACACGTAGTTTCTAATGGACACTCTAAGTGCTTCCCTTGGGATGTAATTTTGATTGGTACAGTGGGACCAAAACAATATAACCAAACAACAATTTTCAATTCAATTTTGTTCTTTTGGTTATGTTTTTTTTAGTAGTGAAATTGAATTCATTTATTCTATTAAATCTTAATTTGGAATTATATTAAATCTTAGATGAAACTAAATAAAGACCTCAACATAGCGTAGTATTAGGCAAGTTGTGATGATATATACTAGATACTTCTAGGCAACCATCACATTAGAGATAAAATTAGTAGCAGATCAAACAAGTTAGAGGTTAATTGGGCAATATAACAAATATAAATGATGGAAAGATTTGAAGGCAATAAGTGAAAAGCTTGGAAAAGTATGTAGATAATTGTCCTATTTCTAAAGACAAGTGAAATTTTGGAAGGCAAACAATTGTGTTTAGTTTTGAGCTTTAAAATATCTTGAATAGATAGAGGATACTATAAATAATTTAACATGCACACATAGTAAAGATGTGCATGATCTAAATATGTTGTGATCTAATTTTTGTTTCTATTCATTTCTTCTGCAATTTCAAGGTGGAAAGTTATAGACCGCTATATACAACAATTGATCATTCCCATTCAATGATTAGTAATCATAGATATTTAGCCAAATTATGTTTATCTCTTTTGCTAATTAGCCCTACAAAACCAAGTGCATAAAAGGATGAATCGCATTTGATAACAAGGGTTCAGTATAGGAGATAGATTTGGTTCCTAACCATTTTGGTTTCCCCTATGGCCCTACCTAAAGCATAAGTCATTCTCAAAAATCAATCTCAAAAATCTAGGTGGAGAAATCAAATTTTGGGCAATCAGTGTATTGTGATTAGTAACACACGTGAACAATTTTCAATCCTCTCGCTAGGAAGACCCATAAGGTGGTCACTGCCAAATGCACTATTGAATATTGACCAAATTTTACTTTAATATGTATAATTTAAAAACATCTACCTCTAAAACTTTGACCCTTAATAGTTTTTATTTGCATACGGTACCCTAATGCCACGTTCTTTGGTACATTGGAACCTCCTTTCACTTGCCAACAAGAAAATATGAAAATTTAATCAATCTAATAATAGTGTAGATTAGCTTAGATGATCTTGTTTAGGAAAACCAAGACTAGGGTAGAGTTCGTTTGAGGAGGCAAGCATTACAAAAAATCTGAACCTTGTAGAAGATCATTGACTTTTGGCTGCAGTGCAAATACAAGTAATTTTTTTAAATAAAAAATAAAAAATAAATATTTTTTTTGAAAAAAATAAAATATAAAACATTTTTGAAATCACCAATCTGACATGGCACTATTAGTGCTCCAACATATTCCTAAAATAAAAAATAAAAATAAAAATAAAATTTAATAATTTTTTTGCTGTAATTGCACTACTACTATGCAAACTCGTGGCCCTTTGCAAACTTGAAATTTTTCCTAATGATGAACAAAATTGCTTCTAAATAATTTTACTTTGAATCATTACAACCGAAAGTAAGAGCATGTTCTTTCAACCTTAATAATGCTCATTCCTCATGCGATAAAAAAATTTCAAAATTTCACAATCTATTGTTAATGGCAAATAGGATTCATATTTCTCCCGAGTGATTCTTTTTTTCAATCTTTTGCTTTGCTAAATGACTTTAATCTTTGTCCCAAATTAGACCACCACAACCAACTTGGTTTTATTGTTGCTCTTCAGATTCCAGTTCAGCATTATCTAGTTCACAGCTCAATGTCTTCTCTTCTAGAGACACGCTCAAATGTTTATTTACCAAATTGGTTATACAAATCTTAGATGCATAGCTCAACTTTGCATAATCACCTTAAAAACAAAACATGCATCTTTATAAACCAATTTGGAATTGGCTTCTTTAAACTTAGGGCCACTCATCCTTCCATCAACTATTTTTTTTAATATACTAAATTTTTTTTTTGACGCTTTGCAAATATTCAAAATTATAAAACTATTTGATCACATCTTACACTTTTGATTAGAATCAAGTTGGAATTGTCTATAAAACAACATTTAGACTTTATAAATTCCAACTTGATCTTCAGCATTACATCATGCATCACTTTGCAACAGTCACATAATGCATACTTCACTTAATTCTTATACACTAACATGCCACTCATAACAATCACTTAAACTAGAACTACCATTAGGAAACACATACTATTCTTCAAATATAACATAATAAATTAGCACAACATTCCAATTTGCAAGATAAGCACCAACACAACATCGACTATCTTTCAGATTGCACTTGAGACTTTAAAATTCAAGCAAACTTACTTGATGCACATTTTCCTTAACACACACATCCAAGTTGAAAGCACCCTCTGATTTCACGATTCAATAAGGCTCTCACTTTCAAATCAAAGATTCAAACCCAACATTACACTACCATTCTCAAATTTAGGCCATAGTCAAATTCCAACTTAGACCTGTGCAACACAACTTTCTCAGTCACAAGCAATGACACAATTTCAATCTACAATTCACACTTGAACTTAGACACACACTTATTTCACATATTGGAACCAATTAGGCCTGAAAGTATATTGCATTAATCAAAACAATGAACATATATCACCATATACAATTTTCTCAATTTAATTGATAATAGTCAATAGATTCGTCATCTCACAACATCTCCACCAACTTAGACACTTACAGAAGCTTCTCATCCGACTAGCACTTCGACACTTAATATTCATCACTAGAACTCCCACTCTACCATCCATACAAGTACAAAAGAAAAAAAAATACGTAACCAAATTAGGTTGGGAAGCTCACTAGACTCTCTCACAATGGGTGACCACCAAGTTGAGCACCATCCACTTAATAGAACTTAGAAACTGGTAGTTACAAGCCCAATTTGAAAACAACCTCATTGTACCACCAACTCCAAATTGGAACTGCAACCACCACCTGCAACCACCACCTGTCACTCAAGCTTCAATATGGACAACATCTGGTTTCCAACTCGGGTCATTTGGACTACACCTCAATATTGTATAGAAAACTATTCAACAAGGTCACACCAAAAACTACTTCCAATTTGAAAAATTGATGTGCAAAATCACCTACTTGAACAAACAAAACTAACAACTAGCCTACTAGCTTGAGATAAAAGAACCACCAAAAATAAAAACAAAAATACAAAAAACCATCCATTATTGGTCAATTCTACAAATAGTAATTAGGCACAATAGCAAAAGGTGGCATTTTGGAGGGTTCCCACCTTAGTACCACTCAAACACATTCACATACAATTGTCTAGGCAAGTGAAAACCAAAAAAATGAGACTCAACCATAAGCTATTCAATAGATTGACACAATCAACAATGGCTCAATACTCATGATTTGTTAATATAATCTCAATGCAAAAAAGTTTTGCCATCGTGGCATCTTTTGATTGGTTAAAGAGAAGCAAATTAAGACTAATAATACTCACTACTTGCTTTGTGCAAATTTTCAACAAGGTGGATGTGAAGTAGAAATTTCATTGGTTTGGCAATGAGAAAAATCTGAGAAAAATCTCTACTACTACCCCAACCGGTACTAAACCAATGATGTAGTGCTCAAGCTCACTTCAAACACTAGCCTTCCAAATTGAAGGAACTAGAATTCAAACACAAGTATAATTACCAACTCTTGCCAATTTTGTTACTACAATCTCCAAAGCTTACACAATTTTGTAGCTTCCCTAAAACTCCAATACTATCATTTGTGTGTTGTTAAAACAAAAGTTAATCTCCTTTAGTTCCCAGCATAGTGTACAAAGTCTACTTCCATAGCCATGGCAAGTTTGCTCACAAGTATAGAGTATAAAACCAAAGCAAACATAGCTTTGCTAAAACCTTATCTATGTTTTTAACATAAAACCGTAACATAAATCCCTATCAATCGTGATCCTACTATATTATACATTATAAAACACCTCCAAGGACATTCTTGGTTCTCTACTTGTGAGCTCTTTTATGTATTGTAAGTTGATTCTCTCTATATAAATTACAAGCACCAAAGCCACAAACGCAATAAGCGCCACGGGTTTGCTCTCGTTTTCAGTTTGTCAATCAACTGTACCAAAAGAAGAAGCTTTGATCAAGATGAATAGTAACTACCGGGACACCATTCCCTAAAATGTATGCCCACTTGTACATTCTCTCTACAGAATACAATAAGGATTGTAGTTAGTTCAAGTGAAATCTAACATATAACAATTCACCATGCAATCATCTCTTACCTTCCTACTCTCTTTCCAACTAAGTTAGAATTTCATAACATTGTCAATTTTATTGAATTGGTTCAAATTTGGTTGCCAAAACTTCGGTTGATATATTCATCTACACAAAGTTTTGAAAACTAGAATAGGTACAAATCTACATTTCAAGTTGTTTACCTTTAAAAAAACAAAGTCTTGAAATTTAATGAAATGGCATTTGACCTACAAGGTCAGTTTCTTTAATGTTTATAATCTTGAAAACTTGTTTGTTGAATTTTTAGCCTATAGTATTGACAACATTCTTTTTTTTTTGACATAAAGTTCTTGAATAAGAATGCAAAGGTGTCCTTTTACAATATCATTGTAACAAGAATATATTTGTGTTAGAGTGGCCCACAACACAAATCTAGGATGATGTTGTGGACAGATTGGGAGCCACGCTTTGCAAACAATAAGGTATCATGACCATTCCTCCTAGCTTGTGCTCCCATCTCATCACAATTCCAAATGTATTTGTCATCACATCCATGTTGTGAGTAGAGAGGGCTAAGATTATGGTAGAATGCTTGGACATTCTCAGCTCGTTATAAACCTTGTGCCCTATTGGTCTCTAGGCCTTGAGTGGACCTCAAAACCAGATTGAATGCCTTTGTTGCCACAAGCATAACCAATCGGCACCAGAAATGCCTTCTTTGAAGAAATTTGCATTGTGACTTTGTCCTATCTTTGCTACTTTTAGATGAAATTGTAAATTTATGAGAGGATAAACAAGGTACCGCTCTAATTCCTCTTCCTTTTTCTCACTGAGAGTCCATAAAAAAAAAATGGTCTCTAAGGGATGATGCTAGAATTCCATAATGCCAAGCCACAATTTGTAGGTGCCCTTTTAGTTCCACAACTTTGAACACTAATTTCAACATGTTGTTGGACCACATCCCCTGCCGCTTCTTCTATATTATTGGACGCCATGAAGATTGTGGATGCAGATTGTGGTTGCAATCGTTTGATATGGGGTCGGTTGATGGGAGTTGACTTTGTGCAGGTGTTTATACAACAAGATCGTAAGACTTCCCAACACTTGATTGCATTGTTGTTGTTGTTGGAGCTGCTTACGTTGATACCGTCAGAATGGAAGGTCCAGTCAAGGATTCAAGAGACTGCAGTGGACATGTCACACATTGTGAACCACCATACTGGTTCACTCTTTAGATTGTAGAAAATTTAAATATTTTGCTTGAATTTGCACGTCAGGAAGTGCATTGGAGAGGATGTCATGGGTTTAGGAACGTTGGCTTAATGATTCGATGCCCTGGTTGCCATTCCTAAAGTACTCAGCGCTACCAGGGACACGCCGATTTTTAACATCCCATCTAATCAGCGAAGGTGGAGTAGAGAACGCCGACGGTCGAAGTGGCCTCCGTGATGAGTAGTCTTCAGTGCTTCCCATGACTTGCCGCACCAATAGAACTGGACATGATCTTTACGGACATGCAAAGGATTAGAAGATCAGACTACCTCCTAAGTCCCATATCATTCTGAAGTTCGGATTCAGCAAGTGCAGAAGTAAAACTGGGGGCTTTACATTAAGGCCTCAGACAATGAACAGATCAGTTTACTTAAGTGGAGGAAATTTTGATTCAAGATTTGAGGGAGCTCGTTTGTATTCAGAGAAATGAAACCGATTGATCACCCATAAGACACTACAGAGATCCTAATGATTTTTACATTCAAGGATGACCTTATTGCATGTGCTCAACAATGTAATCTCAACAATGTAATGCTAAATCCCAAGTTTCTGATTCCGTCTGTACAGACATAATTAGGTAGAATCATGACATGAACATCCCAAGTATCTGTACAGTCTAAGAAGTCTATTAGTAGGGGTTGTAAATCTTATAAAGGAAAAACAAATTTACGCTCTCTGAGATGTACCCACTCACCAAATTTGTAAATTGCCCTCGGTTCTAACCACCCTTTCCATGTTGTGTGCACCCTGGCTAAGGTTTGTAACTGTTTTTCATGAAGTAAGAATTGTATTGTCCAGTTTGGCGTTTATACCATTATACCAAGGACCAACCAATGAGCCCTGCAAGAACTACACATGGAATTTGCACCGTCAGAATTATTGAGCACAACGTTATATATTTATATTGGACTTTGAACACATTCCAGGGTTGTTGCAAGAAACACCTGCCGTTTTGAGCTCAAAACAACTTATTTTAGTGAGTAATGTGACTTTTGAAATAGTTAAATAAAATAATATATGGATAATGTGTAAATCATTGAAAAATAGAATGTCTCTAAAAATTCAGACCTAAAAATTTTTATTTCTAAAAGTTATGCACAAAATAAAGACTATGGAAAATGCCAAAAAAATGAACACTTTGGTGTTTGATTTTTAGAAAATAGTAAAAACATTTTGAAAAAAAAAAAAAAAAAAAATCATTTTTCCTAACTTGAAGATGCTCCTTCTCAACCATTTTCATCTTTGGAAAAAAAATTGTGTTTTGTGCAGAGCTAGTGCACTTTGAACACAAGAAGGAGGTGCACAATTTATTATTTTTCTAAAATCACTTCGTGAACTTGTATACCTTCAGTAAAAATCTTGGTATTCAACTTTTGAGCTTCAAATTTGCATTTTTGGGTCAAAAATAGTACTAAATCCAACCCCTCCCACCCCAAAATGGACAAGGTAGACATCAAGTCAAGGGCTATTATAAAATTATAAAATAATTTTTTTTAAATGGCAACTACCACATGTACCTTCATTTCAAATTTCATAGAAAATGGACAAACGACGCAAAAGTTATGAGCAAAAAAACTCCTGACCTTATTTTTTGTCAAGGGACAAAAAATAAGACAAGTGATTTCAGGCAATCACACTCCACAGAACTTCCGTTCTCTGGTACTACCACAGTGCACAGCACTAGCAGCAACTGTGGACATCACATCGGTTGGGCGCGTATCAAACTGCTCAGGACTACGAATATTTGGAAGATGGATACAATCAACGTGCACAAGGCTTGCAGCATCAGTGGACATCTGGAAGACGGATAAGCGAAGTGCACGCACATGACTTGTAGCATTTGTGAACACCTTGAATCTCATGAACCGCGTGCAAACAGACAGACCGCTGTGCACTCACGTACCACAACTAGTTGCCGATGTAAGCAGTCACCGAAGCTCGCAATCGAAAACCTGTGATCACCGTCTGTCTGCACCGCTTGCCATTCCCAAAGCCTTCGTACAGTCGCATTGTCAAACGCACCATTAATTATCCACTTAGCTGCACGTTCTGAAACCCATGCTACCTCTGTGAAGGACCGCAATTCCAGCCGTGAAGGCACCCGATTATGGTCGAAATACACCCTAAACTGATCAGGTGTAAACCGCTTTCCGTTTGTTCAATGACTCGAAGTTGCAATTCGCAGGAACTAAATGCGATCGACAATGCAAGTTACCATTAGCATCGCTAACCTCCTCTGCTCGGAAAATCGCTCTGCAAAAAAGAAAATCCGTCACACAACTACTCTCATCGGCGTCTGTGACCTTAAGCACGCGATTTAAAACTCTGCGGTGCACGTGAAAGGGACCTCTGTAGGGTGCGGCATTAGAGACCGCTCGGGTATGGGTTCGCCTCCCTTCTCCAGAATTTCTGGCCGACTCCGTTGAACTCCAACATCTGGAGTCAACGTCAACCCCAAGTCAAAATAGTGGGGTCGCCTATGAAGATACAAAGACGGCCGCTTCATCTGGAGCTAGTCGGTCCGCAAAGTCTGGTTGTCAGACTGGACGGGTTTAGAAAATACTTAGTCAGCCCAGTGGTCGTCACCAGTCAAACTAAAATTACGATCGAAGCTGTTCTCTACAAAGACCTCTCTGATCATCCACAACAATCACAACAAGCTCTTCACTGCACTTCTTCCAGCTGAACCATCGGTTGCTCCGATCCTCTCGCATTCAGCACTCCCAGACTAGAAACGCTGCAGCATAGAATCATGTCTCACACCTTTGCGCACACCGAGATCCTCCAGGCCTCCGCTGATGACATCTGGGAGGCTTGCAAGCATGCCGACAAGATTCTGTGCGACCTCATGCCAGAGTTTTTCGCCAAGAGCGAGTACGAGCAGGGACATGGCGAGCCTGGAAGCATTCGTGTCATCACTATGGGTCCCGGTATATATGCGGCCATTCTTATTGTAATCTTTCAATTCCAGATGAATTTGAGTGAATGATCTGATGCAATTGAGATGGATGGTGTTCAGTGCCTGATTCCGTCTCCTAGTGACTAAACCCTGTTGATTAGCAACAGCACGTCGTCTCTTCCAATGCACATTGGCTGGACTTTGATTGGCATGTTGACTGTCTACGGCGACTGATGTCGGAATGGAAATGGCAGTTGTCTCGATAGTAATCTACGACGTCCAACTCTGATAGTTGATCGCAAGAGAGTTTGGATCTTGTACCCCAAAGCGATCTCTCTGAAATTTCTCTCACGAATACCGGTTAGATGTGCTTGAGGTGACGCAAATGTGAACTGTGTGAATCTGCTGCGCAGCGGTTCCCCATGCGGGACGCGTGAAGGAGCGCATGGACAAGTTCGACGACGACACCAGGACGCTGGGCTACACGGTGCTGGAGGGAGACCCCAGGTACAGCAGCTTCAGCGCCGAGATGCAATTCGTACCGCAGCAGAACGGGACCACCACAGGCACCTGGACGGCCAAGTACGAGCCGGTGGGAGACATGGGCCCTCCCGAGCACATCAAAGCCATCGTCACGATAGTGATGAAGACGATGGAGCGTGCTGCATGCCTCAAGAAGACGCTGACGCACACGGAGACGCTGGAGGCAACCCCCGACGCGATCTGGAGTGCGATCAAGAATGCAGACGACATTCTGTGCAAGGCTATGCCGCAGTTCTTCGCGTCGACTACTCTGGTCCAAGGCCATGGCGAGCCGGGGAGCATTCGCGTCGTCAAGATGGGACCTGGTAATGGACTCCTTTCTCCCTCAAACTGTTCGTAAACTTGTGACCATGATTGCTTATTACTAGACACTCTGTCAATGTAAGCAGCACTTTCAATCTTACAACCAAGAATCAGAACCTCCAATTTCTTTAATTTTGGTACCGAACATGCAGAATCCAATTTTAGAATCTCCAGGATCAAGCTGTGTGTCTCCTGCGCTCAAATTTGCGTTTGTTGATTCAAAGTACGCTAGAGATTGTAGCACTGCACTTTGACCTTTCGGGCTAAGTTGATTGACTTGAATCTCAAGTGGTTGCATCAAATAGTCTAAATCTAAATCAGAGTTGTCAGTGGGTCGTAAGTGCAATGAAGAAGAGCGAGCATAATAGTTTCGCATCCTCCTCCTCTCTCAGTCAATTACAGTCTGCCACACCACATTTCACTAGCAGGTAGAGCTCCTTAGAACGACAGTCGTGATGAAATTGGGATGTCGTCAGAACCATGTTGTCCTGAGTTCCTGTGAATTTCGAAACCGCGAAGGAATCTCGAGAATGAAATTAGGTTCCTGTCCACGCGCTCCTGCTTCCGCTTACGAATTCGAAACCCTACGTCGGCATTTGATATAATCCCAGATGGAATTAGGTTTTCCGTCCCCGCGCTACTGCTCCCATATGCAAATTCAAAACCCTGAATTAGCATGATGCAATCAATCTCCAGAACGAGATTAGCTGTCTGTCGTGCTCACACCTGCGATTTCCGAGTCCTACATTACCATGATGCAGTCAATCTCCAGAATTCAATTAGCAATCCGACAATCCTCGAGCTCCTGCACAATTCTCACCTTGTGCCCTTTCTTTTGCTTGCCTGTTCTGCATCCCCAGCCATCCCGTTCGCAGGCGAAGTGACGGAGCGCATGGACCTTTTCGACGAGGCGAGCAAGAAGATGGGGTACACGGTGCTGAAGGGCGATCCGCGCTACCGTGACATGTCCGCCACCATGCAATTCAAGGACGGACCCCGCGACGGCACCACCACGGCTGTGTGGGTGGCGACGTACGTCCCCGAGGGCGACGTGGGTCCTCCCGAGCACATCAAAAACATCGTGTCGCTCTCGTGGAAAGCGATGGCCGACGCTGCCAAGACTATTGGAGTTTGTTACGATAAATTAGTCTAGTCAGCTTAGAGTATGAATCGATGTAACGCTCTAGAATCCTACAGTCACAGCTCTTGGCTATACTTAGTGATTCCCAGATATAAAGACATATCTGTCTTTCTGTACTCTCAATTATTATAATATGTAATTCACAATCTTCATGCACTTCTTCTGTGTGCACATACTATGTACTGTTTCCAAACATGGTATCAGAGCATACATCAATACGCCTTGTTCAATGAGCCTTGATCGATGCACCTCTGTTGAAGAACATGTGTTTCCCGGAAACACCCAAGGTTGAATTGCGGTCCAGTGAAGATGTATTCGACCTCCTGCTCACAGATGCAGAACGGATCGAGATAGAAAATCCAATTCATAATACGAACCCATTCTTGAACCTCGATCTCGCTGAGAGATTCTTTCAGCTTGAAATTCAACCTATTGACGTAGCTTCTACAGAATCTGAAGATCTTGGAATCCCTTTGCATCCTGATCTTGAAACTATTCCACATGGAGTAATTGATGCACCTATTTCTTATATTAATATGTTAAACCGACCTGGTCAATTCAATGAAATTAATCCTCAATATTTTGAGGATGAGGATGACCCTAATCTAACAATACCATACGCAATCTATCAAGAACTCTAAATATCATGGCTTCTCCTGCAGTAAGCTCAGCTCCCCGAGCTTATTCAATACCAGCACTCAGTGCTGGAAACTACGCCACATGGTGTATCAAGGTCGAGATGCTTTTGATCCGCTCTGAATTGTGGAGTGTCGTGGATGGCACCGAAGAGGCCCCACCTTCCAGCGATCTTGCAGGCCTAACAGCCTGGAAACTCAAGGATTCAAAAGCACGATCAGATATTTTGCTTCACTGCGGAGAAAAGCAGTTAATTGCTCTTCATCCGCTAAAAACTTCTAAAGTTGTTTGGGATCGCATAAAACAACTTTATCAAAAATCAAATAAGGCTTCTCAAGTACATCTCCACAAACAACTTTGTCACATGCAAATGACCGAATCTGATGATGTAATCGACTTCATCGAACAATGGCAATCTACACTCCAAGAGGCTGCAACTTCAGGATGTTCGTTCACAGACTCACAACAAGTCAACTTATTACTTGCAGCATTACCGGATTCTTGGAGTGCATTCATAACCACTCAAGGTGGAATTTCAGATTTATCGTTCACTGATTTGATATCTAATATACTACAACAAAACTCCATTAATGTATCTAAATCTACAACAACACAATCCAACGCTTTTTATGTAAAAGGCAAATTTGTTAAAGCTAATAAAGCTAACACAACTAGTCGATTTCAAAAATCCGGTTCTTCTCGAAATCATTTAACAAATTCACAGCGTCCCTCATCTTTCAATAACAAATCTTCGACACCTATAATCTGCCACCATTGTGGTATTTTGGGTCATAAATCCCCAGATTGTAGAAAGAAGAAACGCGAAATGCGTAATTCTAAGACTCATGTTAATAATATAACCACTGAAGATCCAATTCATCTATTTTCTGCAATGGAAAACCCAACTTTTTCCCAATATTGGTATTTGGATTCAGGCGCCAGTCAACATATGTCGCCTATGAAGATTCTCTTTCGCAATTACCAAGTTTTAAACCCTCCACGGCTTATTCTATTGGGTGATAATAGTACCCACAAGGCCGTTGGATTTGGTTCCATCCTATTAAAACTTCTAACTGGACAAACGCTACTCATCAATGATGTGCTATTTGTTCCAGGACTTGCGAAGAATCTGCTCTCAGTGACCCAAATCACTGCTACTGGACAAACTAGCGTTCTTTTCACGCGTGATGCATGCATCATCACCACCATTTCTCCACTTTCCCAGGAGAAAATGATTATCAATATTCACAAGGACGGGAATCTATTCTCCCTTGGAACAGGTCTTGAACCTCATAGTTCCAGCTACAGTGCTACCAGTATTGACTCCAGTCTCTCAAAACCTGAGATCGAGTCAATTCGTTGGCATAATCGCCTTGGCCATTTAAATTTGCAATCATTAAGCAAAATGCACAATCAATCCTTGGTTGTCGGCTTACCTCCAATTACAAATTCATTGCCTATATGCGAAGGCTGTCTTTATGGCAAACAACACAAAGAACCTTATTCTAAAGAACCCGTGACTAGAGCCACTGAGGTTCTAGCATTAATTCACACAGATTTGTGTGGCCCAATGCAAACCGCATCATTAGGAGGAGCATTGTATTTTCTCCTATTTATAGACGATTTCTCCAGATACACTCATGTGTATTTCCTTCAAAAGAAATCTGCTACTATAAATTATTTCTTACAATATAAAGCACTTGCTGAACGGCATACTACCAAAAAGATTTTAATACTCCGTTCTGATAACGGTGGTGAATTTACCTCACATCAATTCAACCAATACTGTCAACGTGAAGGCATTCAACGACAACTAACCAACCCTTATAACCCTGCTCAAAATGGAGTTGCCGAAAGGAAAAACAGGACGCTTGTTGAATCCTCACGCTGTATGCTCAAAGTTGCCCAGTTACACAATTCATTCTGGGCAGAAGCAATTCAAACATCCTGCTACCTCCAAAATTTCTCTTATACTTCCACACTTGACAAAGTTACGCCCTATGAACTATGGACAGGGTTAAAACCCGATCTTCGACATCTCAAGATCTTCGGTTGTCCTGCTTATGCTCATTTACCTTCTGAAAAACGACGCAAACTTGACACCAAAACTCAAAAATGCCTCTTCATTGGTTATGGTGAGCCTACTGGCGTAAAAGGATATCGATTGTATAATCCTGCTACTCAACAAGTATTTTTAAGTAGAGATGTTGTTTTCTCTGAAGATTTTTTCTTACCCGGTGGAGTTATTCCAACCTCTGGACAACTTCTTTCTCCAGCTACAGGATCTGATAATCTTTATTTGCTTCCTGATCCGAGATCTCAAGTCTCCTCTCCTGTAAATCAGTATTCTGCGCCTAATGTGGATTCCCCACCTTCGAGTCCACAGAGTGCCCCTGATCATGATCCTGATTCTGCAGTTGAACCCTCGATTACCGTACCTGATGGTCCCACTCCTGACCCCACATCTCAATCGGTATCTCAACTTTCAGCTCATAATCGAGCTCACTTGCGACAGCAACAAGGAAATACCTCCTCTTCCCCGCGGACTTCCCAACGCCGGACTAAAGGACAATGGACTTCGCCTAAATATCATGATGAACAGCATTATGCTTATGCATTTATGACCCAAGTTTCAGAACCTACTACTGTTCAAGAGGCTTTATCCTCTCCCGAATCTCACCATTGGCAAGCCGCAATGAATCATGAATATGATTCTTTAATTCAAAATGGCACCTGGCAACTTGTGGATCCGCCACCGAACTGCTCTCTTATTTCCACCAAATGGATCTTTCGTCGTAAGTACAACTCTGATGGAACATTGGCTCGCTATAAAGCCAGGTTCGTTGCTCGTGGATTTACACAGCGGGCAGGCATAGATTATTCAGAAACTTTCTCTCCAGTGCTGAAAATGATATCTTTGCGTATATTACTCGCCCTCGCAACTATTCTTAACTTTCATATCCATCAAATGGACGTTACAACTGCGTTTCTATATGGCTTGCTCAAAGAAGTAATTTATATTAACCAACCAGAAGGTTTTATCAAAAGTGGTCATACATCTAAAGTTTGTAAACTACTAAAATCTTTATATGGCTTAAAGCAATCCGCTCGAGAATGGTATGAAACTCTCGAATTTTTTGTTCTCAGTCATGGATTTATTAAGTCTAAATCTGATCCCAATGTCTATATTAAGCGATTAGATTCCCTTCTTCTTATTCTTGGAATATATATTGATGATCTCGTAATCATTTCTAATGACCTCGAATACTTAAACTTTCACAAAACATTACTATCCCAGCGTTTCTCTATGACTGATAATCAAGAGATTACTTATATCTTGGGCATTCAAATCCGTCGAAACCGCGCTACCAAGACCTTAACCCTCTCTCAGGACAAATATGTTTCTGATATTTTAACAAGATTTAATATGATCTCCTGCAATCCCATCAGTACTCCTCTGGAACCAGGCATTAAGTATTCTCGTAAGCAAAGTGATGACATGACTCCCAGTGAAATTGATTCTATGCAATCTATTCCTTATAAACAAGCTATAGGGAGTTTACAGTATTTAGTAACCTGCACAAGATGGGACATCGCCTATTCGGTAAATCATTTGTCACAATTTATGATTTCACCAGCTCCCATTCATTGGGTAGGCATCAAAAGAATCTTACGCTACTTGCGTGGTACCATGACATATGGCCTTACGTATTCTGCAACCAATCTCAATATCTCTGATTCACATATTCTCCGTGGATGGAGCGATGCTGATTGGGCTTCTGATATCGACACTCGACGTTCGACTTCAGGCTATCTTTTTCAACTAGATTTTACCTGCTTAATTTCTTGGCAAAGTCGTAAACAGACAATTGTCGCTTTATCTTCTACAGAAGCTGAATACATACTATGTACTGTTTCCAAACAGAGTTCACTAGGGTTCGACAGTTAGGATTTTAGGGTTTAGGGTTCCTCTTTGAGCCTTCAGCTGTGGATTAACTCGTACGCTTATGTCTACGAATAAGCTTAGCTAGGTTTGGTTTTCGCAACCGAACTGGTATTGAATTTTGTTCCCCTGATTGGCAGATCCTGGTCCACCGTGACCTTGCAATTTAAAACTGAGTTCCGTAATCGGTGAAAAGTGTATGTTTGGGAGATGAGTGTGCGGAGTTCTCTTGTCTCCACAAATTTGCAAGGATGCTTTTTACTCTGGTACTCTTGCCGCTACTACTCTTTGCCTGTGTGGCGATGTAAACCCACATTCTCCATTCCTGGCGTGAGTTGCACAGCTTGCAGCTTAGGCTATTTTGTTACATCACTGTTTTTAAGTTCCATGAAACAACCCTAAATCATTACCGGAGGTACACACCATTTGTCAAGTCTTGGATCTTGCGTTGTTGGCCACATCTTGATAGAGTGACTGTTCACTCTGAGAGCTTCAAGATGATGGGGTCTCAAGGGACTCAATTTGACAAAATGAATTGGCATTTATTCTGTGAGATCTTAATTTGGTGTTACGTTAATCCTTGAAGGCCTAGGGCCTTTTGGGGTTTAAAAGTATTATTATTTTTGAAGTGTTATAGTCCAAAATGTCACTAAGGTATACAAATCTCAAATGTACAATCTTGTAGTGTGCATGTTGTAGATGATGTGAATCAAATTTGGAGTCACTTGACCACATAGATTGTAAGATTGTAATGTTTTAGTGTAGAAAAAGGATCGGTTGAAATTTTCCTAGCAATATGTTTGGAGATGAAATTTGATTTCTAAACTTACTCAAATGAAAATAATTTAAACTATAAAGTGCTTCAAAAGCAAAATACAAACACATTGCTTGAAAGAAAAATCATCCAATTGACTGATCATGACTACAAATTGGCTTTGAAATATCAAGAAATAGCCAAATGAAGTTGCAAAAAACACACCTGAGGTTGAACCTCCTTCTACTAAAGTGCTTCTCAGTCACTCATAACTTCTTGGATTGATATGAAATTTTAACCACAAAAAACTAGACTAGTATGCGCAACTTTCCCAAAAATATTTATTGAAAATAGGCACTATATGAAGAAGAAACACGCTGCCAAAGTTCACTGTAATCCAAAATTGTCCAGATTTTGAAATTTGAATTGCTCCCAACATTCAAAATACCTTGGATTGACATGAAAATTTTCCCACAATGACTATCTCCTGAGTTTACAGAAATGTTCCATTAACCACCACCACTCCATTAAAAAAAATGAGAGCCATTGATTCCTCGGTCAAGAAAATCCCCCCCCCCTTCTCATCTGCCGTTGATTTGGGAAAATAAAAAATTCAGATATGGGTACGGTTTGGAATACAGATTTGGGATATAGATACGGCACATATATGGCACAAATACGGTACAGATATGGTGAACAATATATCCCATATTGTTTGCAATTGATAATTGGTCTCTCAAATTCAAATAGGAGGTCTTTTGAAATTTTTTAAAATTTAATGGGGGTCTTTTGAGTGAATGGAGGGGGGTGCATTAATTGAAAATGCACATGTCCCCCACTATCCACTCAAAAGACAGCCTCCACTAGACCTCAAGGGAACATATTACAAAAAAAATTATCGAAAAAGAACACTAGATGAAGGAGATACAAGACTCCAAAGTTGCAGCCATCAAAATGGAGTTTGGTGAATTCAAATTGAACCTGTAAACACTGAATGGCTTCTAAAAAATTAGTAAATCTCGGATTGATATAAAAAAAACTACCAGCCAAACTAGAAGAGAGATCTCAAATTTTCCAACAAGTTTTATTGAATTTAGACATATTGGATGCAAAAGTTACATCACTTTGAATTGGACTTCTAGACTATGTGAGGGTTCTTTTGGTCCCATTGGACGGTGAGGGGTTAAATTATGGATGATACTAAATAAAGAACATAGCATAGTGTCATCAAGTTGTAGATTAATTAGTACTAGCTGCTTCAAGGCAACCATCACATTAGTAATAGAATTGGTAGTGGAATAAGGCAAGTTGGAGATTAATTAGGAATATGCAATGCTCTGTAAACAATAAGCTTGGAATAGTATGTAGGCAATTGTTCTATCTCTAGAGAGAAGTGGACCTTTGGGGACCAAACAGTCATATCTACTTTTGAGCATTAAAATATCTTGAATAGATAGAGGATAGTATAAGCATTTCAACATGCATACTAAGTAAAGACATGTGCAAGCTAAATATATTGCGATCTAATTTTTGTCTGTTCATTTCTTATGCAATTTCAAAGTGGGAGGTTACAAACCGCCATAAATAACAATTGTTCACTTCCATTCAAAGCTTAATAAGAACATAGATATTTAGACAAATTATATTTATAACTTCTACTAATCAACCTACAAAACTAAGTGTATGAAAGATGATTGCATTTGATAACAAGGGTTGATATAGGAGATGGATTAGATTCCTAACCGTTTTGGTATCCCATTCCTAAGCACAAATCAATCAAGAAGGTCTTCACTCCAAGTGTTCAATCTCAAAAATATAGTTATAGAAATCAAATTTTGGGTTATGAGTACGTATATTGTGATTAGTGACACATGTCAACAATTTCCAATCCAATTGTCTCACTAGGAGGTCTTATAAGGTGGGCATCTATTAGATGTTTTTCTATTCCTCCAGAGGGTTGTTTCAGGCGTGTCTCCAATATCGATAACCAGCCACTACCATCCAAAGTTTAAAAAAAAATTTAAATTTAAAAAATTTAAAATTTTAAAATATTTTTATTTATTAAAAAATTTAAAAACAATTAAACAATATTTTTGATGTGATAATAGTTATGCCACATCAAACCGTTGATTTTGGGTTGATTTGGCACATTTCCCGTATTGCTAATAGTCCAAGAACTTACAACCCTTTGGGACCCTGAAATCTCATATAATGCCAAATGCACCATTGACCAAAAGCCCCCATCATCACTCATACTGTACATCTCCAAAATCAATATGTATCTATGTAGAAGAAACGTTTTTAAAACTTCTATCCAACAAAAAAACTTTGACCCTTCATAACGTTCGCATACGGTACCCACATGCCACGTTCTTTGGTGCGTTGGAACCTCCTTTCACTTGCCAACAAGAAGATATGAAAATTTTCCCAGTCTATTAATATTAACTAGGCACAGTAGCAAAAAGTGGCGGTTTTGGGTGCCCACCTTAGTCTCATTCAAACACAACTGTTCACATCATTACAATTGCCCAAGTGAAAACCAAGCAAACAAGACTCAACCATAAACTATTCAATAAATTGACACATTCAACAATGGCACAACAAATCACGATTTCTCAATACCAACGATGCAGTGCTCAAGCTCACCTCAAGCACAAGCCACAACACTTCTAAGCTGAAGGAACCAGAAAAGCCCAAACACAAGTATATTAACCAACTCCTGCCAATTCTCTTACTAACTTAGAGTCTCCAAAGCTGACACAATTCTGTAGCTTCACCAAAACTCCAACACCATCATCTGTGTGCCGTTAAAAAGGAAATCAATCTCCTTCAGTTCCCAACATAGTGTACAAAGTCTGGCTCCATAGCCAGGGCAAGTTCTTCACGAGTACGGAGTACAAAACCCCAGCAAGCGTAGCCATGCTAAAAAAACGTTGTCATGTCTCTAACGTAAACCCCTGTCAACTAGGCTAGGCATTCAATCTGGGCTTTCTACTTGTGAGCATCTTCATGTACCGTAAGCTGATTCTCTATATACAAAGTAAATGCAAGCACCGAAGCCACGAACGTAGTAAGCGTCACCAATTCAGTTCGCTCTAGTTTTCAGTTTGCCAATCAACTGTACCAGAAGAAGAAGCTCTGATCGAAACGGACAGTAACTACCGGGACACCATTCCCTGAAACGTTCCACTTGTACACTCTCTCCATAGAATACACACTGTCTCCAGCAGCTCAAATGGTATTGCCAGTGCTGCGTCCCTGGACGTTGAAACGCGTAGAATTGAGAGGATTTCCAGTCTTCGATGGTGCAGTTACGCGCCCAGCGATGGTCGGTCACTGGAATTCATTCAGACGGTTGCCGTGCTCGTCGTACAGAATGAGTCCCGAGAAGTCCAGAGGCTCACAGCGCCGGCCTTTGGTGATGGCGCGTTTCCAAAGCGCGGATTGCTGGTCGATGCTTTTAGTTCTACGGCTACTAGTCCCTGGCAGCATTAGGGTTCCATCACTGCTGCTGCCACTTCGAGGCGAGTCGTCGTCGTATTCCAGCTCGTGGGTGGAGTCCAGTGGACGCGGGCCGTACTTGCAAAAATTGTACATGGCACACATCCCCATTGCTGCTCGATCTCTCAATATCCAGGTTACGCTAAGCAGTAGAATCTCAGAACCGAATCGAAGGCGCTAAGTATCACAATGGAAGAATAGAGTCGAAGACACTAGCTTGTGGCTGCTACTAGCTAGTTTCTGAAGCTTGAATTTAACCCCCTTCCGACCGCAGTGACGGAGACGTATCCTACTCGGCTCTCTGTGGGACTGAGAAAGGATATCCAATCGAAGGGACAAAACTGGAAACGGATTGGAGCGGTTCTCGATCAAGCAGCAAAAGGAGATCGAATTCGACCAAAGGAAGAGGAGATGCCGATCAGCACTGAGAGAAGAGCACTACGAACAGCTGCGTTTATATGTAAGTTATCAATGGCTCATCAAGAGACTAGCTAGCTAGTTACAAAGGAAGCAAGCAGGAGAATGCAGGCACGACATTAATTAGAGCCTGCTACATACACTTCATTACGACCTACAAGGTGCCTGTCTGACGACCTGGTTGTCGATGGTGATCATTTAGTTTCTTGTTGATTTTTCCGCTTTGCTTTGCTTTTTGGAAACCACCCGAACTCGGTCGTAATATTTGACTTGGACCACTTGAACAGACTGGCATAGTTACACACTTGAAGCATGAGATTAACTAATTAAGTTAGCATGAGATTAATTAATTCAGTTAGCATGAGATTAATAGCATGTTCTCTCCGGCTTTCTCGTCGAGGCGACTGGGTCTCTGGTCCAACAATTGTGCGCTAATTCCCTTGACGAAATCGTTATTAATTATAGAAACCTTACCACGGCCGGCTTTGTAGATCGACATACTTCCGTCCCGGGGAAGTCAATTAACAACCTTTAGCAGCAGCCCAGGTACGGCTCCAGACAGACACGATTTTTCCAATATTTTTCCAATATTATTTCGATGTGAAAGCTACATTACACGACCAGACGAAGGGCCATTTGCGATACTATTTGCAATGGTTCATTTGTCATTAATTGGCCATGGTATTTTGACAATTAAAAATCCAATTCTTTTGGCGAAAGTTTTGCAAATGAATGCTCTCAATTCCTGTGCTTCTGCTTTGCCGTTGCATTGGTGACTTGCAACTGTTTTACAATGTTCAACATTTTTTGCACTTTGCTTGCAATGGTTTCTTTAATTATGAGTATTAATTATGAGTGAGAATCGCAACCCATGGGTATGTTGTGAAGCTCGGCTGCGTTGTATTAGTAGGGTTTAGGAGTGGCGGTTTCGGAATGGTGCACAAGTGGATCGTTTCCCCCCCCCCTGGATCGCATGATTTCATCGAATTCTTGCAGACTTGAAGGGGAAGGTCCGGGAGGGAAGGTCCATGGAAGAAGCCCAGAAAAAGGAAGGGAGAGAGGCGGGGTCCAATTCGGTTGGACCGCGCCCGTGATTCTTGAATCGTAGGCCCCTGATTCGCTTTGTTGAAATTCCAGATCAGCGGGCGGTTTTGTTTATTATTGTGCACGTTGGACTTGAGCCACGGACGCTCACGAGACTTGACTTTGGGATCTCCGGTCGCTCATGCCAACTTGAGGTTGAGTCACTGTAGTTGTCCCTTTTTTGTGTGTAAACAAGTGGATGACTTCTTCTTCTTCTTCCGGTCAGATGATTCGTACTAAAAGCTTTAGGTATCACACCTCAGTTGCAAGGAAAAAACCGACTATGCCGTAGAGCAAATTCCCTCACTAGTCACACCTTCTTCACCCATTGGCAATTCTTGGAGGATCGGGGACGTGGCACTTTCCCATTGGTTGTCTTTGGCTTACGGAGCTTCTATTCTTTGAGAATTGAGAATACCCATTCTTATCCTCTAGAAGTGAAGAAAATGGACGTGAAGAAAAAAATTTGAAGAATTTTTGACCTTGTACTCCATAATTTCATCTTTCATTTGTTGCACTCTGTAGTTTCTTCCGATTGTTGTGTCCGTAGTCGCTTGTCAAGAGCCCAACATCTTTAGCCTTGCTGCTAATTGGATCCTTGTTTTTAGCAAAATTATCCCATCTAGACAGCTTTGTTGTCAGTTCCTTTCTCCAATTTTCATTCTCCATGCTCCACACACCCAAAAGGGGGGGAGCACACCTTCTTCATGCACAACAGTTCCTATTGGCACCTCTTTTCTCTCACCAACTTCCTATTTTTTATAGAACTTTGCTTCTCGAAGAAGGTGTAACTAACCCTATTTTCCACCTAGTGTTATAACAAATCCCCAATAGATCACTACTAGCACTACTTTAGAAAAAAATTCTAAATTACCCAACAACAACAATAAACTCTTCATTCACAATGGTCTTTGGGCTTGCATTGTTTTTTATTATTACTATAAGGCAAATTTTATATTGGATGGAAAGCATTTTAAAGAGCTTCTAACAATATATTATGTTGTAGAGGTGATGAAGAAATGTTCTTGTAATTAATGATTTTATAAACATACCATTCAAATTGTTGTTTCATCAATTTTTATTTTTATAGTGGCAAAAAATAATTTCTTGGTAAAAAACATTGGTACCCACAATAATTATATGGATATGTTAACCTGTAAATGTCTAGAGTCTTCTATAGAGTTGATGATTTGAGAAAAATCATCATAAAGTACTCTTTGGAAGCATATTTTGGAATTGATGAACAAATAAAAGATGTAGACTTTGAAGTTTAGATTCCATCCATATGGTTAGATTTACCAATGCTATCACCAATATATTTCTACAAATTTTGAAAGTAAAATTTCAAAATTCCTTTGAAATTCAACTACAAGCTAAATATTTTATTTTTTGAGTAAAATTTGTCGGAATGGATTTGAAATGAAGTTCTCTTGATATGATGATTTTTTGAAATTTCTTTAAATCTATGATGCGTTTTTACAAATCCAATTTTAAACTAGAGTCAATGCACTTTTGGCTTGGTCAACCACTTGACACACTTCCACACAATGTACAGGGAGATCCGGCGGCTAATAGAAAATCAACCGAGTGAAAGCAATAAATTACCGTCTTATTTTCAGCATTTTAGGTCGTATAACCGAATGAAAAACTAAAGAGTATAGGAAACAAACTGCTTATTAAAAAAAAATCACGATTTTTCAGCCTTCCTCTATCAAGAGTAAGAGGATTTTACATGCCCCACATAAACTCCCGCCGGTTCCTACTTGAGTAGCCCAAGGGTATATCCATAATTGAACTCAAGAACATTGAATGTATCCATCAATTGTCTCACATGGCTTTAAAAAACATTAATTGTGAGTGCCATAGGAAGAGAAGACAAGCTTTTAATACAAGTGGGGGAATAGGAGGTAAAGTAACCCATGTGGGATATATAAATTAGAATTAGTAGAAGCTCAACCACTCATAGTTAAGTCAAAAGTAGAAATTGTGTGCAAAGTAGAATTTCAGACCTCATTTAGGCATAGTAAATTAATCTTTTAAAAAAAAAATTGAACTAAACTAATGTGTAAAATCAAGTTAACTTTTTTCTCCAAAAATCCATTTGAGATTTCAATCCTCCAATCAAAAGTTATGGACAAAGTTCATAGAAAGGTTGGAAAGAATATTTTCTTAGACATTTTCAAACATCTTCTTTGAATTTTGTCAATATTTTTTTGGAGACTCAAAATCACTAACAATTTTTGTAGATGAAATTTTGCTTGGTTTCCCAATTTTTTTAGTTCAAAGGTTTTTGAAATTTTTATTCTAGTATGCCCAAATGAGGTTTAAAGTTCTACTTTGAATACAAATCTTGTGTTTTTGACAATTAGCAATCAAGCTCTTCAAATTGTCCATATCCTTTGAAGATTCATGATGGAGAATGGATTTCAGTATAAAAATGAACTCTCGACTCTTCATTCTTACTAAATGTCAATAAAATAATTCCTTATTTTACTGCATCAAAAAATGTCATAAATGTCGTAAACAACCAAATTTTTCCTGGCATTTATGATCAGAATGCCAGGAAATTTTTTGGTTGTTTAGGACATACTAAATGTCATAAAAAATAAACTTAGTCATTCAATTGTTGCCTTACCAAATGACATGTGAAAAGAACGGCAAAAAGCTTAGTTGCTCTATAAACTCCCCGTTCACTGCTTCCACATTTGTAATTTAAAAAAAATATATACTATAATAACACCAAATCCAACCATTAGATAGGACAACAACTTGATAGAGTATCTCCACAAATTAGGATGACTTTCATCCAAGCAATAATGAGAAAGAAAAGTGATTTTCAATCTGTTTGTCGTCGAGAAATTGGATGTCGGAGTGCTTTATGGTTAAAGGAGTGTTGTGCTGTTAACCCCTAAAGTCTCAAAGTCACTATGGGGGACTCTTGGGATTTTGGGTAGGTTTGTGTGATCTCCATTTTTGACATGATTTTTCAAAACTTTTTTCGCAGATAGAAAATCATATTAGCTTCCTGGGGATATAATTTTTATTTCAATCAATGTCCAGGAGCAAAAGTTATGCCACCTTAAGTCCAAAAAGCAATTCAAGGGGTAGCCCAAACAAAATCACAAAAAATTAAATGTTTTTTAATTTTTAATTTTTTCTCAAATATTACATTTTTGTCTACATCTAAAGCTTTGAATCATCTTGTTTGGACTAATGATGAGAAAGTTATGGACAATCTTGTTTTCCGGGCAATTTAAGCATCTTCTTGAAAAAAAACTTGTTTTCTTCACTTTAAATGCAAATATCTTGCAACCTACTTTGTCAAAAAAATTTAAATTTCTTCCATGCATTCTTATATAGCCTAGTTTAGGATTTTCTGGTTGGATATGAAATTTTTTCTTAAATTTTTTTTTGCTCTTTGCTATAGAAATGGCAGCTTTGAGTGGTCTTTGATGGAAAAACGGCCTTGGGACTTTAGGGGTTAATGGATTTAGTTCTGCTGTATAAACTGCAAGATTTCTAACCTGAGGCATTCATATCCAACTTGAGATAAAGGCCTCTGGTTTGCCACAAACTTTGCTGGGGATCCTGATTGCGTTGAACTTGTATTTGTAAAATACTCTGCATCAATCTAAAAAGTATTTTTCACTCAGTAAATTTTTCTTAATTTTCAGAACTTGAGAATCTCATGTGAGCTCACTAGGATTGAAGTAGGGTAGGAGGCTGTTAAAGCAACCCTTTAAGAGCTGATTTCAATTTCAGGGAAGCTAAAACTCCTTGAAACAATTTTCAGTAAATTTTACTAGGAAGAAAAATGGAATCGGCATCTAACCCAAGTCGTTTTATATTTCTTGGAGCTTTGTGGAATTAGTTATAAATTTTTGAAGTTGAAACGCAGTGGTTTCTAAAAGCAAACCCCTCCTGAAATGTACAACGTTGATACATTGAAGAAAGTAAAATGTACCTCTGTGTTACAGGTCGCTTTTTAGAGACCCCTACCTTGATTCATGCAAATTTTTGGTCCATGGCCGGTCCCTACTGTTTGAAAAGGTGCTGGCAGAACCACCGACCCCTACGTGGGTAATGCTAAGTAAGACGGTAGCTGTAATCTTTCGATCTGCCAAAAAGCATTTCGTGATGGAAAGACCCTTAACTTGACACTTTGGCATATGCGAGAGACAGGTAATAACTCTCGTCCTCACTCACTCATCATCCTCAAAACACATTCAAGCTCATTTGTTTGCTCAGTGTCTGGATTTCAGAGGGTAATAACGGCAAACTCATAACGGCAGAAAAGAGAAGCTTTGTTTTGAGTCTGCTCAACACAGCTGTGCGGTTTTGTAAACACACTGATGGCTTCATCGTTCAACACAATGACAAAATGAGAGCACAAGATAAGTTCTACCCCCCAGTACATTCTTAAGTTATGAGCTTTTAAAAGTTCTTTCTTTTTCCCATTGACAGATAATAATAAAAAGTAACACCCCCAATCTGCACCTGTCTGTGGTCGCCAGCAGGGCAGGGATCATTTGGGGTCCAGCTCAACTCATTATTATGGACAATCAAAACTGTGGCTGAGTGAGATTATGGCTCTTTGTGGGCGACAGTTCCCTACTCCACAAATTTGACTGCGAAAAAGTCTCCCGAAACAGCTCACCCTCCGAGTCATCATAACTGAAACTTTTCCAGCAACTGGAACTGGCCGCCCATGCAAAAACTACACCACCCAGTCAGTAAAAAATAAAAAACATTTTCACATTACTTTTACTCAGGCGATGTCCAGAAAAGTCTTGGCTACGAGAATATGGAATTCTCTTACAATTGCCAATTGCCACAAGTTTCAACAACCACGTTCAGATGCTTATTGTTTGAGTGCTTTTTTAAATGTGGTAACTGTGAATGTGGGGTCAATGTTTCGAAGGCCGGGTGTGTGACAAAGAAACAGAATATTTCAGAACATCGTTTCCAGAGAAAGTTGCACGTGCATAGTGTGGTAGAATCACCCATTCCCGAGGAGGGATCCATACCCAACCTGTAGCTACGGTGCACCTATTTCCAACCAAGGTTAGAACAGATTTCCAACCAAAGCTTGGAATGTTTTTTTTCAAGGTTGGGACTAATAAAGTTATGACACATGTCCCGAAGTAGTCAGTGAGCAAGAAAGTAGGGAATTGTGAACGGGGAAGTAGCTCTTGAATGATCAGAATTGGAAGAGTCTCTACATTGGGTATGGGTCCAGACCAACTTTTGGCTTCCCAAACTCATGGGGTAATTTCAACTCAAGACATGAAATTACCCAAAAAATTTGCAATCCCTGTGATTTCTATCTTCCTACATGATGGTAGAAAATTTACATTGCCTTACATTGCTCCAGAACATGCATGGAAATCGCTGAAGTGGTCGACTATGGGTGGTTCTGCCATAAAGAGATTTGAGTGTAACTTAGGTCGGTCTCACGAGAGTACAATTTGAGTACCGTCACTTTGGGTCCGCAGTAACTCTCCAGCACGTCTCCGTGACGGAGCTCACTGCACAAACTTTTTCAGGAAAGCTTTTGAGCAGAGGGTGCATTTGTGAGTGAAACGTGTGGCAGAGCTCCCGTTCTAACTCTTGCAGACGGAGATTCCTTTTTTTTTTTTCTCTCTCTCTCGATGCCAAACAGGCTTGCCTTTGTCCTCCTTGATGCCATCTGCGAAAGCTGCTGGTTATGAGAGCTACAGACACACAGCCCATGCCTGAATGTTAATGCTTGCTGCTGCGACATAAAAGAATAAGTTAAGCTTTATCTGTCATGTGTGGCCGCTAGATAATTACGACTCTTCAAGTACACATCCGTCTTCAACAATAATGTTGCAGTCTTGCAAGAGACATTCAACATGACCGTACAGATACCTCTGAGAATGCGGTGGAAGTAACGCTCAATGCTCTGATCAATCCCTGATGCTGAAGCTTTTCTGCACCACCGACCAAATTTCGGTTCCCTACTTCCCCAATTAACGTCATGTTGTTGATCCACAAAGTGCAAGAATAATCAGACGTAGTAGCAATTTATGGAACCCAGAGAGTCCAAACGGTAAGATGGAGGAAAGTCGGCTGAGGAACTAAATGAAAGAGTCTTGATTCTCACACTTGGGTGACGTGAAGTGAAGCAAAAACAAAGCTAAGTTCGATTGTTGATTGTGATCAATAATTGAAGAGAAAGACGGTTTACGTATCACGTGGGGAGACAAAACCAGCAAGATCTCGTATAATTTGCTTACTGAAGCCTAATAAACAGGTGATAAAATCGACCCCTAATTGCCGGCAAACCTAATGAAGGAAACCGACCCCTACATGTGTGCCTAAAATGTACGCCCTCTGGACATGAGGGATAATGATCAGCTTCGAGCACACACGCAATCAACACTTCAAAAATTCGTAGGTTATTCGTCCCAAAAACACTATCGAAAAGAAATCACTCTGAAAATCTCAATTGCCAACATGACCCAAAAGCCATGCTCCGATGCTTTGGGGATGCTTTTAGGTATAGTTCTGTTACCGATAGTCTTCAAGTCTACAACAAATGCCACCAATTTGCAGTCTTTCCAGCAAACCTAACAAGCAGAGTAATACCCCACCACACAATGGCCAATATCCGCAAATTCTTTTGTATAGTAATTATCCATTCAAAACTCAAACGCATACTGCATAGATTTACATATCTACATGCGCACGCATGTTTGAAAACTAGTAAATATTACAAGTTGACCGAGCTCAAGAGACACCATAGCAGTGTCCCCTCTCAAATTCTCCGAAGTAAGCTACACTACATCATCAAAATTGTGCATCATCAAGCTCTATTCTGCCTCAACCATGTTACACTTCCAAGCAAAATCTCTATTTCGCTAATACAAGCTCGCGCTTTCGCAACAAACTCTCTTCAATTGCAACAAAAAAAAAAAAAAAAAAAAAAGTAAGAAGTGAAATCTCTGCTTCCAAGCCAAAGACTCTAGTCGAGCTCGATAACGGGAATCTATGGTACATTTCGCAGAAGAAAAAAAAGCTCCACATTCGCTACCCATGAAGCTTTCTAACGCAGTCTCATAGCCAAATTTTTACATCAAATGCATTGAGTTGCCGCCATTGTGAGAAGGATTGCAATCGTGGGTTTCGGGTTTTCAATCGACGAGCTCGGTGCGACCTTCACGACTCTCCCGTGGCAGACGCGGGCTATGCTCCTGCTGATTGCCGGAAGCGTCGTAAATGATGAGTCCCGAGAAGGAGAGAGGGCGACAGCGTCTGCCTTTGCGGATAGTCCTTTGCCAGAGCGCTGCAGCAGGCTCGAAATCTACGATCTCCAATTCTTGGGAACAGCTACTCACACAACTGCTGCTGTTGCTGCTGCTGCTTGTGATGCTTCTCGGCGAAGTGTTATCGTCTTCAACGGTATTCACCACGGCACCCCGAATGACGCACATCCCCATTCTAATCGATGCTTGCAAATCCAGCAGCAATTCTTCTCGCAACTCCAGTCGAGTGGTGGTGCGAGGGAGTTGCAGCTCGATTCTTGCAAAACCACCAGCAATTTCTCTCGTAACTCTGAATCAGGCGAGATACGAGGTCGCTACAGTTCGATTCTGGTAAATCCACCGGCAATTTCTCTCGCAATTCCAATTCGGGTGACGGTACGAGGTCGCTGCCGCCCAATTCTTGCAAACCCACCAGAAATTCGATCTTCTCACAACGAGGGTCGGTGGCCAATGCTGGAAAAGAACTCCAAATCGGGCGGTGGTACGAGGTCGCTGCAACCGATTCTTAAAATCCACCAGCAAATTCTTCTCGCAACTCTGAATCACGCGAGATACTAGGTCGCTGTAGCTCGATTCTTGCAAAACGCACCAGCAAATTCCTCTCGCAACTCCAGATCGGGCGGTGATACGAGGTCGCTGCAGCCCGATGTTCACAAATCCAAAGTCAACTTCCTCTTACAAGTCCAATGCGGGCGATGATACGAGGTCACTGCAGCCCACTTCTTACAAACCCCACCAGCAATTACTCTCGCAACTCCAAATCAGACAGTCCTACGAGGTCGCTGCGACCCGATTCTCACAACTCCAATTCCTCTCAGGTGGTGGAGCTACCATAGAGGTAGCTTCTGCTAACCACCTCTTGAAATTTGCGATTGCACGGTGGAAGTAACAACTTCTTTGTGGCGTTTCTGGCTTTCAGACTGCTCACTCGATCACTGGGTTACGTTGCTGCCTCGAATCGATGAAACCGGTCCAATGGCGAGGGCCTGAGCGAAGACTCTGGCCTTGATGCCTGGCGTCTTCCAGTTTATACCCTTTTTTGTCGATGGTCAGCTTCGTGATTTGTGTCCCCAGGATCTGATATTATCAAATGCCGAGTTATTCTGCCGCGGTGATTGATTAATACTATTTTTGGAAAACCGCGCAAGAAGATCGTACCATCACCGACTAATTTGCCCTGCTACTTTCTACTTTAAATTGAACATCTGTGTCGTTACATGTGTCATTTCCCACCCACTTTCAATGTGATTCAAGACTCAGTTTAGTTTGAGATGAGTGTCGCTTCTAACTTATAAATTAACCATGATCTGGATGGAATGATATAAAACAGAGTTCGTTGCGATACAGTACGACCTTGTCGAAAGTGTCAAGGAATCTCATCCCAATGGCGAGCTACACGTAAAAGAAGTCAGAATAATAGAAGCTTGTGAGAATGAGTCCTGTTGTAAAAATTTCTCAGTTTTTGTCAGGTCTAATTGGCGATTGAAAGCAGAGATTCATGATTTTCTAAGCAAGTATTTGTGGGTGTTGTATGAATGAACTACGAATTTTCATAGAGTTGATAATAGATGTACCTAAAGTCAATTCTAGGGTCAAAAGGTGTGTAGATTGTAGCCAAGAATATCCTCCGGTAGGTTTTGCAATTGGGTGTAGTTACCTTGGTAAGGTTCACTTTACATTACAAGGGCAAAACCAACCAGTATAAAATTTGAACCTACATCAGTGTAAGTAGAAGTGAGCTAAAAAAACCCGCTTAAAATATGTAACACATTACATTTTTGATATTTAATTAAATCAATTGAACACTCCATTTTGGATGCAAAACCTCAACTTCATGAATGCTCATTCTTGTTAGATGGACACCGTAAAGCAGACATGGACCCAAAAAGTCCAGAACGAGGTTAATTAGCCAGAGTCTGATGAGATTTTTTGCACAAATGAAGGCATAAAATTTGCTGTGATTTGAACTCGGAAGCATGACTGGGGTCTGTAGCTTTCACCTGATGGAGCGGCTTCCATTGATTGTGCTTCCATTAACATTCGTGTTGGTAACGGTCCCCACCGGCTTTTCACTCTGATTTGACGGATTTCAATGCCCTCCGTCCCTTCAAGTTTAGTCTTCAATTTCGTGGCTCCCGCCTTGCCAGCAATTGGGTCTTCAATTTTGGAAGTCGGTGATTGTTGTAAACCTCGCTTTAAATCCGGGTTCGGTGAATGTTTAAACCGACTTCAATTGAAACAGTGTCGATGCATGCACTTCGAAAACCACACTACAGTCTTCAAGAGTAGAGTACTGTTGTTTCATGAACAGTGAACCGACCTACGTTTGCTTGCTGGACAGAATGAGCGGCGGTCTGGAGATCGAGATTGATGGTCCACACATCGAAAAAGTCTGTGAAATCCTGGGCTTTGGAGTGTTCAATTTGCAAAGCTAGTAACAATGATTGAAGGTAGCTAAGGTGGGTACATCCAAAACCGTCACTTTTTGCTACTGAGCCTAGTTACTATTATTAGACTGGCCAAATTTTCATATGTTTTTGTTGGCAAGTGAAAGGAGGTTTCAACATACCAGAGAACGTGGCATTTGGATATTGTATGCAAAAGTTATTAAGGAACAAAGTTTGGTTCTAAAATGGTTTCTTCCACATAGGTACAGAATTGATTTTGGAGATGTACACAGAGTAAAGATGGTGGTTTAAGGTCAGTGGCACATTTGGGTGTACCTACCTTACACCTAAATGCGTCCAAAGAAGGAATTGAACATTGTTACAATTAAATGAAATTGCGTGATTTTTTTGTTTGATAGTGTTGAAATTCCAAAGACAAAGTATTTTAGATTCTCTAAGTTTGCATTTTAGAGACATCCTCGTATGAATAAACTATGAATTTTCAAAGTGCTGAAAAGAAGTGTATCCTAAAGCAACCTTAGGCTCCTATGAATAGAGGCAATACAATTTTAGACAAGACTATATAATTTTGTATTACCTAAACTAAATGATTTCAAAATGCTTTTAGTTTTCACGTGTGATGAGTAATTTACCAACTATGCTTATAAGGATCCTCGTCTTTAAATAAAATTAAAAATTTATGCTCTTGGTAAAAAAAAATTCATAACAAGCAAAAACTTATAACATTTTCAAATCAATTAGTTTAGATAACACTAAACATCATTAGTAGTAGTTTAGCTTACCAAAGTCACATTATTTTAAATTAGTATAGGATTAAGTATTATTATATTGTATTAATTTTTACAATTTGTTTTTGGTATTGACACAAGCTTTTGCAAGTGACGCTAATTTTCTGTCACATCACTCACAGGATAAATTGGTGGAGTCAATTGCTTTTAGTAACGAGCGCACGTCCTATTTAGCTTAGTAAAATTTTGTGTGTGTTACGTCAAAGGTGCATAACCTGTGCTTTTAACCCCTAAAGGACGGGGGGGTCTAGGGAGAGATTGCCAAAAAATGCAACTTTTTGATATGTTAATAAAAAAGAAAATCAAAATTTTTTCTTGGAACATCATCCATACAAAATTAAAGTAAAATATTTTACCAAGATGCAAAAAAAAATTCAGCCCTTTTCACTGCGCGGATTGAATGATTATAGCATTTGAAGTGAGAAAAAAAACTTTTTCCAATCCTGCGAAATAGGGTGAGACTTCGGGCCCATTTGGAGTAAATTTTTTGTTGTAAACGAACATGACATTTTTGGTCATTCATAAGTATATGATATTAGGTTCACTTGCAAAAAAAATTAGAAGAAAATATGGAGTCAAAATTATTCTAAATCACCATGCAACACAAGGAGGTTAAGTGAATTGGCAATACACTAGTCATTTTTTTGTGCAATGAGGAAATATTTTATTTGAAATCCAAACAATAAAAAATTAGAGACAAACATTTGGAATATGTGGAAACAATTTCAAAAAATTTGATTTCACAGATTGCAAGATAATAGGACTTGAAGTTAGAAGAAAATATTTTTTCATGAAATTACCCCTAACATAGCTAACAAAGTTTGAATCCTCTTTGAATGTGATTTGAGGACTAAATTTTATTTTTTGGGGACAATAGTATGACACATTTTATTAGTTACATACATGCCAAATTTAAAAAAATGATGATCTTTTATGCAAAAGATTCTCCAAAGATACCCAAATTGCCAAGTTTCCCTAAAAGTTCAAGGTAGCATAACTTTTGATTCATTCATTTGATTGGAAAAAAAAATTAGTTTTTCACGAAGAAGGTACATGTTTACACATTGTGTCCAAATTTTATGAACATCCGACCAAAATTGACTTTGTAAAAGCCTACCTAAGATTTATTGCGTACATTGAACGGACAAACGGTCCTTTAGGAATTAAGTGTACTTACTTGAAGAATGACTATTGTAGATAGTACAATCAATATGTAACCAATACTAATAAATTAATTTAGTATTTTTAGTATTTTATGAAAAAATCTTTTTGAAGTCGAGTTTTAGCTTCAAAATTTGGATTTTGAAAATGAATGATTAAGATTACCTATTAAAGATTTTTTGCAAAGGTGCTCATTGCAAATCTTGATTTTTTAGTGTTGAAGGCTCTTTGAAATGAGCCTCAAATCCACTAGATCTTAAAGAAATCACATTAGAAATTCATTTTAAAAACTTGTTGAGTAGGTTTTGAAAATTCGTAAATTGATTGGATTTATGCATGTTATGTCCTATAACCCATATTCTTTTGGTCACCTCAGTTTTAAATTTGACATGTGAAAAGAGAATTGAAAGACTTCAAATCATTATCACAATTTTATCAAAGTATGCATGATCAAACATTATAATCCTTCAACCTATAAGTCATATTGTTGTGTTTCCCATATGATCTCTAACTTGTCTAGTTTGAATTGTATGGTTACAATTCAAAAAAAGCTGATAAAACTTATCAAAATGTTTTTTTTTCATTCAATTTAGAGCAAATTCCAAGAAGCTCAAAAAACATCGGGGGCATTTAGGGGCTAAAAGATCATGAAGATGTTTGGAAGTCATTAGGGTTTAGCAAAAACAAAGGAATGAAAAAATATTTAGATGAGAAAGTAATGGATGAAATTGTAACACAATTTGCATTTTATCCTAATGACCTAAGGGGGTGTACTTTCAAAATGGGCCAAAACTACCACGATCCTTGAGCAATTTTTTGCTCATTTTTTCTTGAGATCAAATCAAATATAACCATATGATCTTGAATTTCACACTGAAATTGAGAACCTCAAAAAAATTCAAATTATTTGACCACACAGTTAAGGAGATATTGAAGTTTGAAGTTTTATTTGGTTCAATGAAAATACAGGGCAATGCACTTTGAAGGAGCATATCTTTGTGAGAATATTTTGAAAAGATTTTGTTATGTGCTTAGTGAAAGATAAAAGAGTTGAGAATGTATTTGTAAAATTTTGCAACATCCCAAGCATTTTTCAATTTATAGTGGAGTTTGCGATGCTCAATAGTCATTGAAATGAGAGTAGTGCTTGTAAGGAAAAAAAAGAATGGGACTCTTGTCTTCTCTTTGAACTCCTTGAATTTGCCCTTTTTGAGGTAGGCAAGAATCACATTAGTTGGATGACTTTTTAGTCCATGCCCAAATTGACACCCCAAAATGAGTTGTAAACTATACTACACCACTTAGCTTTGAAAAATTCCACAAGGCGGACTTTAACTTGGAATTTGAAAAATTCCACAAGGCTCTAATTTTTATATTTTATTGCCTATTTATTGCTCATTTCTTTGGACTCTCAACAAAGTTTGGTCACTCAATCCCACGGCCTCTCGAATTGGTCGGCCATAGTGTGAAGCGGCCTTAACCCATTAAGGACCGGTCGACCATTCTGTGGTCGATTTGGGTCCTTCTTGGTTTGTAGGGAGGGCATGTCAATGAATTTGATGACGTGGCAAGGGAGACGGGTCTGGGGAATTGGGAATTAAAGAGTTTAGGACAATAACTAGGCCAATCTGAGGTGGCATGTGTCCAGAGGGTTGAAAAAACTCAGACAACAGGGGCTGAATTACACCAAGATTTGCCAAAAATTCCTGCTTTACAATGCACCTTCACCAAAAATTTCAATGCTAAGTCCTATATCATGTGCAACACTTCCATCCCTATGGTTAGATCTCCGATAGGCACTTGCATTCAAAAGTTTTAAAATTGCTCCCAATTGGCCATACAAAAGATTACCCACCCTCTAAATCAACCACGGTCCTTAATGGGTTAAGAGATGAACCCATTGTTTGAGATTTAGAATGAAAATTTTGAGGCAAGCATTTGGGGGATGTCCTACTTGATGCAAATGAATCGGTGATCCTACCGCCAATAAAGATAAGGTAGGAGGCTCAGAAATGGAGCATCTAAGAAGAAAAACGGAGCTGGAGGAGGGACAGCTAGCCATGGGAATTTGATTTATTTTTCGTAGAGAAAAGTGGAGAAGAAATGAAGTGCAATTTAAAGTGTAATTTTCCGAGTTAAAATGAATAAGATATGAATTTTCAAAGTGAACAGTGCCTAGGGCGCTATTTGTGGTCATAGAGGGGAGCTGTAAGGAATTAGCAAACGGCTATAAATAGAGCAGAGCAGTGCAAGAGAAGATGAAAGCGGTTTCAAATTCCTCTTGAAAGTTTTGAAAAGCGTGCAAGTAGTGTCCAAAATGGAGCATGCAAGAGAAGTAGCTAGGTATCCCTACACAAGTACAGAGCTGCATGAATCCCGTGAGGGGAATTGAATAACAATGTGTGAGGTAATCAATCCGCGGCCGATGAGGTTCTTGGATACCCACCCTAGTAGTCCTAAAATCGCTCATACTGTAGTTAGAAATTCTTGACGCGTCTGCACAAAGTCAGAAAGGTAGTTAAGAAATAGCCATTGCAGCCAACTAATTTCTCCTCCACGGCGTGCTGCTTTCGCTGTGATGGAATCCAAGGCGCGCCGCTTCTGCAATCCCTGTTCTCATCAAAGCAATGTGCAGAGCATTGAAATTTAGCTACTCTAGCTTTCAATTTGTGCCCTACAAGAGAACGCGTTGTTGGCCATTTTTGTCATTCGCAGCCACCTGTTTGGAGTCGCTATTTCTTTCACCTGCCCTTGGCCTCGCCGGTAGAGTCTTTTAACATCGCAAGGCGGCATCGTTCCCTTGTTGATGCTGGTGCTTCTGAGGTGGTCTCTATTTCCCGCTTGCTGTTGTACGTCCTCGGATTTTGGTAGTGTTGCTCCTGTTTGGTGGTGGTTGCAAGGGTTTCACGGAGGGCTCTCCATCTCTGCCACTCCACACTCTAAGAAAACGCAGGAAAAAAAAATGTCAAAATTGACGTTTTTTTTGACGCGCTGACGTCAACTATAATGTGCTAAAAAATCCGTCAAAATGGACAAGCCAAAAACGCGGCCATGAACGTGGGCTTGACGCCGCGTCAAACCAAAAAACGCGTTTTTTGACGCGCGTCAAACTTGACGTCAAAATTTTAGCATGGGCATGCCATGTTAGCGGATAGCGACACGTAGGATCACTTTTCATCCATGACGTGTCCTCTGACGTGGACCCTCGGAAATCTGACGTGGACTCGGAAGAAAAGTGACATGGCATGCCACGTCAGCATACTTTCAATACATTTAAAATTTTTGACTATGTTTTTTGAAACATCGATTTTGACATCGTTTTTGATGTTTTTTTGGACATCAACCGGAACAGGCTATAGCAAAGTGAATTGACAATAATTAATTAAAATTAATTAAAATTAAAATGAACAAACAAAATTACTGAATTCAATAAGAGAAAAAAAACTTACCCATTTACCTTAAGATGGCCGAATGAATGAATTACTTCATTGAATGTAAAAATGAAGGGTGGAGAAGATTTATTTATACTAAAATCCATGGTTGTCTAAGGTGTGACAAAAGATATGGGATAATTTGAACAAGGAACTTGACTTTGGATGTTATTTTTGACATGCTGACGTTGTATTTGACATTTTCTTGACGTTATTTTGACATTTTCCTAACGTTGTTTTTGACATTTTGCAAGGATGTTGTTGTTGATGTCATGCTGACGTTGTTTTTGACATTCTGCAATGATGACACTTCTTTTTTGATTATCCCATATAGTTTGTCAATCCTCCTACCACCCCATTAGTATAAAGAACTCCTTTTCTTCATCCATTGTACACATCCATCTACTTCTTTTTTTTCAAAATATGCCACGTGGTTGCCTTTTTCTTAAATTTTTTAAAATTTGGTCAACATTTTAGCATTGACCATATTAATTTCACTAATTCATCCATAGCCAAAAAATTTGTTTGTTGACGTGGCAATCTTTGTTTTTATTGACGTCACAAAAAACAGACCTAATGTTATTTTAGACATAACTTTGAGCAACGCATCGGAATTGACATTCATCTAGATGTTTTTTTTTGTAACTGTGTCACAATGAACGTCACGCCAAAACTTGCATTTTTTCTCGTGTTTTTTGAAAACAAGTGGACGTAAAAAAAAACGCGTTGACGTCACAAAAAACAACGTGTGTAAAAGGAAAACGCAGGAAAAAATGCGGTTTTTTTATAGTGCCAGTTGCCTTTCTTGTCGCTGCTGTAGGTAAGCGCCGCGATCCCTTCACTTTCACATGCTTTCTTCTTTGCTTCTCTGTATTTCAGAATTTCAGGTTGTTGAAGTAGGGTTACATTAGAGTCTTATTTCCTCTTTCGATTTCGATTTTGGTATGCTTTTTCGCTGTTTTGTGTGGCTTGTGGCAGTTTCATGTTCTCTGGGCTTTGAATTCATCGGCGCAAAACAGTAAGGCGTTGAAATTAGTTTTTCAAAATGATGATTTTGGTATGCTTTTTCGGTGTTCTGGTATGCTTTTTCACCGTTGTTGCCAGGCATCGCCTTACTTCGTGTAACAAATGTTGTCTTCATGTAGAAAGAGAGAAGCAACGTGGAGAAGCAGCTATGATAGCAATGCCGTTGTTCCTTTCTGGTTTCTGGAGGTATTGATGTACAAGTGTGAATTGATACGGCCAATCGATGTGCCATTGATATGATCAGTGGAAGACTCAACGTTTTTCTCCCTGCGCTGATCCTTTCTGTATGTTGTTGTGTCAGATATGCAACGAAGAAATTACTGATCTGTTGGAGCCTTCTCAACAGAGTCTCATGGTTTGTTCTTGTACCGTCTGTTGCATTTTGTCCTGAATTTCCAGATGTCGTGGCACGGCCATATGAAGGTTCTAACCACGAACTGCTTGAACAGATCAGGGAACACCAAGACGGGTGTGTACGTTGAAGGATTGACGGAGGAATATGTGTCATCAGCCTTCTCGTTCGGGTACGTTGTCGATCTCCTTCGTTACCCTTGTGTTTCTGCTTGAGGTTGCCACTTCTACCGTAGGGTTCTGTAACCATTTGTTCCTTCCGTTTCTTTGTCTAGTAAGCAGCGTTCTCTGGAAGTGCACATTTCCAATGTTTATAGAGACTGCAGTCGAAGCAGCGTCAGGAGCTGAAGGTCGATCTACGTCACGAGTTGAAGCTACATATTCTGCAGGTTGAGTACTTATAAATGGTATGGTGGTGAAGAATCTTCTCTCATTGTGGTTGAGATTTACTCATGTAGTAAAATGTTCACAAATTTTCCAAGAAGTTTTTGAATGTGCAAGTCGGATTCTATAAACCTTGGTTGTATGTTGTGGCCAATAATGCAAAATTTGAGACCTTCATGTTTTGGAATTTCGTTGCAGTTGTGTATCAAGGTCGCACTCGACTTCGTTTCTCTTGAGAATGTGAGCTAGTGTGTGGACCTGACGGAGTATTTTTTTGGACCCAAAATGTATAAAGTAAATTTATTTATGTACTTCATTTATTGAATTGTTTGTGTATCTTTCAAAATTTTAATTATTTGTTTGATTCATTTGTGATTAGAAAGGGGGCTTTGTTTGATTCTATGATCAATAATATATGTGGTGGATGATGGCAGGCTTATATTCACCATCTGGTGGCCTGTGACCAAACTGTGACCCCATTTTGATTACCATTGAGGATGTGTACAGCATCTCCAGGGTCAACAGAACTAGGAGTTTCATCAGGTTGAGCACTTGCTGGTGATGTTCACTACAGAAATATACATAATCCCTAAATACTTAAGGAAAAGCTTTGTCATTTGGAAGACCTAATGGAGCTTTCACTATACGATTCAAAAGATACACAAGTATTTCAAGGAAACAAGGAATGCTGTCAAAAAATCAATTTTTACCAGATTGAATACCAGATCAAATTGACAATTATACTATCAATTATACCACATCGAGTTGACAAACGAGTTCACAAAAGTATATCATTATACTGTCAATTATACTAGATCTTCCCTTGTGGGTTGAAGTCGGGTGTGTTGAATGTTGTAGGTTTTGTGCACCGAGCTTGGAAGAAGTCTGTTGACAATTGTAGAGTCGCAGCTTGGGTGAAGCCTGTCGAGGGTTGTGGAGCAGGAACTTGGAAGAAGCCTGCTGAATATTGTGGAGGAGTGGAAAAGGCTGCCGCATGCTGTGGAGGAGTGGTGAAGGTTGACGCATGTTGTGGAGGACGAGTGGGGAAGGCTACCGAATATTGTAGAGGACGTGTGGACACGCCACTGAAGTATCCTGCTCCCATTGAAAGCATCATCGCAAAGTTCATCTGTTGCGGCCACACCTGCTGTAGAGCTGGTAAATCGCTCACATCTTCTCCTCGTTGCTTTCTTCGTCTCCTTTCTATGGCAATTTTTTGGTTCTCCTTGCAGTTTTTTATGGTATTATGCCACAATATGGTGCTCTATATCCGGTAATGGGGGCATTTTCCCGAATCACAGCATGTAGTTTCTCTCCCATTGCTCTGACGTTCTTAGCGCTCCAATATATATTGTGCTTCTTCTTAGATCTAGATAAGGCCAGCTGTTCTTCCTTGGCTTCAAGTTTTTCTTTTCGTTCTTGCGCTCTGATCTCCTTTGTTGCCTCTCTTTCTAATTGTTTTTGCTCTCGCTCCTCTGCAGCAGCTTCCCGCTTCGCCACGACGTCTTCAAGTGTGGAGAGATGATCTTCAGCTATCAACATGATTGACTTCTCGTAGTCGATCTGCAGTGCTTTGCGTTTGGACGATTTTGCTGGCAACTCCATGTGAGGGAGTTCTAAAAGTTTAGTGAATTGGCTGCTGTGTCCCACTTCGGTCTGATCCTCCAACTCATCCTCATTGCTTGAACTCCCACTTGTTTCCCCATCCTTGTCAGACTACATATCTTCATTGTCCACTTCAACGTAGTACTACTGGCAATTTGGTAGGTTGCTGGGCACTTCATTGAATATTTCATGTATTTCCCATGCTTCCAATTCGTATTGGCCTTCATCTTCTTTGCCTATCTCTTCCGTAGCCAAACTTTTTCCTTTAGATTGGATGTACGCTTTGCTTGGCCCTATCTTTGACTGCATTGCATTGAAATTGAAAGGAAATATCCCCGTACATTGAAATCCTTTAGTGATGTTAGACACAGTTAGAGCTCTTCGAAGTCCATGCGAAACCCATTGTGCAAGGTCTTCCTTAATAGGCTTCTTTCCGACGTGATTTAACATCCACTTGTCCATGTAAGCTCGGAATGCTGATTTAAACGGCTTGAAACACAAAACGTCCAACGGCTGAAGAGCGTGTGACGTATGAGATAGAAAAGTTAACATGTCTACACCCTTCAACATAGCTAATTTGATAACTTCTAATGTCACGTGAGAAGTGTACCCATCTAGTATGAGTAAATGTCTACTAGATGGGGATATTTCATACCTTTCTGAAACATTCTTTAGGAAATAAAGCAGCCACTTCCGGAATAATACGTGCGTCATCCAGGCTTTCTTCTGCATTGCCAAGGCAGCCTCTTTCTCCCCTGTTTTTACTAAGAAATTCCTTGTTTGTCTTTTCCCTTTAAAAATGTAAAAATTCGGTAGTGTGTCCCCTTTTGCATTAATGCAGGAGACAACGGACAACCACTCTCTATGATCCGGCGTTACTATGTGCACATTTCTTGATCCGCGTTTAGCTAGGACGTACCCGCCTCCATCCTTGTCAGCCTAAGCTCCGCTTTCATCCACATTCCATATGCGATGTGGTTCATATTTATGACTGTCATACATCTTCTCGAGATTATTGTAAAAACTAACTACACTTTCAGGACATAAATTACGAGCGTGTTTTTGTTCCAAAGCTTGAGCTCTCCTGATAGTCAACTCCGGATGACTCCTTTTAAAACATTTTACCCATCCGGCTTCAGGCATGCCATCAGTGAAAGGGGTTACTCTTGTTTGAGTTAGAACTTGTACCTTCTCCCGTAACTGTCCTATGTTCAAAGGAAAACCGAGGTTTTGCATTTTTATAAGATAATCTACAAGCTGATCTTCTTCGTTTTTCGTCAGAACTCCTTCTTTTCCCTGTCTTCTTTTAGCAGTTATGCCATAAACGTGGCCCCTTAAACTACTTGCAGGAAAATTGTTAAGTCTTGCAGCAGTTCTCATCGGCATTCCTTCGTCCACATCTGCTACAACACTTCTAAGTTGAACATTACTCCAAATCCCATTCAATTTTCTTTTCCGCTTTGAATCTTAAACTAGTCCTTCGTTACAGGGCAATACTTCAGGAGGTCTGGATGAAATACCTGCATCGCCTGATGTGCATGGAACAGTTTGATCGCGAGAGTTCCAATGCCCATGGGAAGTACCATCAAAGGCAGGATCCTACAGTCGTGGGTCTGCCTCTATTTGTTGACGCTGCGCAGCAGTCTTCTCCGGCCTCCTAGGTCGTTTACAACGCCTTCCCAGCTACGCGCCCTTCTTCATCTGTTGTACTGATCTGGCTTCTTCTTAAACGATCGGCCTGCTGCAAACAAGTTTTGCCACCACTACTGCCGTCACTTTGAGCACCACTGTCCAAGGCTGGTTGCTGTTCAATTGGCCGCATTGGGAGGTTCTTCGATTCTGGCCTCAAAACTCTTCTTCTGCTCACATCTTCTATCTCTGGAAATTGGTGTCCATCGTCTTCGCTATCTTCCATTCCTTCCTTCTTCAATTGAAAATATTGGTGCTCCTCCTCCTCCATCATCCATCGGAAGAAGGCATCATTTTGTCCATCGTTGTCTTCTTCTTCATTGTAATCACTCTGGCTGCTGCCCCAGCTCCGCCTCCTCCGCCAAGGACTTCCTTCACCACCACTTCCATCAGTTTCATCGCTATTGTCCATTGCCATTTGCAATGACTTCTCAACAAGCTAGCTACCTTACAATGAAATTAATTGATTGAATTCTATGAGCTATTTACAATTCTAATTCTCTCGGTATGCTTGTGTAATCACTATTCTATCTCGGCCAAGCATTGTGAAACTAGAAACCCTTTTCTTGAGCAACGGCCATGTCATGGGAATCGACTTTAATGTTCCTCAAATTTTTAATGCTTTAATTAAGATGTACACTACAGTTGTTGCTATGGATGGCTACTGAGTTCAAAATGGCGCTTCCTTTGTTAAGAGTCGTCTTGTACAGAGCATGCCATTCAAGAAAGTTGTTCCTATAATCAATCTCTGCAATGCCTGCTAATGAAATAAATATTTGCCATTCCTCCCATTTATTGCTAGTCCCACTCTACTTAATACTTTTATTTCCTATTTTATTGCAATTTTGAATTGAATGTCTGTAGTGGAATAACACTTTTATGATTGTTGATTGGCCCCTTGCAAAACTGGAAAGGACTGCTAGAAGTCCTAAAATCATACACTTGCACTCATTATTTGTAACTCGAAAAACTGTGATCCATTTTAACAACTACCTGCACTATTCATGCACCCATTATAGGGTCGCTTCAAAATGCCCGCTCGATTTCAGGACCTCCTACCTTAACGGTTCATCTCAAATCTCAATGTGAATTGTGCTTCAATGTCAAGGCTGACTTACTTGCTAAAGAATAGGATGGAAAACCCAAGTTGCATTACAAAAAATTTCAGCCCTGGAAAAGGCTGCTAACAGCTCATTTTCGGCACCCCTGTGGTGCAATTATAGAAAAAATAAAAAAATATTTTTTTATTTTTTTAATATTTTTTTATAAAAAAATTAAAAAATTAAAATTAAAAAAAAAATAATAAATATTTAAAATATTTAAATAATAATAAAATATTTAAAAATAATAATAAAATATTTAAATATTTAAAAAATAATAAAATCTGACAGAACGCTGACGTGGTCGAAAATTCGACCATGTCAACGATTTCAATTCAGAAGGGGATTTCTCTCTACTTGCACCGGGGGGGTGCAGAACTCATGGCCCCTTCATGGGCTCATTTTTTTTGTAATGAAGCTTTGACTTCCTAGACCAAAAAGAATAAACTTGCAGCAAGTGAAAAAAAAAAAAAAAAAGAAGATACCAAACTCAAGAATATGCTACAAATCTTGTCCTCTTGGGGCCAGGTTTGTCAAAAACCTATGTTCTGCTTGTTGTAGTAGCCCCCCTTTAAATAAGGAGAATTTAAAAAAAACTAGGATCTAGCTTTGACACTCACCATTTTCGAGTTTCCAAGCATAAGGTAGGAGGTCCATAAACCGCTCATCTAAGAGCTGAGCTGACTTTTGGGGAGGTAGAACTTCTTAAAATATTTTTTAGTAAACTTTCCTTGAAAGGCAAGAGAAATTGGCATCTAATCCAAGTTGTTTCATATTTTTTGAAGCTTTGTAGAATTAGTTATGAATTTCTGAAGTTGCAGAAAAGTGCATTTTTGTGGGCTCTAAAACCGACCACCTCCTCAAATGCAAACCACTTGTACATTGGAAAGTGCAAAATGTACCTCTAGAGCCTGATTGATTTTAGAACCCGCTCCATTTTAGGACCTCTTACCTTAGACTGCAGAATTTCCTCCCTCTCCAGTTTCCTCCACATCTCACAAAATTTTTGAAACAAACCTCAAAGTCAAAGTTAAAAATTTTGGGCTTCCCACATATGGTAGAACCACCCATCACCAACCAGTACCCAATTGCCAACCATTAGGGGGTATCAATTTCAGTACAGGCTAAGATTCAGTTCCATGATTAATTTTGGGGATGGTTATATTAATGCTTTGAGGTCGTGATGCTAGATGTCCTTAACTTTGGGTGATCAAGTTAATAGCAATTATTTTCACAGTGATCAGTTATGCATGACTCTATAGAGTGGAGATGGATTGAGACCAACTTTTGGCTTCAAAAATTCATAGTAAATTCAATTCAAAGACAAAAATTATAAAAATTTAGCAATGCCCATTGTTTCTATCTTTCTATAGAGTTGTAGATTCGCATTGCCTTCTACTGCTCCAGAACATATGCAGAATTGCTTAACCCCTAAAGGTTTTTGACTATGTTTTTACCAAAAGGCTCCAAAACTGCCATTTCTAGGACAAGTACCAAATTTTTTTTAAACTTTTTTGAACACATGTAACCTTAGGATCTTGTATTAAAATAGTTTGAGAACATGTGGAAAATTTTTCAGGAATTTCCACTATGTAGATTGCAAGATATTAGCATTTGAATTGGAAAAAAAACTTTTTTGGGCCCTGTGAAAACCGTGCAGCTGCACTTCAGATGGTCACATGTGTATGAAAAAATGCCCGAAATGATGGTTACTCTTTGGATTCATTCTTGAAGGCAAGTTGGCAAGATGCTTGAAAATTTCAAATAATTTGGAATTGTACAACATATAAGAAAAAATAGTAAGTAGAAAGAAGTAGAAAATGATTCAAAACACTAAATTATTAACAATTTATTCATGGAAATGAAAAATCTAAATCCCAATGGTTGTAATGTTGTAATAAACAGTCTACACTTAATGTTTTTATTTTTTCCCAAAAATACTAAAAATTGAATTAAATAAAAGGCTTCAAAGTTTATCTTAGAGTAGAGAGTCCACAACTACCCGCAAACTACCCGTAAACTTAAACTCCCATAACTTTTATCTCATTAATCCAAATGGAATTATTCAAAGCTTTCCATGTATGTAAGAATCTGGAGAACCAATTTCAAATTTTAGTTTTTTTTAAAGTGAATTTTCAAGAAGTTTTTTTTGTTGCCCAGACTGCCCACCAAGCAATGAAACAACATATCATACCATAAATTTTTAACCATGTAGTCAAAAGCTATGAAAATTGTTGGGCCTTAAAGCTACTCCTTGGGCACATATTGTGTGAAAATTTCAAAGAAAAAAAACAAAAAATCCATTCGTAGTGAGCTGCCCAAAATTGCTATGTTCCCCCAAAATGCAGTTTAGTGCTTTAGGGGTTAAGTGGTCGACCCTGGGTGATTCTACCATAGTGGTGACACGTGGTGCTAAACCCTAAAAATTCACAGGAAAAGCGTGAAGCAATATATTAACCCCTAAAGGACCAAACACCATTTTTTGACAACATAGCGATTTTGGGCAGCTCACTATGACCGGAATTTTTCTTTTTTTTCTTTGAAATTTTCACATAAGATGTGCCCGAGGAGTAGCTTTAAGGTCCAATAATTTTTGTAACTTTTGACAACATGGTTAAAAAGTTATTGCATGATATGTCATTTTCATTGTTTGGTGGGCAGCCGGGGCAACAAAAAAAACTTCTTTAAAAAACACTTTTAAAAGAAGCTAAAATTTGAAATTGGTTCTTTAGATTTATATGTATGTGGGAGGCTTTGAATCATTCCATTCCGATCAATGAGTCAAAAGTTATGAGGATTCTTAGTTTGAGGGTAGTTATGGAATCTCTACTCTAAAATAAACTTTGAAGTCCTTTATTTAACTTGATTTTCAATATTTTTGAAAAAAAATTAAAACATTGGGTGTAGATTGTTTATTACAACATTACGATCGTTGGGATTGACATTTTTCAATTTCATAAATAAATTCTTGACAATTTAGTGTTTTGAATCATTCTCTACCTCTTCCTACTTACTATTTTTTTCCTATATGTTGTACAATTCCAAATGATCTGAAATTCTTCAAGCATGTAGCCAACTTGCCTTGAAGAATAAATCCAAAGAGTAACCATCATTTTGGACATTTTTTCATACAAATGTGACCTTGTGAAGGGCAGCTGCCCGTTTTTTCGCAGGGACAAAAAAAGGATTTTTGTCAATTCAAACGCTATTATCTTGCAATCCACTTGGTGGAAAATTCTGAAATTTTTTCCACATCTTCTTAAACAAGTTTACTACAAGATCCTACAGCTACAAGTGTCCAATAATGTTTTTTTTCTAAAATTTGGCACTAGTATTAGAAATGGCAGTTTTGGAGTGGTTTTGGTGAAAACATAGTCAAAAACCTTTAGGGGTTAACTTAGCCCAAACAAACTCGACCTCTGAAATCGTTGAACTGAAATTAATCAAGTGTGATGAATTTGACTTACATGGTAGGAGGTTCTAAAAGTGCACAGGCTCTAAAATCACCCACCTCCTCAAATGTACACCATTTGTACATGTTGTTTTTTCATAGCCTTCAGCAATGTACAAATAATGTATATTTTAGGAGGTGGGCAATTTTAGAGCCTTATGCCATTTCAACTTCAAAGTTTTATAACTAATTCCACAAAGCTCCAAAAAATATGAAACGACTTGGGTTAGATGCCAATTCCACTTGTCTTTCAAGGAAAATTTACTGAAAAATATTTCAAGAAGCTTCACCTCCCCAAAATTTAGTTTCAGCTCTTAGATGGGTAATTTATGGACCTCCTACTTTAGGACCTCAAGAGAGAGTTACTGTGACTCCTCTTATTTCTAAATGTGTTTACTTCCATAAGGACAAGGACAAGGTAGTCCATCATAAAATGGTCCAATTACTCCATAATCAAGTGCATATTTATTTCTATAATTTCTTTGAAAGTCATATCCATTGGACACTTTCCGTGCCCGATGTTGTAGGGCAACCTAAAAGTGTTCTATGGATGGCAGAGAATATTTCTATATGAGAGAAAAGTGCAAGTTTTCATCCTTGAAATTTTGTGTAAAAAGGGGAGATCTTAAAGAGTAGTTTAATCTCCAGTCACTATTCTTGGTGTTTTTTTAACCCCTAAAGGATTGTTTGTCCGTTCAACGTACATAATAAATCTCGAGAAGGCTCCTACAAAGTCAATTTTGGTCAGATGTTCATGAAATTTGGACACAATGTGCAAACAATTCACACGGTACCAAAAAGATGATTTCCACGTGGTGATTGCCTGATTTCCAAGGTTAACGAGTAGAAATGGATTCACTCTTCTTCTTGATTTGTAGAAATTCTCCTTCTTCGTTACAAGCAAGTCACGTTTTCGGTTCCACAAAAGAGACTAGGAATCACAGACAGAAGGCATTCCCCTGCGATGGGTGACTCGTGTGTTTTTGTCATTCCTCGACCAGAAAGCATCCTCCACGTTGTTTACGGGTTAATATAAGAGATGGACCCATTGTTTAACCCTTAAATGATGGGCTCATAACCGTGAAACTCATATATCTTAACACCGTGTGAATTGTTGGATTAAAACAATGCAAAAGCACTCATTGAAATTCAAACTACTGTAGATGATCTTCTCTTTTTCCACAAAATTTGGAGGATGAATAGTTGCACTTGTGTCCTACACAAGAGATTCCCTTGTCATTCACCGGTCGCAAAACATCCGCCTCAACATTTAACCCCTAAAGCCCCGAGGCCTTTTCTCCATCAAAACACACTCAAAACTACCACTTCTATTGCAAAGAGCAAAAAACTATAAAAAAAAAATTCTTTTGCATATCTAACCGTAGGATCTTATACTAGACTAGTATGATAATGTGTGCAAGAAATTTCAGAAACTTTGACCAAATAGATTGCAAGATATTTGCATTCAAAGTGAAGAAAACAAGTTTTTTTGCACCTTGGTTGACTAGATATTTGGGCTTTGAACCTATTTAACTTAAATTTTTTGTATTGTTGATTTTGATTTTCTAAGTTTATATATTGAATACTTCAATTGAGAATCTAGGAAAAAAAATTCATGAAAAAAACACTAAATTTTTACTCATTAAAAAATTGTTAAAGTAGAAGTAGGTTCAAGATTGAAGGAATAACTAAATTGTTAATAGCTCTAAGACAAAATTGAAATACCATAATCCCAACGGTGAGATTGTTCTAGCAAGCAAATTCAGCCTTGTCTAAAAATTGTAAAAAGTGCATTCAAAAATGAATCTTAAAAGTTATTTTTTCAAGAAGATGCTTAGATTGCCCGAAAAACTAAGATTGTCCATAACTTTTTCATTATTAGTCCAAATAGAATGAATCAAAGCTTCAAATGTACACAAAAAGACATAGATTTTGAAAAAAATATTTAAGAAATTTATTTTGACTTTCTGTGATTTTTTTGTGCTGCCCGCCAAACTTTGTTTTGGGCATAATTTTTTCTCTTGGGCACCAATTGAAATAAAAATTATATATCCACAAAGCTCTTGCAGAACCACACAACCTTAAAAAATCCCAAAAAATTTCTCTACAAAATTGAGGTCACAGGAACCTACCCGGACCCAAATTGTCCCCCGAGGGGACAAACGGGGCTTTAGGGGTTAAGGGTTAAGATTTAGGATGAGCATTTTTTTAATTATTGGGCAAGCGTTTTGCGGATGTCCATTTCAAACTTAAGGAAGGACGATTTTTTAATAGATATCGTATTGATTCAGTGGCTTCATACTTGCATACTATAATCGTACATATTACGTGTATTTGGATACACTGAATCAGTGCCAAAACAATGAATATCAATAACGTATGATTCTTGTACTATTATCAGTATAGTTTAGGTGCATTTTGGATATCACATTTGTATAATTAAAGTACATCAATCGTACGCTTTTGAAAAACTTTTTAATGACACTGATTCAGTGCGTCTAAATACACGTAATATGTACGATTATAGTACGCAGGTATGAAGCCACTGAATCAGTACAATCATCGTACGCAAGTATGCAGCCCCCAAGTTTGAGATGTCCTTCCTGATGCAAATGAATCGGTGATGGTACCGCCAATAAGGATCACTGTTCATCTCAAATCTCAATGTCAACTGTGCTTCAATGTCAAGGCTGACTTACTTGCTGAAGAGCAGGATGGAAAACCCAAGTTGAAGCTTTGACTTCCTAGACCAAAAACAATAAACTTGCAGCAGGTGAAAAAAAAAGAAAAAAAAAAGAAGATACCAAACTCAAGAATATGCTACAAATCTTGTCCTCTTGGGGCCAGGTTTGTCAAAAACCTATGTTCTGCTTGTTGTAGTAGGGACCCTTAAAATAAGGAGAATTTAAAAAAACTAGGATCTAGCCTTGACACTCACCATTTTCAAGTTTCCAAGCATAGACTGCAGAATTTCCTCCCTCCCCAGAATTTCCTCCCTCCCCAGTTCCCTCCGCATCTCACAAGATTTTTGAAACAAACCCCAAAGTCAAAGTTAGAAAGTTTGGGCTTCCCACATAGTGGTGACACGTGGTGCTAAACCCTAAAAAACCTTAGGAAAAGCGTCAAGCAATGTATTAACTTAGCCCAAACAAACTCGACCTCCAAAGTCGTTGAACCGAAATGAATCAATGCCATGAATTTAACTTATATGGTAAGAGGTTCTAAAATCGTCCACCTCCTCAAATGTACATCATTTGTACATGTTTTTTTTGCATAGCCTTAGCAATATACAAATAATGTACATTTTAGGAGATGGGCAATTTTAGAGTCTTATGCTATTTCAACTTCAAAATTTTATAACTAATTCCACAAAGCTCCAAAAAATATGAAATGACTTGGATTCCACTTGTCTTTTAAGGAAAATTTACTGAAATATTTCAAAAAGCTTCACCTCTCCAAATTTCAATTTCAGCTCTTAGATGGGCAATTAATTAACCTCCTACCTTAAGGCCTCAAAAGAGAGTTACTATAATTTCTCCTATTTTTAAATGTGTTTACTTCAGGAAGGACAAGGACAAGGTAGTCTGTCATAAAATGATACAATTCCTCAATAATCAAGTGCATATTTTGTTTCTATAGTTTCCTTTAAAGTCATATCCATTAGACACTTTTCATGCCCAACGTTGTAGGTAGCCTAAAAGTGTTCTATGGATGGCAGAGAATCTTTTTACACAAGAGAAAAGTGCAGATTTTCATCCTTGAAATTTGTGTGAAAAAGGGGAGATCTTGTAGAGTACTTTAATCTCTAATCACTACTCTGGATGTTCTTTTAACCCCTAAAGGATTGTTTGTCCGTTCAACGTATGCAGTAAATCTCGAGTAGGCTCCTACAAAGTCAATTTTGGTCGGATGTTCCTGAAATTTGGACACAATGTGCAAATGATTCACACGGTACCAAAAAAAAGATGATTTCCACATGGTGACCGCCCCGCTTTCCAGGGTTAACAAGTAGGAATGAATTCACTCTTCATCTTTATTTGTAAAAAATTCTCCTTCTTCGTCACAAGCAAGTCACGCTCTCGGTTCCACAAATGAGACCAGGAATCACAGACACAAGGCATTTCCCCTGCGATGGGTGACTCGTGCGTTTTGCCCGCTGCGCCATGTGCAGACTGATGACAACCCGTAACATCCGTCTCCAAATCTGGGCAACAGGTTGCAAAGATCTGCACGAGTTTAGACTGGTGATGGAGCTTCATTTGAAATAGTAACCTACTGTCCCCAAAAGCTTGAAGACGTGAAATCGAAAGGAATCTCCTCAGAAAAGAACGTGGAAATGTTCATCACCTTCCTGCTCACTGGGCAGCCATGTAAGTGAAAAAGTCTGTTGCTTCGTGAGGAAACGACGTGAAGATGCTCTGCAAGTGGGACACATCCATGTTTGTGATTGTGTCACGGATCCATGCCATTTTGCACGTTGAGGAATTTGGCACGATCGAGGAGAAATCATGGCAGGTGGGAGAGAGAGACGGAGAGACGGAGAGAGATAACGCCTTCAGTTTTCTGCCTGCAAAAACGGCAGCAAGCTCTGCTTTGTAGGCGCACTAGCCACGCAGCGAATTGGCCAAACTTGGAGGAGAAAAGACAAAAGGGATTATGGAAATGGAAATGGAAGTGTGCAATTTTTGCAAGAGAATAAGTTAGTTGGTTGGCAAAATTTCAGGAAGAAGATTGGTGAAACATGGGGGAAGCAAATTTTCAACTTCTAGACACTATTTTTAACATTGGACGTACTCATAATGTAAACACCTATAATATAGGTACCTATATTATAGTTATACTATAATCATAGAAGGTTTCTATAATATAAACACTTATAACATAGTTGTATAGTCTTCTAGGTTCATATGCTCAAATTCTTAGACTCAGATAATATCAACCCTCCTCACCAAGCTTGGCCGGCATGGTAGGAGAAAGGACAAAGCATCAAAGCAAAATCATAGAGCAAGCCCAACCAAACCAAAATACTCTTACACACACCATACTCCAGTGCCTAATGCTCTCTTGAGTACGCTTCAATTCTGACATGTCCATGTTTGTATGGATCTCATTTTTGACTTGTGGTGATTGAATTCACCAAACTCTTCTTTTTTTCTGCGAAACAAAATGCTTTCATGGTACCCATGAAGAGCAAGGAAATTTGTTCTTTGTTTCTAGGTAGCTTTGCAACTTGGAGTACAAACTTGATGGCCATGGTAGGGCATAGTTGTTGAGCCTCAGGCTCCCTTCCTACAAAGCCCAACCAATTGCTCATTTGGAGTGCATTTCGCCGAGCAACCATTGCAATGATCTCACATAGAGCTAATAAAAAGCATTACGGAACTTAGCAAAGGTAAATCTAACTCTAAAAAATTCAAAAATTATCTTTTTGATCAGACATGACAAACACACACGTAGGGAATGGCCTATTACATCCTTGCGTCAACCCATGCCACAAACTTTTTCAATAAATGAGATTTGGGTCATATTAAGTTGAATTAGTGGCTACAATCAATGTCTTGGATGATGGTGATGGAGTGATTAGTGACTGCAATAGGAACTTCAATCTTTTTTGTAGAAGTTCATCACAAAAAGTGCCTTCATGTTGTGGCCTTCTTAGGAAATACTGTGATTGCTTTAGATGAATAAGATGACCGTTAATATGAGCACTTTTTGTTGATTTGGGGGTAGTCTATAGACTCTTTGGGACCAATTGGGCAACATACTTCAAAACTTCATAGCAAACACACATTGTCTTTGTCCCCCCAAAATACAATTCCAATTGCTCTCCCTATGCCTCACATTTGATTTTGTAAGGGGAAAAAAAGTTAAAACATTTCAACAATGCCAACAGGGCAAACCAGTCATTCTGTCTGTCATTGGCTGCTTCACCTTAGCTGTTCCTCCAGTAAAAGTAAAAGGTTCCAGAAAAGGTCAACACTCCGACTGCTGCTCTCTGTCTGATGGCAGCTCCGTCCAGACGAAGCTTACTTACACAAACTACAGTCCCTCTGCTTCTCGCACGTTCGAGACGCTGAAGCCGGCGCCATCACAAGATGCGTCAGTTGCTTAGTGACTTTCGTCCAGTGGCGGAAGGTCACTGTAGAATCTGCTGATACCACGCAGACCTCCGAAAGCCCACATTAAAAGAAGACTTAATGGACGGTAATAACATCTTCCTTCTTAACTGATGAAGACGCCAAGAAGGAGTAACTTACTTACAGCGTTCCTGACGAACATAAGATTCCAATGTTGACATAAAACACAATGTTGTACCTGACCAGTTCTGCCAATCCTCCAAATTCAAACAATATGTTGACGCACACAACTCGTAATGAACTCATTTAAGACCATTTTCCATTGCCAGGTGCGTGAAGAACTCTAATTGCCAATAATAATTGCAACACAAACTCCAGATCTGATGAGCACAGGTTACAAGCTACGTCTCATATCAGCGAAGGCATCGATCACAGTTCATACTGTGAACTCGTAGACTGTATACCGTATTCTGTGGTTGTGCAGGACACCCACTTCCAATGCCAAATCCAATGATGAATGAAACGTACATGCGTTGAAATACTCATGTCGCGAAATTGTTAATCTACAGCAAAAAAATTCGTGACCTACATCAATCTCTCCTCTCATGTACAAAAGAAAACCGGTAAAGAAGATCTGAAGAAAACTTCCACGTTCTCAAATCTTGGTCGTTTTGATGTATTGAATCACATTCAATTGCTGACGAATCCAGATTCGCAGTTGAATGTTAACTGCGATTATGGAAGCCCCAGCATGATCTAGTTCGGGATCTCAAGAGAAATGGATCAGTGACTGTGATCTAGTACAGAACGATCCACTTCAGCAGTAACTAAGGGTTGAATAGGGTTTTCCATCAGCTCCGAAAGTCTTCTTCCACCTCGGCGAGATTCCGCTGGGGGCTGAAATACTCATCCATCTCCTCATCGTCCTCTTGCGGCAACGTCAGAAGGTTGCCGTTCTCGTCGTACAGAATGGCGCCTGCAAACGAGAGAGGTTTGCAACGTAGGCCACGCGGAATCGTGCGCTGCCAGATCGCGCCGTCTTCGTAAAACTGAGACACCGCTTCCGCAATGTCGTCGAGATCTTGTGATGTGGCGCTTCCGAAACCCGTGTAGCTCGTGCTCATGGTGGTGCAGCTCCGCGGGGAACTCAGTTCCACTTCGTCTAGTCCCTCCGCGGCGTCTAAAACACACGGTCCACGAATCGCGCACATCCCCATGGCCAAAAGCTCAAGGTCTCCAAATCCAAGATCACACACACAAATTCCAAAGATCGGCTCCCCCTCAAACAAAGAGCAAACCAAACTCAGGATCTCCAAACTCACGATCACACACTCAAATACCAAAGATCAGACCACCCTAACAAAGAGCAAACCAAACCAATCACTAATAAACCCTAAAACCATATTTCCCAACAATCAAACCAAGCGACCCGTCCGCCGCTACCGAATGGGAAACGACCACCACCACACACCCCTAACAACGACGCTGCAATGAGAAATGGCATGGTCTATATACAACAAGATCAATGGATCTGCGATGAAGCTTGGAGCTCACGTACTACCCCAAACAGACAGATGGATGAGGAGCCGAAATAGCAAAAACGCCGGAATCTGATGACAAAGGCAACAGGGCACAACCCCCACAACCAACCAAGCAAGATGGGAGCTTCAACAGGAGCAACCCCAAAACAGGAAAACACCGACAGTAGCCATAAAATTCAACAATGAAACTTCGCGTGTTCCAATTCGGGACTGTGGTGATGAATTGAGAACACTGTTGCAATCCTAAGATTGGTGGAAACCGTGGAATTCTTGAAGGCAGTGATGACGGCGCCGATTGAATTTATTTTCCAATATTTTTCACGGGTGCGCAACTGCAACTGCAACTGGAAGGACGAATTCATTGCCAGCGCCGATTGGATTTTGTTCGGGAATCGGATTGCGAGTGATTTGGGAGTGCGTGGGGGCGTCGAAAGCTGGCGTGAGGGCAAGCGGGGTCTTTCTACAGAGGACGTTGTTGGAAAGGTGGGAGAGTTGTGCACGCGGGAGCTTGCTTCGGCACGCTGTTTGGAAACCCTAAAAGGCATCAAATAGTGTGGCTCCTGTTATTAGGATGAGTAATGGCGTCTCTTCAGCAAAGCACGGGCTAAGCGACCACGGCTTCCTTTTTTTTAGCAATTTTCTACCATTTTTTTTACCATTTTATTATTATTATTTTATTTTCAACAAAGATGAAGACAACAATACCAACTAAAGTTTCTAGGTAACCCTCTCTAATATAAATATCAACAATGGAATAATTGAAGCTCCAATAACATATTGGTATCATTGATTCATGTAGAGCATTATTTCTTTCATCTTTGCATTGACATATTACATGAATTTTCTTTAAGCTTTTTCAATGAATATTAATTGGATGAAGTGCACTTCTTACAATATTATCATCAATCTAACAGATGGTTGAGCATTTAGGGGTTTTAAACAAGGCATGTGAGTTCTTAAACATTGAAAAAAGCTCTAAAATACTAGTTCAAAGCTCATGATTTATTTGTAATGTAATGCAATGAGGTTTGACCATGTCATGACATTATTTCTTGGGTACTTGGTTCTTTCTTTAACCCCTAAAGGACCAGCCTGCAGAATTTGGCAACATAAAAAAATTGGGCAGGTACATGTGGCCAGAGATTTACAAGTTTGAGGCTGAAATTTTAATAGAAGTTGTGGACAAGGAGTACCTTTCATTTGAACTAAATTTTATGACATTTGGAAATACGAGTCAAAAATTATGGCCTAATATGTTACTTTTTTTCTCAGCCGGGCAGTTAGGTCAGATCAGAAAAAATCACTTTTTTCAGAAACAAAAATTTGAAACTGGTTTTCCAGAGCTATCTATACGTGGAAAGCTTTTAATCATTCCATTTTGACCAATGAGTCAAAAGTTATGAGGAGTTTTAGTTTGTGGGCAGTTTTGGAATCTCTACTCTAAAATAAACTTTGAAGTCTTTTATCTTACTCAATTTTCAATATTTTTGGAAAAAAATAAAATCATAGGATGTAGATTGTTTAATACAACATTTCAACCATTGGGATTGGAATTTTTCAATTTCATATCTGAATTCTTAACAATTTAGTATTTTGAATCATTCTCTACTTCATTCTACTTACTATTTTTTTCCTATATGTTGTACAATTCCAAATGATGTGAAATTTTTCAAGCATGTAGCTAACTTGTTTAGGAAAAAGAATCCAAAGAAGCACCACCATTTTGGACATTTTTTCATAGAAAAGTGAGCTTTTGAAGTGCAGCTGCCCGGTTTTTTGCAGGGGTCAAAAAACGATTTCAGTGATTTTGAATGCTTATATCTTGCAATCCACGTGGTGGAAATTTCTGAAATTTTTACCACATATTCTCAAGTCAGCATACTACAAGATCCTACGGTTACATGAGTCCAAAAAAAGTTTTTTTCAAAAATTTGGTACTTGTACTAAAAACGGCAGTTCTTGAGCGTTTTCAGTGAAAACATAGTCATGGAACTTTAGGGGTTAAGTTGAAAGGGATCATAGAGTATATGTGAACAATATTATGTAGACCACATTTGATTTTCTAGAATTTTTATCCCAGAGGAATATCCAAAAAAATTATTTATCCCTAATATTAAAATTTGGAAATTTTTATTCATGTTTGGAAACAAGGGCATCAAATTAGCTAGAAAATGATATGAAATAATAAAAGAATAGTTCTACAATAGGAAGCAATCTCTTATAATTATTTGCCTTATTGAAAATGTGATGTTTTTGCACTCTAGGAACAATAAGAGTACAAATGTGGTGCAACCCTAGCTAGACAAAGCAAGGCATTAGAAGAAAAAAAATTCGGCCTCCAGAAGACCTTAAGTTCCCGAATTGTGGACAACACCAAATCAACAATTTAATGTGGTTAGGAAACTGCCACATCACAATCATATTTAAGTTTTAAAAATTTTGAATTTTTTTTAATAATTAAAAAAAATTAGTGGTGTCTTATTCCCATATGGACACTAGCTTGGTGTTGATATGGACCTTTTGCACCACAATTGAACACTATTCCTTGGTGCTCAAATACCTCTTTTTTACTAGTGCAACCTCCTAAAAATGTTCACCATCAAAATAAAGCTTGTGATTGCTTTCATTCATGCATTATCGATCCATAAACACAAGGATGTCTTTGATGAAAAGTAGCTTAAACATGTATAGTTTGTTGGTCTTTCTTTGCTTAAAGGGCAGGAGTGTGCATGACAAATGTAGAATATTAATTATATCTTAAAACCATTTCCTTTAGGAAAAATCTTGAATTTCGTAATAATGTTTGTTGCAACATTGTAAAAATGATAGTGAAATATCTCATTAATTTTCCCAATAATTTTAAGTGTTTCTTATAATGAGACACATGGATTTGGGGGTAGGAGGGGCAATAAGGCTTAAGCTTCATTGCTAAAGGTCAAAGTTGATTGGGCAAATTGACATTATTTTAGTATACATTACAAATGACATTATATTCTATTAATAACACGGTTCTAAGGGTGAACATATGTGTACATAGAATAGGCCAAACTTTGCAAAAAAAGAAAGAACAAAGTTTAGAATTGTGCATAGGAGTGTATAATACTTGGAAGAAGAAATTATTTATTAGGCAAGTTTTTGATATTCGAAAAATATTTTTCCACGCGGTGCTTGAAATTTCTAGTTGTTTTTAGTTTGATAATGACATAAATTTCCTCTCTATTCACATACAAGTAAAAGCTTACCAAACTTGGTGGAGGCAATTTCCACTCTAGATAATTAGAAATTTCCTTTTTAAAATTTTGACATGGCATAGAAGTCCATCCTAAGTGATAAGAATATTCTACAATTGAGTTAAAATATTTCATAATCTAAAGGACTACTCTCACTATGTTTCCAATTTTGAACCAAATTACAACTTTGCTAGGTGAATGAGAAATATTATATGTAGGATTTTAAGCTACATATTATGGAGACCAAAGTCAAATCTATGTCTGAAGCCTTCTCATGCATAATATTGTTTAGCAATTATATGTCAAAAAATGGATCAAATTTTTCATAAAAAAAACATTTTAGGGCAGTTTCTATATACAATCTGCAATACACAATATTTTCTAGATTAAATTAACCCTCGAGGATGCTTGGTTTAGTGTTATTCTTTTCATACTATATACAAAATAATAGATTGGATTTGGAACCCAAATTGGATTTCTATTTTCCTAGACCTCAAAATCCCACTTATTTGGTGCCAAAACCTCCAAACATTGTTGCCATGGTGTCATTTTCAATTGCACCAAATCTTGAGCCCTATGACTTAGTGTAAAGTTCTAAGCCTCAATTTCTAGCTTTCCACTCATCCAATTTTGAGATTTGATAGAATTTGGGAACGAACTTGGGGCATAGTAAGAAGTCGGCTTTAAATTAACATGTTCTACATGCTGAAAGCTCAAGTACATGATCTGATGGAAATCTAATGGAGTATTTGAGAAACATAGTTAATATACATGGTTATGTTTTTAGACTTGTACAATACAATAATTTATTTGGTATTATTTGAGAACTATAGAATCTTAAAATCTTTATAAATTTTATTTTTACAAACATCCTTGATGACATGCATAAGACAACAATGCTAGCATGTGAGCCCAGAGACATAAGCATATGAGCCCTGAACTTCATTGCAAATATGTACTACAACCATTTCAAGATGTTATAACTTGTGTATCTGTAATATAGGTACACAATAGCATGAAAAGAGTCTATAACATAGGTACCTATATTATAGATCCCTACAACCATAGAAAGTGTTTATAGTATAAACTTCTAGTCTTATGGGATCATAGATTCTATACTCACATACTAGCACTCCCCTACATAAGGTAAAAGACCTTGTTTTGTCACAATTCATTAGCCACCCTATTTGTGCCAATTTGTATCAGTAGTATATATTTCAAGTTTTCAATTGTCCTCAACTCATACATAGTGCTTATATAGTAGTGCAAATGATTACAAGACACAAGCATGGTCTCTTACCATAATTATTGTGAACATGTATTGTATGTACATGTTCTTTGATTCACATGAGATAGTAAAGAACAAATTCATTTGAATAAAAATAAAATTTTCATATCCATTCTGACCCTTAAGAAAAATTTCAATTTTAAAATTTCAAATTTTTCATTACCTTCTCTTTCTCCCCCCCCCCCTCCCTCTTGTAATTTCATAAACCAACATACTTGACAAACAATATGGGACAAACTTGTATCCAATATCCGTACCAATATCCGTATCCCATACATATATTTATATTTGTATCTGTATCCAATATCCGTACCAATATCCGTATCCCATACATATATTTATATTTGTATCTGTATCCAATATCCGTACCAATATCCGTATCCCATACATATATTTATATTTGTATCTGTATCCAATATCCGTACCAATATCCGTATCCCATACATATATTTATATTTGTATCTGTATCCAATATTGTACGCGTATCCGTATCCGCATTCTATATTCATTATGTATTCATATACAATATGATATCCATATCTAGTATTCATTTTCGTATTCATATCCATATTCGTATTTGGAGGTTCAGATTAAATCTCACAAGATCAACGGCTTGTGATTTTTTGAGAAATCAACGGCGATTTTGAAAAAAAAACATTTAAAAAAAAAAATCAATGACGCATGATTTTTCTCACCTCGGGGGGTTCACAAATCATCACGCCTTGTCTACATAGGAGATAGTTAGCTCTTAAAGCTATCTTTTAAGAGCTAAACTCCTTAAACCAATTTTCAATAAATTTTTAGGAAGAAAAATAAAATTAGCATCTAACCCCAAGTTGTTTAATATTTTTTTAACTTTCTTGGAGTTAGCTACAAATCCTTGATGTTGGAAATACAATGGTCACTAAAAGCAACCCCAAACCCTCATGAAGTGTATACTATTGGTACATTGAAGAAAGCAAAATGTACCTCTATATTAGTGGTTGCTCTTAAGGCAAGGGCGCTTTTAACCCCTAAATGCCCCAAGCACCAAATTCTAGTGTCGACAATACTTTGAAGTTAAATAAGATTCAACTAACTTTATATTTTTAGCAGGTTTTTTTTTTGACAAATTCTTTTTGAAGTCTAAATTTTAGCATCAAAAATCTGATTTTGAAAATGAATGATTATGATTTTTTTATTCAAGATTTTGTGCAATGGTGTTCATTGCAATCTTGACTTTCCATAATGTTGAGGGCTCTTGGAAATGAGACTCAAATACACTGGATCTTAGAGAAAAATTCACATTAGAAATTCATTTAAAAAAGTTGCAAAGTAGATTTTGAGAAGCCATAAATTGATTGGGGTTATGCATGTTAGGCCCTTCAACCTCATATTTTTTTGGTGACCAATTTTTTAGATTTGACAAGCAAAAAGAGAGCTCAAAGATTTTCATAGTTTCAACACCTTTATGATCAAATATTATAATCTTTCAATCCTTAAATGATATTGTTGTGTTTTCTTTTCCTATGTGATTTCTAACATGTCTAGTTTGAATTTGTATGGTTACAATTCCAAAAAAGTTGATAGAACTTATCAAAATGTTGTCTTTTTGTTCAATTTAGAGCAAACTCCAAGAAGCTTAAAACAGGCCTTGGACATTTAGGGGTTAAAGCACCGTTAATTGATACCTTATTGAGGTCTTTCTGCCCAAAGACGTGCAACTTCCTTCCCAATGAATCTGAATCAGAGTGTTGCATCTTCAACAAATGAATGTGCTGGTGTTTGCCAAATACAACCAAACCCCAAATCAAATATTATAAGCTTATGCTAAACAGCTGAAAATTGATTTCATTCCATAATATAAGTTAGATGCCAAAATTGTTGTGCACTGCCAAAAGGAACCTTTAAAGGATGCTGGGGCCAAAAAGTGACTGATGGATGACGAGTGTTCACTGTAGAAACAAAGAATGGACCTATTGGTTCAATAATCCAAGCATTTGGGTGACTATTTTGGTCATGGGGGTTCTGTCCTTTAAGGGTTAACTATGAAGAGTGTGAAGTAAGCCACTTTTGCATTGGTATAACAATGTTGCATACTTTGAGGGTCCAATTACAACTTGCTTGGGAGAAAAGTAACAGTTGCCCCAATGTTTGGGTAGAACCGCCGTTTAGTTCGTAGTTAGCAAGTGGAAGTGGAAAAAAAAGTAATTGTAATATGAAAACATAGGAAAAAAACTTATAAAAAAATCTATAAAATTTATGTTTAGAATATAGAATAAAAATAAATAAATAAAAATAGATATGATACTTGAAAAGATGGTTCAATATTGGAATTGGAGAAAAATAGCTATTAATACTCAAATAATATCCAAAATATTGAGTTCCCCCACCCTTGCATGCAATTGGGATTTTTCAAGTGGTCACATTGTGTCCATTAGTCACCCTTGTTAGATGGAGCACAAGCCATCCAATCAATTTTTGAATAGGCTATGTTTGTTAAGAACATCACCACCTATTTTCCAAATTATTAGCGTCACCGGCTTTTTGAGGGCTTATATGCCTTGTAGACCTTCATCATCCCCTCACACCCATCAAAATTTAGGTGAGCTCTTTAACCCTTAAAGTTTCATTGTCCCCTCAAGAGACAAAATGGATTTGGGGCACGTTCCTACAGTCTCAATATTTGTCGTAGTTCTCTGAAATTTTTGGTGATGATAGGAAAAGATACTAGCTTTCTAAAAATACAATTTTAATTTCAATCGGTGCTTAGGAGAAAAAGTTATGGCACAAAAATCCCTTTTCTTAGTTCGGCAGGCAAAAATAAATACTAAGAAAATACTAAAAAATTTAAAATTTAAAATTTGTTTAATGTATATTATATTATTATATACATGGAAATCTTTGATTTGTTCTATTTTGATTTGTTATGCAAAAGTTATGGACAATCTTATATTGGGGGCAATTAGAGCATCTTCTTGAAAAAATAACTTGTAGGATTCATTTCTAACCTCAATTTTTACTTTTTTTGGAAAAAAAATTCCACAAGGTTAATATTTCTTGCTAGAACAATCTCACCATTGAAATTAGTGTGTTTCAATTCCATCTTAGAGCTATTAACAATTTAGTTTTCTCTTCAATCTTGAACCTACTTCTACTTAACAATTCTTTAATGAGTGAAAACTATGTGTTTTTTTAGAATTTTTTTTCTAGACTCTCAACTCAATCATTTGTCATATAAAATCAGAAATTCAAAATCAGTAGAGCAAGATTTTTAAGTTAAACAAGTTCAAAGTAAAAAAAATGTGGTTGAGCAACATGCAAAAATCTTTGTTTCATCTACTTTAAATGCAAATATCTTGCAATCTACACAGTCAAAATTTGTGAAATTTCTTTCACATAATTTTTCACTAGTCTAGTACAAAATCTTACAGTTAAATATGCAAAAAATAATGCTTTAAATGATTTTTTTGCTCTTTGCTATAGAAATGGCAGTTTTGAGTGTTTTTTGATGGAAAAAAGGCCTTGAGACTTTAGGGGTTAAATTACATTTTGGATCTGCAAGGAGTTAGGCCCAAAGTTGTGCTATGTGAAGCATAAATTATAGAGAATGTGGCATTAAAACGAACATAATTGGTTTAGAAGTTGGTTGGAAGGCTTTTTCTTTGACAAGGGCTATTGGAGAGTGCCAGGTGACTACTTTGGAGCCCTAACTGTATGCATGGTTGCTATCCTAGAAACCTAAGCTCCTATGATATAGGTACCTTCCATGGTTATAGGATATTTATGTTATAGGTGTCTGTGCTATAGGTACCTATATTATAAGTACCTTCCATGATTATAGGGTATTTATATTATAGGTACATATATTATAAGCACTTTCAATAGGTGTAAAATACCTACTTATACCTAGGCTCAAGGCTCATAGGCTTGCATTTCTAGGCTCACATGCTAACATCGTTGAATTGTGTGCAAGGGTGGACCAACTACTATTGCCTTTGAAAACAATTGTGAATTGGGCCTTTTATAACCCCTTTTGCATGCCATTTTTTGAGAGCAAGAATGTTGGTGTTATTAGTACATCATTAGGACTTTGCAAGTTAAAGATTTATAACACAATGAAATTTCAAGAATATAAGATTCATCATAAATTTTGGTGACATACTACACATTTTCATTAAGTCTTAAGTTTCACAAATCTCAAAATCTAATTGATGGAGAGATGAAAATTGGAATTTGGGGCTTTAAAATATGTTCCAAATTCTAAGTCTCAATTCAAGGTATCCTTAATTATGGGCTGATTTTGTACACAAATCTGACCATTGCAAATTCTATTCACAAAGCTTCTAATAAATGAATTTTCTACTTTTAAATCCTATTTAGACCTATTTAGTTGTGAAATACTAGATATTAGAAAACTTTGGACAACCCCCGATGCACCAAATTCAGGTGTTGACAATATTTTGAAGTTAAATAAAACCTTACAAGGTTATTATTTTTAATAGTTTATATTTTTGAAATATTATTTTTGAAGTCTAAATTTAGCATCAAAAATCCAATTTTGAAAATGAATGATTATAATTTTTCTATTCAAGATTTTGTACAAGGGTGTTCATTGTAAATCTTGATTTTCTAGTGTTGAGGGCTCTTGGAAATGAGCCTCAAATTCATTAGATCTTAAAGAAAAAATCACATTAGAAATTCATTTTAAAAACTTGTAGAGTAGATTTCAAAAAGCCGTAAATTAATTGAATTTATGCATGTTATGTCCTTTAACCTCATATTTTTTTGGTCACTTCAATTTTAGATTTGACATGTGAAAAGAGGGTTGAAAGACTTCGAATCACTTTCACAATTTTACCAACTACATAATCAAACATTATAATCCTTTGCCATATATGTGATATTGTTGTATTTTAATTTTCCATGTAATCTCTAACATGTCTAGTTTGAATTCTTATAGTTACAATTCAAAAGAATTTGATAAAACTTATCATAATAGTGGTTTTTTGTTCAATTTAGAGCAAATTCCAAGAAGCTAAAAAAAGACCTTGAGAATTTAGGGTTAAATTGGGGATTTAGTCTTCACATTATGGGGATCCAAATCCTACATATAGTATTTTATATCCACAATAGATCTACAATCTAAGAAAGTTGGAATTTGGTCTAGGATTGGGAGTTAAGACATAGTGAAAATCAAATTTTGAAGTATACTCTCACTTGGTGTTAGGAGTGGATTTATCACAAAGAATCTAATCTAGATGTATAACTAAATTCATTCCTAAGACCCTTACCAATGCAACTCCAAAAAAATTTGCTAGAAAATTCTTGGGCTTATGCCTAGTGCTCAAATTGAATCTAGTCCAAAGATAAAACTAAATTAATTACTCACATAATTCTTACTAACATTACTTGTAATATCAAGTCCTTTAGCAAATCATGTTTTCATTTGTGTAAATCTAATTTTGACTTTTTAATTTGACACATATTATATGTTCAAAGCTTGGTTATGGATTTAAATATATTAAAGGTTGTTTCTCACTATATTCCACATTCTAAATTCCACCAAGTTCTCAAAATTTGATTGATAGAAAGTTGAAATTGGGATTTGGAGTTTCTTCCTAAGGCCTAGGATCTAGTGCATGTAGAAATGCCTACATGGACATACTTTTGGAGTTTTTACACCAAAAAAGTGGGACTTAGAATCAAGTTAGATCTAGCAATAACAAACATCCTACTCAAATTTTAAGTCCTATCTACTGTTTTGAGTATAATAATATGAGAAGCATTTTAAGACCTATTGATAATAAAACTTTACTAGAAAACATTTGAAAATGGACTTATGAACACCAATTGTCTAAAGCATTCCTACAAGTCATTTCTAAAAGACCACCCAATATAGTAGTCAACAAAAATAATAAATGGCTGACCACGACAACCTATGCATATACACTTTCAAAATTTACCACCTTAGTCTACTAAACTACAACACTACACTCACACTAAAATATCTACTTCCATTATAGACGGGTCATTTATATCACTACAAAAAGAACTCTTTATTTTCAATATACAGCTTCCTAAAATTGCAAGCTATGGCATTTACAACCTAGAAGACTAAATAGAACTCTTAGCCCATACTTCTAGAACTACAAAACATCTTAAGTCCAAAAATCACAACAATCCACACACTCTTGCCCCATTTACATACAAATAATCCTAGTGAAATAACTCGCATTTTTATAGATAGCCTCAACTCCATTTGCCTCACCAATGCAAATCAAACATCCATCTACTCAATTAACCCTTAAAGGACCAAATTGCATTTTTTGGCAACATATAGATTTTGAGTAGGTCACTACAAATGGAATTTTTTTATTTTTCTTTGAAATATTCACACAGCATGTGTCGAAGGAGTAGCTTTAAGATCTAACAATTTTCATAACTTTTGACTACATGGTTAAAAGGTTATTGTATGATATGTAGTTTTCTTTTGCTGCAGACAACCTAAGCAACTCTAAAAAAATCTTTGAAAATCACTTTTTTTTAAATAGTTTTTTTGAATTGGTTCTCTAGATTTTTATATATGTAGAAAGATTTTAATCGTTCAATTTTGATTAATGAGATGAAAGTTATGAGGAGTTTTAGTTTGCAGGTAGTCATGGAATTTCTATTCTAAAATCAACTTTGAACTCCTTTATTTAACTCAAGTTTCAATATTTTGAAAAAAATAAAATCATAGGATGTAGATTGTTTATTGCAACATTATAGCCACTGGAACTAGAATTTTTCAAATCCATAATGAAATTCTAATCAATTTAGAATTTTGATTCATTATGTACTTCTTTCTGCTTACTATTCTTTTCCTGTATGTTGTACAGTTCCAAATGATCTGAAATTTTTCAAGCATTTAGCCAACTTGCCTTGAAGAATGAATCCAAAGAAAAACCACCAACATGGACAATTATTCATACACATGTGACCTCGTGAAGTGCAACTTTCTGGGTTTTGTAGGGCACAATAAAAGAATTTTCATCACTTCAAACACTAATATCTTGCAATCTATACAATGAAAAATTTTGAAAATTATTCTACATATTTCCAAACCAGCATACTACAAGATTCTATGTTTTATATGTCCAAAATTATTTTTTTTCTAAAATTTGGTACTTGTATTAGAAATGGCAATTTTGAAGTGTTTTTTGGGTGTAAACAGAGTCAAAAATCTTTAGGAGTTTAACCACCTAGACATAACCATCCTATCTCCATAATTAAATTGCTACAATTCCTCACATTTTTTCTCACAATATAAAAAACTCGTGCCTAAACTAACATACAAGAAAAGGAAAAAAAAATAGATAACCTTGCCAATTCAAGAAATTCAAAGGAATATTGTCTACTAGACCTTAACTACAAACATGCCCAAAATACCTCCTGCTTCCTCCACAAAGATGATTGCCCATTCCCACATATAAAGGTTCAATTCACTTTCGTAAAACCTACATCTAAAACTAGAAATTTCCTCCAACGCATTAGTTTGCATAACAATTTATAGACATTGAAAAATTGACAAATAATCAAACATTGATAACTAATTTTCTAATAAATTTTGGACCAACCCTTGTATTTTGGATTTCCAAATTCCACATCTTCTCAAATTCAAATATATACAGTACATGGGTCAAGCTTGCAAACACTTCTTCTAGCCAACACAATACCCATACCCTTATGTACACTCTGCAATTTAGATCACATAGACATATAAATACATGTTTGGTTGCACTTATCTAAACCTTTGCATACAACGGCATAACAAAGCAATTGTCATGACCTTCATGCCAAGACGTGCTTGTACCACCTCGGTGAACAAAGGAGACATGGGGGGGTGACTTTCCAAGCCTTGAAAGAGACTAGGTGGGAGAAGTGAGGAATTCTGAGCAATCAAGATGTCATAGTGCCTTGATAAAAATGAATCAATTAGACAACATGCTACTCATGTTTGGAAAGATGGTGAGAGCACGTGTCCTTGGATCCAAAAAATGTGAAGATGAAATTAAAGTTGTGAGTTAAAACATGTGGCTCCTCAACGTTGGTAGTGTCATGACCGCAAATCCTCAAGGTGTAGGACGTGGAAATAGGAGTTCTAAGAGGATTTTGCCTTGTCTAAATAAGTCTTGATTCAAATATTTGAAAAAATGTAAATAAATATTCCATAACGTTAAGGCTCATGAAGAGATTAGCTGTGATCTAAAAGTTATAGACATACAAAGGTGGTGGAGTCTTGGAGAATTTTGCTTTCTAGAGGACTTAGACCTTTAGAAGGCCATAACCTACTTAATACTTGTTGAATTTGAAAAAAAAATAGTCCGCAATGATCAAAAGAAAAATTAAACTACAAAAATGGGCTTGCATGGACATTGGATCAGGAGTCTAGAAATAAGAATAATCCTAATGGAAAGGTCATGAGATCTTAGAACTTGATTTTGAAGCTAAGACATGGAAATTCAGCACCTCATCATGGGGAAGGTGTCTTACATGTCTTAAATGATCCATAGGAAAGGGATCCATTGAATCATGCAAATAGTCCTATAAAGAAGGGTGTTCTCCCTCCTCACTCTCAAATAGTACCATGGTGAACCATAGTGACTATTGGTAGTGAGATTGTGATGGAGTATCATTGTTGCCTTCATATTATTGTGAAGTACTTTTATGCACTCTTTCATATTGGTTGGATGATGTCTTGCTCCATACTAGGCCATAATATAAATCCTAATTAGTGAGTCCCAAGATGAGTGTCGAAGTGCGGTTATTGGGACCAGTGGGAAGTTGGATGCCATCCCATAGTAGCTAGCAATTGTCGTGAGTAGTGCCACCATTTAGAGCTTGGACATCAATGGAAATTCCATTCCATGTCATCAAATAATGTGTCTAGTGTCTTGTAGGAGTTAAGTGATGGGAATCATAGAGAATGGAATTCTTGTGACTGGAGTTAAAACCTAATGCTGAAAATGTATATTATGAGGAGAATTAGAAAATCATGACCCTTTTAGTTACTAGAAATGAGTGTCAGAGAAGCACTTTGGGGAACTTCAAGAAGCATCACCAAAGAGTGTGACAACAGTACATGAGCTTTGAAAAGTGATATTATCACAAACAAAATTTATACTCATAAATGTATGAAATTTCAAGGAATATCCTAGGAGCACACCATCCTTCTATAATTATATCCTTGTCATTATTACAATCACACGAATTGTATATGTGACAATTACTTATGAATGATTGCAAAAAACACTTGTCCTATTTTGCTACGCACTATACTTGCTAATTTGTTTTTTGGCCATAACTTTTGCATTATGGCTCCAAATGACTCAAGATTTATATGTAAGATACTTATGACTATTAAATACTTCACCTTCTTATTTTTCAATTTAAAAAAATGCTTAATTGTCCATCCTCCCTCTCCCCAATTTTCTATTACATAGTACCATTTAGTATCCCAAAAAATGAATTTGGAACTAAAATTTGGAGGAGATAATCTTCTACTAGACTTGTAACTATTTTTCAAAGAAATTTCTAAAATTCTTCAAAGAAAATAGTTAATTTTATATGGTGTGGAAGTCCACGAAGTAAGCTTCTTTTAACTTGCATTTTGAAACATGTAAAATATTATTTTGGTGGTTCTTTTTTATTTCCATAGTGTTGTTACAAATGGCCAACTTTTTTAATTAAGTTTTTTTTCTATTTTAAACTAATTAAAACATTGAAACATCTTTTTTTTTTTAGAATTGATAGTTTTCTAGTTCTCCTATTTAGATAATTTTTCTAGGCTTTTCTTCTGGTAGTTACCTTCATCTTAACCTCTATATGCCTAAGGCCTTTTATGAGCTTCTAGAAATTTGCTCTAAATTGAATAAAATCCAACATTTTGATAAGTTGTTTCAACTTTTTTAAATTGTAACCATAAAAATTCAAACTAAATATATTATAAATTATAAATTAGAATCTTAGAAATTACATAAGAAAAAAACAAAAAACAATATCACTTATGGATTGAAAGCTTATAATATTTGATCATGAGGGTGTTAAAGCCATAAAAGTGATTTGAAGTCTTTTAATCCTCTTTTCACACATCAAATCTAAAAATTTGGTTACCAAAAAAATACGAGGTTAAAGGGCATAATGTGCAGAACCCTCATTTACAGCTTTTCAAAATCTACTCTACAATTTTTTAAATGAATTTCTAATGTGATTTTTTTCCCAAGGTCTAATGTATTTGAAGCCCATTTCCAAGAGCCTTCAATACTATGGAAAGTCAAGATTGCAATGAACGCCCTTGCACAAAATCTCGATTAGAAAAATCATAATCATTCATTTTCAAAATTGAATTTTTGATTCTAAAACTAGACTTCAAAAAAATATTCAAAAATAAAAAATATTCAAAATAGAAAATTAGTTAGGTTTTATTTAACTTCAAAGTATTATCAACATCCAAATTAAGTGCCTTAAGCATTTAGGGATTAAAGGTGTATGCATTAGAAACATTTTAAAATTAGATTTATATACTTTTAAATTTGAATGGGCTACAAAAAAAAATTATGAGTACAAAATGCAACAAATAGTGTACATGTTTTTGCAATCATCTTCATGCCCTAATATGCTTTGGTTCTTAACAACACATTTCCAATATGATCTCCAAACTTCCACATCATAACAATATAAAATCCAGTTCTTTGAATTCACATATTACAATGATATATTCTCCACATACTATGTGGTACATAAGTGTGTAAAATAGACCTATACTCCCTAACTCTATACTGATTAATTTAAAACCTTTATTTTCTTTCACACACTTTCACTTTCGACTTATCGCCTCAACCCCCCACTCTTCTCAAATTAAATTAATTAGTATAAAATCTCTTTTCTTATGAAGGTACGTAGTCTAAGTGTTATTGGAATCAACTTTTTGGAGCTCAACATGGGATCCTAAACAAACAAATTCTTCATATCCCCCAACTACTTAGAATGGTTGAAAGTCTGATTTGGCATTCCGGTGCCAAAATTGAATTTCCAAGTTAGATTACAGGGGGGCCTTGTCACCTCACACCATTCATAAAATGACATATAACATTTTTTTGAACAACAAAAATTATTTAATTTATGCCAAATTTGACCTTCACATAGGAATGATACTAGGGCGTGAGTGCACAAACATGAGCCTACGAGTCTTGAACCTAGTTGTAGGTATATACCTACAACCATGTGAAGGTCTTTATAACATATGCATCTATAACATAGGTACACTATAATATAGAAAGAATCTATAACATAGGTACACTATAATATAGAAAGAATCTATAACATAGGTACACTATAATATAGAAAGAATCTATAACATAGGTACACTATAATATAGAAAGAATCTATAACATAGGTACACTATAATATAGAAAGAATCTATAACATAGGTACACTATAATATAGAAAGAATCTATAACATAGGTACACTATAATATAGAAAGAATCTATAACATAGGTACACTATAATATAGAAAGAATCTATAACATAGGTACACTATAATATAGAAAGAATCTATAACATAGGTACACTATAATATAGAAAGAATCTATAACATAGGTACACTATAATATAGAAAGAATCTATAACATAGGTACACTATAATATAGAAAGAATCTATAACATAGGTACACTATAATATAGAAAGAATCTATAACATAGGTACACTATAATATAGAAAGAATCTATAACATAGGTACACTATAATATAGAAAGAATCTATAACATAGGTACACTATAATATAGAAAGAATCTATAACATAGGTACACTATAATATAGAAAGAATCTATAACATAGGTACACTATAATATATATACATATAATCCTAGAAGATGTCTATAACATAGACTCCTAAGCTTATGGGCTTATAGATTCTAAGCTCGCATTTTAAATTGCAAATACTCCCATAGAATTCAATCTGCCTCTCCACTTTTTTGGCCTCATCATTTATATTCCTACAAATCAGCACTATTTTAAATTAAGGTAACATCCCATGGTTGAGGTGAACTAAATCCCTCACTTGGCCCCTTGGAAAAACATCGTAATTTTTAATTTTTCACACATGATAAGATTTGCAAATTTTGAGTTCATATTTGCAACCAAAGCCCCGAACTAGTTAGGAGAGGTGTATAAGGTAAATTCAAGCATGAAGTATGTTTTATATTATTTTTATTTGCACCCCTGGCATGACTTAGAGGGGCCAAGTGAGGGGCCGAGTGAGGGGCCGAGTGAGGGGCCAAGGTGAATTGACCCCTCATCACCCCACAAGGATAAATATTGGAATTTTTTATTTGCAAGATACAATAATATTTTGAAATTATAAATTCATATTTGCAATTAGAGGCCCCAATTTAGGTATGAGAGGTGAAGAATTATCAATAAACATAGCTTAAAATAGGGGGCAATTTTTTTTAGTTATCCTTATTTGAGGCAACGAGGGGTTCAATTCCTTCGGCCCTAAATGAGGGGGCTAGGTTCACCAACTAGGGAAGATTGATCCATGCATTGTCCCATCAAAGGATAAATGTAAAAATTGCCCCTATTTTGTGCTGCTTAAATTTTAAATTTCTTCACGCTTCCAAGCAAATTTGGGGCCTTTGATTGCAAATAAGAATTCGTAATTTGCAAATTTTATCATCTGGGGCAACATAAAAAATTACAATATTTTTGCAAGGATAAAAGACAAGACAATACATGGGTCAATCCTCCCTAGCCCAATTCACCCCGACCCACCCCATGACAACCGGGGTGAACTAGACCCCTTGCTTGTCTTCCCAAAGTCCATCCACAAGTGCATGTAAAAAAAAGCCCCCTATTTTGTGCAATGTATAATCTATTTTCTACGACCACCCCTATCTAATTTGGGACCAGGGAGAACCGACCCCCTCGCTCGGCCCTGTGGGCAACCCCTGTTTTTTGCACATTATTTTTTTTGCAAATTTTGAATTCATATTTGCGATCAGAGACCCCCAATTTGTCAAATGAAGTCAAGAATATACCTTGGAACGGCCCAAAATAAGGGGCTTTTTTTTTACATGCACCCCTAGTGAGGGGGTCAATCCACCCCGATCCTAATTTGGAGCCTCCGATTGCAAATATGAATTCAGAATTTGCAAAGAATATCATGCATGAAAAATAAAAAAATTAAGGGGTTTCCCAGGTGGACAAGCGAGGGGGGCAGTTCAACCCGGCCCCAATAACTGACAACCCCGGTTACGTGCAAGATTCCAGAAAGACAGCTGGCGGCGACCTACTGGAAGGAAATTGGTGCGCCAAATTAGGCGCCACACTAAACGCCAGGACACACTATTTAGGGTTCAGTTTCAGTTTGCGGTGCCCACTAACTTACCGCGTCCGAAGCTGCGGAGAAATGGTCCAGAGTCCAGAGCTAACGTAGCCCTCTTGAATGACGATGGCGGGACTGTTCAGTTGGCGCCCGCCCATCGAGGATGCCGTAACTTTTCCCCCTTCACCTGTAAATTTGCATTAGAAGCTGCATTACAATACCGGTGGTAATATTTGAAAAGTGAACCACTAAGTAAAAAGCACCTTTAACTGAAAAGCCAGCCGGGGGTTCCCTGAGTCCAAAGTTACACCCCGCCAGATGTCCAGTACAGTATGATGAATCGACGTTAAATAGGGCCCCAGTAAGTTAATTGCGTTATTTTGGTACCCAGTACAGTTACAGCCCCAAGCCAAAATTCAAATATTAGCCAGGGAGACGAGACTTTACTATCCCTAATTAGTGACCACCTAGGGAGACTAAAAAAGGGTCAGTGGAATGAATTAGGGACACCTAGGGAGACGGAAATAGGGTACCACTACCATCATCCAGGCCCCCTCCAGGCCCCTTCCAGCACATGATGCCAGCCTGCATCCCAATGAGCCATGATGAGCCATCATCAACAGGGGGGGTATGGCCATCAATGGAACGCGGCATTGATGGATGATTTTTGAACGCCATCCAGATTTCATCAACTCCGGCACGACACGCTGCCCCACGTTGTCCGGCTTTCGTATGGTAAAGGAGGAAAAAGAGAAAGGAGACGAACAGACGACTCACGAATTGCGTTCAATGCTCACATCCAGAATCTTTTCCTTATTCCCAGGATCTACCACCTGGGTTACTCTCATTGGCAAGGAGACTTTTATTGTTTTTTGTTTTTTGTTTTTTGATTTTTCTCTCATTTGAATTAGTAGTTAGTTGTCTCCTTCAGTGCTTGGGATTTTCTGTTTTTGTTTTACCGGCTAATTTCCTTCAATTGTCATATTGAACTAGTTTAAAAAAAATTGAATATGGTTGTTTTCCCTATTTTTTACTCTAAATTTACATATTATAGATTTTTTCACCAGATTTTTACCAATGTTTTCAAATTGCAACCAGTTTTTTTTTCCGATTCTAATAGCTAACTTTGAACTAGCTTCCATTCTTTTCCGAAACATTGGTCTTATTGAGGTAATATGACATTTTGAGATTTGAAATCAGGGACAGTTGATATGATGGTGTGGGATTCCTACTTGTATTGTTTCGCTTTTTATGTGAAAATAGTGAGGGAAATTATGTTTTAATGAGATTGAATGAGCGGTGTCACATGTGTGGACCAATTCTATTGTAATTCTAGGGTAGAAGAACCCTCACCTAAAGCTCTTTTACATTTGAAATGTTTCTGGGGTGTTTTAAGGGCAGCCAACATGAAGTATTTTTTTTAATTAATTTTTTTTATTGAGATTGGAAAATCGAAATATCTTCTAGGAAATCTAATTTTTACAACGATTTGTTGAAATATATATATTTTTTATTTTGTTTTTGACCTCCAATTCGAGTAGGTGGAGTAGAGCATTACTTGGCTTTAAAAACTTGCATACTTCTTCCTAACTTTAAGTTTAATTCAAATATGGAGTCTTGGATCTTTTTGCAAAGTAGAATTTCAGTTATGAAGCTGGAAAGCTTAACAAAGCCATGTTGTCAAAAACTCGGGCAACCTCAAAAAAAAACATTGTATTGATCTTTGCTCAATCATATCCCACAAATATATTGTTTTTAAATCTCGACGTTTTTAGCCAAGATCCTTTTACAGGTCAAAAATAAATAAATTTTGGGCTATTAACCTAATTTTAAATGCATTCTTTTTTTACAATTTCGGAAATATTTTATAAATTTTAACCCCACATTAGGGATTAACTTCCAAGTGTTTGCTAGTATTGCACACTTTTTTCCCAATTAGTGTGAGCTGAATAGTGCAAATTCTCACTCTCAATAAATTATACACTTTGAAAGTTGTATGGATGTTGCATGGATATTGCATGAACATTGTCTAATTAGTGCGAAGTTGTAGATGAGTTTGTTTGAAATTGAATGGATACAAATGGAATTACATAGAGATTAGATGAATGTAGTCAAAAATTGGATTACAATCACACTATTTGTCTCCCAAAGGACCGTTTGTCCCCTAGGGGGACAATTTGGGTCTAGGTAGGTTCCTATTGTCTCAATTTATAGTGAGTGTTTTTGAAACTTTTTGAAGGTTGTGCGTTTTTGTGAAAACTTTGTGAATATATAATCTTTATTTCAATCGGTGCCCGGGAGAAAAAGTTAATGGATAAGCCAAAAATGGAGGTTGGAAGGCAACACAACAAAAATCACAAAAGTCTCTCTCTCTCTCTTTCTATTTTATTTATTATTATTATTAATTTTTTTCTAAATATATATTTTTTGTCTACATTTGAAGCTTTGATTCATTCTATTTGGACCAGTGATGAAAAAGTTATGGACAATCTTAGTTTTTGGGGGCAATCTAAGCATCTTTTTGAAAAAATAACATGTAGGATTCATTTTTTAATGCAATTTTTACAAATTTTCCCCCAAAACCATAACAATCTTACCGTTGGAATTATTGTCTTTCAATTCCATCTTAGAGCTATTCATGGTTTAGTTTTTCCTTCAATCTCGAACATATTTCTACTTAACAATTTTTTAATGAGAAAAATTAAGTTTTTTCCTTCAATTTTTTTCCATAGATTCTCAGCTCAACTATTCAACATGGAAACTTAGAAAATTCAAAATTAGTATCACAAAACAATTAAGTTAAAAAGATTCTAGGCCAAAAAATCTAGTCAAGTAAGTTATATAAAATTTGTTTTCTTTACTTTGGATGCATATATCTTGCAATCTATGTGGTCAAAGTTTCTAAAATTTCTTCCGTATATTCTTAAGCTAGACTAGAATAAGATCCTATAAAGAGGTATGCAAAAAAATAAAAAATAAAAAATAAAAAGTTTTTTGCTTTTTGCAATAGAAATGGCAGTTTCAAGTGGTTTTTTATAGACAAAAAAGGCCTTGATCCTATAGGAGTTAAGATAGTATAAAAATAATATAGACCATATTACATTGATTTTATCTAAAATTCCAAGAACTTCCAAAGATTTATCTCTATATATTTTTTATGATATCTCTACTAAGATAATAAGTTTTCAATTAGTAACAAAATTTTCAATTTTTTTCCAAAGAAAAAATGAATGTTATTCAACGCATTAAGTCAAACACCTCAAAATATTGTGAAAATTTCAGAATGACTTTAAGAATTCAACCTACTTGGAAGATTTTTGTGCTACATCTTACATTCAAAGTTTAGAATTGCATTCAAATATAATCTGATAGTTAGATATACCATCTATTATTGTAGAAGTGAAGAGTTTGGTCAAAATGTCTCTACTAGTTTTTAATTTTTTTAAAAGAATAATAACTTAATAAAGTTTGATACATAATAAAAATAGATTTGGAGACAAGACCTCTTCTTTTTTCATATAAAGAAATTGGAAAGTACAATATCTAAAACATGACATCTATTTTGAAATGATAGATTTGAAAATGTATGATTTTCCATCTATTTGAAATGATATTCCATCTACTTTTAAATGATTTTCCATCTATTCAAAATACCTACAATTTGAATAGTATGTTTTGGCCTTGTAGTAGCTATCTCTTGAAAAACACCAATTTTTGGCTTCTAAAAAAACAAAACCACAAGAAAGAAAGAAAAAAGGTAATCATCCCCTCTAACCAAATATGAACATGAATACATCTACAACTTGAACATATCAATATGTGCATACAATATATGTGAATCTTCACATATACATATATAAGTAAAAATACAAATACAAATTTTTGTATATCTCATGTTGTTTGTTGAAGTGCATCAGAGATTTGAGTATACAATATATTCTACAATAAATTCCCATAATGACTTTTTTGAGTCTTCAAAATAAATTATTTTATCCTCAATTAAAAATTGCGGCATAAAGAGGTTATTGTATCAATGGATAAATAATGTGGGAGATTTTTGCTTGCTCAACAATGAGACTAGCCATGAATATCATTTGGTCACTTGATCGTGGTGATGATTCTAAAACTTAGGGGGCATAAATTTGAGGGAATAGCGCACATTGAATGATTATCCCCTCAAAGATACCATTATGGTAGGAAGAGATGAAAGTGCCTATTTAATAGCATATTGGTTTAGGATCTCTTCTACGCAAATCAAAGTATATTGTAACAAATTTTAAGGGAAAGAATAGGAGGAATCACATCCATCACAATTTGATTCTTAATTTTTAGACTTAAATTGAATGAGGTATAATTTTCTAAAGCTCACACTAATAGGGTGCTATTGAAGCCTATAGTCATTATCCATTAAATGTTAAGCACTTATTCATGGATGGTACAAATATAGTTCCAAAATGAAGGTGTGCAAACCTTAAATTGGAATTATACAGTGCATGTAATTGCCTAGGAAGGCACAAAGTCTCCCATCACTCATAAATCCCCCATCACGTCCATTGAAAATTTGTCTACTCCAATTAAAAACTCAATCCCTAACCCTCTTGCAATAAAAGGCTCCCCTTTATTTGTATACCCCCTCATAAAAAAGCTCAATCCCCAACCACTCTTAAAATTAAGAAACTCTAATCCCAAATTAGCATCACTTCATCATTGGGACATTTTTTAGTTTTAGTGTAATAAAAATTAATGATTTAATCATAGAGGCACTTCTTAGAACATAGACAAGGTATAGCCTACCTTCTTGAGTACAAAGAAGATACAACTTGCAAAACCATTTGAATTTTCAATATTTAGAATCTTCATTTAGATATTACAAGTGAAGTGTGTACTTCACTTGCTAAACTTTTGTTGAGCTTTATAGGGAAGAAAACAATCTTCATTGTCAAATTTAAGTGTGTTGAAGGTTTTAGGTTTAATCCCTACATGAATTTGAATATATATTTGCCCTCTTTGTATAGAATGTGGGTTTTAGAATACAAAGATGTATTTGAAGGTGTAAAAAGAATACAATTGATTGAAAACTTTTGCAAACCTGTAAAATATCAATGGGAGTTGTAAAGAATTTGTGATTTGGGGGGGCATTGCGGTACAATTTGCATAAAATGTTTATCTTATAGAACATGTAGAAATGGTACAATTTCTACATGTAATGGCTCTTTATGAAGGTGTGATATGTAGAAGGAAGGTCCAAATTACTTGCCAATTTGGTATTGCATAGATACGTGTCAATTGCAAAGGTGACCATGCATTTGCTATTGCAATAACATTGCATGAAATTTAGTAAATTATTTATGCTGCACTAGGTTTGAAACACCATACACTTCATTTAACCCTTAAAAGGCCCTTGGGGTCTCTTTATACAACATGTATTTAGTCTTATAATTCTTCAATTGTGATTTACTATATGAATTGTAATACATTGTTATTTACTTACTATCATGATCATTAATTTACTTTCTACCTAACATTATTTGGTCAATGTTTTTCTAGTTGAATACCACCTAATTCATAATATACTATACAACCACAAAAGGCTTTCAAGCCGTTCTAGGGTTAAACAAAGATAATGGTTTGCGTACAAGCTTGCTAGTGTAAATCATGTGTGGGAATAGTAACCTCACAAAGTTGCATCACTTATAGATGACCTTCATTCCCCAAGTTTGTCATTATTTCCTTTGACTTGCACTTCATTGCATAGAAGACAATTAATTTTGGTAGTACTGTATAACAGGTTAATGAATGAATTAGGGATAAAAGCGAGTGATTTACAAATTGTAGAATGGTTGCATGCTACATATGCTACAAACCGTGAACTTAGATTTGTGTTTATTGTCACGTCTTGGTGTTTGAATAGACCATTGCCTATTAGTGTTTAGCATGTTATTAGTAATATGGATCTTTATCAAACATTGATTGTCAACACCCTTCTATATGTCTTAGACTTGTTCATCTTCTTATTCTATATTTGATTGCAATTGGTCAAAGATAATATTTTGCCAATACTTTGCCAACATTATTACTTCCATGACTTTGATAATGATAAGATGCAAAATCTAAATTCTTTTTCTATTATATACAAATAAAATAAAATAAAATAAAATAGTATTAATTAAAAATTAGTAACCAATAAATGTCTTATTAATTTTATTATTATTTGTCTTTCTTTGGTTTAATAGATGGATTTTAATTGTATCAAGGTATTGAAACTATTGTCTACAAAAGATTAGATTTTGTTAATATCCTTATATATTTACTATATGTTAAATGTTTACCAAGGTGTCAAATTGCAATATGAATCCCCTATTGTAGAATATGAGTCTGAAATCCCATCAATACTAGTCCTAATTTGTTGGTTCTTGCTACAAAAAGAAAGCATTGGATGCTTGCAAGAAAGATTGATTGATGTTGTAGTGATTTGCCAAAAATTAAGGTTTCGATGCTGAGTACTATAAATACTAGAAGGAAAAACTTTCATATTAATTTTGGGCCACCAATCATATTATAGATTTGTCATAACCTCATTATCTATTTTCTTTATAGATACTATGTAGAATTGGTTTTACCCACCAATGCCATGTCCCAAATTTTCACAGTAAAGGGGTATGTTGAGGTTTTAATTTATAATCAATCTACCCTAGTGGAAAAAACTAAAAATTGGCAATTTTTGAGGACTTGATGGTAATCAGATTTTACCAAAAGAATGAGTTCAAAACCATATTCAATGTCCCAAAATGTGCTCGTGGGAGTCATATTTGCAAAAATATAGAGGACATAAAGTAGTCTATTTTTAGATGTCCCTAATACAAAACTTACCCATCTACTCTATACTACAAAATTTTAGCTTTAAATCATTAATTCTGGGTTTTCAATAGTACTAAAACACACGAAACCTCAAAGTATGACAAATTAATAAAATAGACTTTTAAATATAAAATGATTTTAATTTCTTTAAAGAAATTAAGTTTGTCATACTTCAAAAGTTATAGCATAGTTGTAGCAGATAACAAGTCCATTGTACTACGTAAGACATAAAAAAGGACAATTTTTTTTCCTTCAAACATCCCATTACAATTATAGCACTATAGAAAATTTTGAATAGTTATTTTTATACAATCTTTGTTGGTAGTTAAAAATCAAGCATTAAAATTTTAATTAGAAAATAAATAATATCTAAGATGCAAATACATTAGCGCATCATTATTGAATAATGCATGTCCTTTCCATTTTCTACCAATTTAGTTCAGTTGTTTTTATTATAAGTCAACATCAAATTTGATAGTTACAACATTTTCACTCAAGCATTCTCTATAATCTGGAATTCAACCTTATCAAGCATTCAGGGAGACATATAATTTCTATAATACATTAGATGGAGTTTTTTATTTTTATTTTCAAAAATGTCATGATGAATTTGGACTTGCACCTCCATCAGACAATATACCAAAGTTTTTAGAATGTGCTCAAAGTGTACATTCTATGACAACAATTTATACTTTGCAATATATGTGTTAATTTCTATAAAAAAACATTTATATGCGCCAATGATTAATTATTATATTAAAACGTACATGACGGATATAATATTAACAAATTAGATTTATTATTTGCTTAAGGCAACATTACTATATATATTGTATTTGGTCATCAAAGATAATAAAAAACAATTCTAAAAATAGATAAAAAATTTAGGAGATTAGTTTTTCAATTTTTTTGGTATGAGAAAAACAATTTTTTTGAAGGAATATTTGTATTTAAAGTGTATGCTGAATTTTTTTAAACTTTATTTAAATATTTAGCAATACAAAACCCCGTTGTGGCTAGAGTTGGTGAACCCTCGTATACATCACATTCCCACATGTGAAAATAAATTTTTGTAATCTTAAATAAAAAAAAGAAGACAATAAATAAAATCTCCATAATCTCCATAAAGATACCAATAGATTGAATAGTAAATGCTTGGTCCTAGTATTTAGGTATTGTAGTCTTGAACTACCTTTCAAACCTTCATCATTTTTCAATTACCTATCAAAATTTCATCAACCAAACCTTCTTATATATGTCAAATCATTTATAAACTACATAAGATTGTAAGGGCAAAGAATAATTTTAAAGAGACATTGTCAAAATTTCCAATTTAGGAAGTATTGACCCAATTTTTTTTTTAATTATTATTTTTTGAACATCAAATATACAAAAATGTAGTTGGTTATTTAACAATGTCTGGGAAATTTAAGGCTATTTGACAATGTGGATTGCAAGATTATAACATTTGTAATAAATTATTTTATTTTTTCAAACCTTGTGAAACAAAAACAACTAATTGTGTTCTTTCTTCAAATGAGATTTTTTTTCTTCTATTCAAAATTGAGCTTCTACACCATTGAAATCTAAAACTTGTTAGTTACACTCATATAAAATTTCTAAACCATATATCAAGTTTATTTTAGTCTAAATCATCATGTAATACGAGGAAGTGAAGTAACCCAAGAATACAGTAGACATTTTTTGATGATTTCTTGAAATCCAAACAATAGAATGATCATAGAGCCAAATGACAGCATAGATTTCAAGAATATAGCATTGAGTTAGAAAAAAATGTTCCGTTTTCAAAATTGTCCAACATAGTTAGCAAAGTTTGACTCCTTTCAAAAAATGTGATTTTAGAATAATTTTTTTTCTTCTTCTAATTTCATATATAGTATATTAGTTATGTACATGCAAAATCTCAAAAGTAGATGAGGAGTTTAACAAAAGATTCTCAAATTATTTGTACTACGTGAATATTTTAGAGCAATATAAGTTCTTACTCAGACATTCAATTGGATTTTTTTTCCCTATCTTGTAAAGGTAGTTAGTGTGCTCATCTTGTATATCAAAATTTCATAAACATATACTGAAAATTGCCTACATAGAATCCTTTCCAAACATTCAATTGTTTCGACAATTGTTCTTCAAGGGTAAAAAACTAAAAATCTTCAAAAAAATAAATAAAATATGAAGCTATTAGGACTTGTCCCAAATCAATAGAATACCAAACAACCCCCCAAAAGCCTTTAGAGTAAAATGGGATGTCATACAATTGGGAAAGAATTTTATGTTGATGTCACTATGAAATTTTATTTTTATATAAATTGTAACAACAGAGTAATACCTTAGCTTACAGTCCCACGTCCAAAAGTGATAATCTTTCCATAAAAACCTTATAATTAGTGAAGTTTAAATCAAGAGTCACTAAGTAGATTCAGTTTGGAGTCGTTTTGTTGGATGCTTTCCTTATTAGGGAGAGCAAATAGGAGATCCCATGGTATTGTTAATCAATGTGTGTGGGGTGTGGGGTGTGGGTAGGGGGGATTTGCTTCCTCACAAAGTGGAAGCCTTGAACATTGCAACTTCCTAGCCAGCCAATACTTTTCCAGAAATTATACCTGAGTTCACTTCCATGCATATAGAGAAGCATTATCCCTCTTCCAAGGTGGAATGGTTATTACCTTCCTCTTCAATAATGTTATGTCCTTTCCTTTCCTTATTTTACAAATAGTGTGACTAATGGTGAATTAGTATTGACACACTCACTTATAGAACAAATCAGTGCCCAAATTAAGGTGGGTACACCCAAAATCACACCCTGCCTAAAAACCACCATCATCACTCTAGGTACATCTCCCAAATCAATATGTACCTATGTGGAAGAAACGATTTCAGAACATCTATCCCCAAATCTTTGTTCCTTCCTAACTTTTGCTTACAGTATCCAAATGCCACGTTCTTTGGTGCGTTTAGAACCTCCTCTCACTCGCCATCAAGAAAAGATGAAAAATTTGGCCAGTCTAATAACAGTAACTAGGCACAGTATAAAAGAAAATGTTTTTTGGTGTGTGCTCTGAAGGAGTGCTGCTGTATTAACCCTTTGTTCGAGGTTTTGCTCCATCCGTGTGTGACTTGTCAGCCTCAAGTTCGAATGACTCACATTCTCCTTCCAGTTCCTACCAGGTCGGCTTTTGTTGGTCCCAAGGGACGGAAAGGCTATCTAAGCCTAGTCAGTATTATTCTAAGCCTAAGTTGATGTTTTCCAAGCCAGCTTCAGTAGTGGGCAGAGGAACACATGCAGTTCATAGTCCACAGTGTCACACGTACATTTTGGATAAGGTTTAGGGTAAGGTAAGGGGTAAGGTAAGGTAGGTGTACCCATCACTGCCTTGTGTCCCCATGAAAAAGGGTGTAAATTTGTTTACCCACAAATAAGGAAAATAAAAAAAAGTACGAAAGAGAGGGCAATTGGAGCAATTGAAATCACCTTTTTCCCACAAAGTATGAGTTTGTTGTCGATTTTGGAAGTGTGCGCTGTAACATTGTTTACCAATAAGGCAATGGGCTCTTAATTCCCTTCCTTCCTTGCTCACCCACGGGATTCCTATCGTGAACAATATTGGTCTTATTGATGACTCCTCAGCCACCCCCAATCCTTGAATTATACCTGAAGTCTTTTGGGGGCATCAAGGGAGAGATAATACCTTGGCAACATGTGACTAAATGACTAATATGAATCCAATATTTGAAGACAAAAGAAATAACCCATGAGAAGATCTATGATGGTCTATGCTGTCACCTGGATCTTCACTTTCTTGGGTCAAATTTTGGTCTACATGTGACAACATCAAACCATGTTCTTCTTAGTGGGCCCCACATCCTTCTAATTGTCCGCATATGATTCAACAAACTTGTAAATTGAAGGTCATACCCAAGCACTGCGCAATAAAAAAAATGCCAATTATTGACAACAAATGACCTTTTCTACACCAACTATTTTAAATTTTCACTAATTATTTTAACTCTAAATTAGCAAATGAAATATATATGGTTATGTTAAATATCCCTTGCTACCAACATTTAATAATGTTGTGAATACTAACTTGTAAAGTTGGTTTATAAATTGATGATTCTGATGGATTTTTAAAGTACGAAGTGATTTTCAAAATCAAATCAAAACTAAGAACTAAATAGAGAAGAAAATAACTCAAAATTAAGATAGTGTGTGTACACCTAAAAATATCTAAACAAATATATGAATACAATTTCTATTATTTAAACAAATAAGTTCATGTGTTTAGGTTTAAATGAATAAAATCATATAATTCAACCTTGGACTCTTGGAGACCTGCCTCCAAAGAAAACATGCCCTTTGTTTTTTATAATTAGTTAATTTTGTATTTCCTTAACTCTTACAACTACTTCGCAGTTTTTAATTCCAAATACTATATCAAAATCTATATTTGTAATAAATGATATATTTTAGTATTATCTTTAGGAGACAAAGCGTAAGGATTGATTCTCCTTGTCTATGCCTACTAATGAATTCAACCATGAAATTCAAACCTTCCTAAATTTCCAACAAAAAAATATTCAATAGTAGGGTTATTCTATTCAAACGCATAAAATAACTACACCTAAGCAATTGAGGACAATCCCTATTATTAAATTGTGTAATTTTTTTATTGAATCTTGTTGAAATTCAAAAATATATGTTGGATTATCTTCCTACACATTCATAAATAGAGGCTATACATTTTACATAAAACTCAATAGAAGGTTAGATTCTTCAAAGAGGAGCCAAAATGAAACTTTCACGTTAGTTTTTTACAAGTCCACGTCACCTTGCATCAATCACTATACTAAATAGTGAGATTAGGTTGTCCTTCACTAATTTCTCGACATTCTACACTATATAAATATGTATTGTTATTGTAAGAGGACGTAGTAATGTAAAAACCATGTGAGTTGCATGGGTTGGTGCACTAGTCCATGGTCCAAGTTTAGAGAGTCACATGCACCTCCACGTAAACAAGCAGTGAGTCATGAAGTAACTTCTCTTGGTAGGGCAACCTAATTCGGTTAAGGCAATCCAATTTCACCATTTGGTGTAGATGCCATGAGGCACTTTTTTTTTAATTTACAAAAAAGACTTAATTTATGTCGAATCTGACCTTCACGTAGCACAGGGAGTTCATATTGCGTTCCCGGTGTTAATTCCCGGTGAATTCCTGGTGAGTCTCAAATTTCCATGTGTATGTGTAGTTGCAACATTTGTCCAAAATACCTGTAAATAGAAAAGTTTTTACAGGTGTCAAATTTTAAAGTTCAGTGGGAAATTTGAGACTCACCGGGAATTAACACCAGGAACGCGATATGAACTCCCTGTGTAGGGCATCTTGTTGAGTAGAATACCTGCTGTTGAAGATTGCTTGTTATCGATGTTTCCAAGGCACCTCCATCAATCAGCTGCCAAATATTGGAAGTATTGACGGTATAGTTACGCCGTTTCTACGCAAGAATGGTTGACAGAAGTCCTCAGTATTTTCGTATTTTGCAAGGATCGATACCGAGTATTTGGGGAGAATTACAATGAATCACGGCTCCAGGGAGTTCCGAAATAGAAGATTAGAGATCCAAGGAAATCTCAAACTTGACCTGAGAAACGCAGATTCAACAGGATGACAGACCGTGAGAATTGAAAGTCCTGGTTGCGTGTTTCGTGTGCTTTTTCAACACGGTCTTCGTCGATCAGATGCTCGTCACAGGGAGATCGGGGAGGCGTCACCCCCCCGGTGTAAACTTGGGGGGTGCAGCTTTACCCCCCCAAACTTTCTGTTTTAAGAAAATTTGGGGGGGGTAAAGCTGCACCCCCCAAGTTTACACCGGGGGGGTGACGCCTCCCCGATCTCCCTGTGCGTATCGATCACTCCGGAGCAACGGAAGATACAGATCCAGTCAGAATGAACTCAGTCCATGATACAAACTCATGGACAAGCAAACCACTGATTGGTTTCCTCATTTTCTTGGCTTTGGGACCAAAGCCGGGAGGAGGCTGTTGCATTGACAAAAGCTACATGATTGATTGTGAGGGAAGAAGAAGTTAGAGTAGGATCTTACTTGAAAAGCGAAGTCAATGTCGCAAGGACCAAATTTAAGCCTCTCATAGCACATCACATGATGTGAGCAAAAAGTTCGGTGTGGCAAAGCTTTCATTGTTGGAAAAAATAAGCAAATGAATTACAACGTAGTTGTGTTGAAGAACCACATGGTGCAAGAAGAATAGTGAGAATCGCGACCGTGGTGCTGTGTGTCGGCTACCTAAAACTTTGTTCTAAGAATTCCAACATTTTTATTTGCAATGGAGTGTTCACAGGAGTCTCATGATGCGTTCTCAGTGTCAAAATTCCCGGTGAGTTCTACTTTTCCTAGTGTGTTGTACATTGGGGAACACCGGGGAAAGTGAAACTCACCGGGAATTTTGACACTGAGAAACACAATATGAACTCCTTGTGGTTGAGAGGAAATTGTATTTTGTTGATGGGTGGACACTTTGGAGTTTGCAAAGGTTTTTATTTTGTTAATTTTGGATAAAGGATAATGCAGTCTTTATTGGAGTAATGAAGTTGTTGACATCTACAAACATTCAAAATATGGATGAAATTGAATTTTCCTACTCATATGTATTGTTATTATCATATTTTGTATGACCTCGTACAATCGGTTGTACCTTCCAGTTTTAGAATTTTTTTTTTCACAAGTTGCCTGAATATTTATTTTTTGCTTCCAAAGAATAGACAACACAAATTAGATTGTACATTTCTTCTTTTATAAGTTGTATTTCTTGTATGTAGTTAGAACTATGGCTCTAACGTGCACATGGATTTCTGCAATCTTTTAGGGGTTAAAAGACAATCATGTCGCTCTCTTATTGATCAATTTGAAGAAGGTTACAACCAACTATAATCCTTGAGCTCAATGTGAGCCTTTTGATCAACCAAAAAGTACAAATCTTAACTTTTTAGTTTGAATGGGATGATTTGGCATTATATTCAATACAAGTGTGTCAAAACATCATTATATTAAAAGGATTTTAAAAGCGGATAATTTGTCGACCCTATCCTTGCAACTTTATTATTTCTAGCCAAAAGAAGAGATATTGCAATCATGCACAATGATTCAAAAGTGAAAAGTTATGTAAGCAAATTGAAAATTAAACATGTACTAAAAAAACAATAGTGTCATATTGGGGTCTATTATTCTTGAAAATTCATTTCTTACATGTAGTAAAATTCTAACGAGTTGGTATTTAAGTAGTTAAACTCTAAGATTCTCACATAGTGATTTTAATATTTTAATCAATAAAAGATCATAAAGGATTGTATTAAATATCATATGAAAAGAGATGTTCAAAAGTTACACATATTTGTTTAATTGGATAGAAATACTTGCAATTAGCTACTTGTTGTATCAATAACTTTCAACCAAATGCTAGTCTCTTAGCATGTAAAAAAGAAATAAGAAGAATCTCTATCATTTATTATACCAACAAATTATTTAATATAGAAGTAAAAGAAGAATTTGACAAAGTTGCAAAGTGTGTATCAAACTGCTTATGTGTCATATCAAAGTCAATATAAAGGCATGCCAAAGCATTAATTATACACTTTTCATCAAAAAAAATTTAATATCTAGGGTTTGATGCATGTGGCAATGTTCTAACCTTTTCAAACTTCCTAATCCTCAAAAATACAAAAGTAACTACACCTAGTTATAACCTCTCTACCAAATCAACCCTACAATTCTTGCCTAATATGTATTGCTTTTGTTTATGAGAGTGTAGGATGGATTTGGATATACCTATTTGTAGCACTTGAAATTCATTATTAATCCATATGGTGTTCAATTGATGCATGCTCATGGAACTTAGATTCTCTTTTGACTTCTAACAAGATCCCCCAAAATTTAGATAATTTAATAATAAGAAATATACACGTGTGCTTCTTTAGGCAATTAAAGTTGTAGGTATTAGTGTTGGTCAAGGAGTATCTATTCATGTAGATGTGCCAAAAATGTGTAAGTTTATGGATATTTATATATAATAAAATTACATATTTTGATACCAATGTTGGTATCCACCTTGATATTTGCATATATCTCATTTCCAATGCTAAATATATTATATATGCCCTTGTCCATTTTGTGAAGATTTTAATACTATGATCCACTTATTATCAAAATTTCAATATATAATACTTAATGGTGTAAAAAAAAAGATGATACCCACACATCATTGGTATGCTGGCTTGTTTCTTTAACATTCTAAATTAGTGGAGTATGGGTCCCTCAAACACTATTGAAGCACCCAAAAGTATAAGTTCAAAAGAATAACAATGCCTACAATGAGTCAAGGAAGTATAGCCACCTTATGCTTTTGAAAATACATTCACCTAGATACATGGGCTTTTCTTTAGGTCAAGAAAAAACTCCTCACTTGGTTAAGAATGTTATGCTAATAGCATGTATTACACTAATTTATCACACTATTTTGAACTAGTGCAGAATGAAATAGTATTGCTTTGAACTGATTTCTACAAAAACATTTTTTGGAGGATGACACTAATTTTCTAGGTGATGTTAATTTGACCTTCGCTAATAGGACAAATCAATGTCATGTAGAGGCACCTATTTCCAATACTTTAAGCTATATATTGTACCTCCAAATACCAAGTGCCAATTTTTTTTATACATTAAAACAGTAATTATTAGATCTTGTTGTAAAAAGAAAAGAAGAATTTTCAAGGTACCAACAATAAGATATAAATTATGAAAGAGAGAGTCCAATGAGCACCTCCAATAAAAAAATAATATTCTTCTTCCATATACATTTCCAATATATCTTGGAAAATTTGGATGTGCACATTTCTAAGATTGGTTTTAGGATTCCCAGTTGTGAATGGATGCTCTATTTGAATTTTGACTGAAATGTGTTTCAACAAGGTTGTATAGTATGATAGAAGTACCTATTTTCAACACCCCCTTGTAATGGTTTTATAGGATGATCTATTGCTGACAACACCTAAATGCATTGTTTATTGAAAGAGATTTTTTATTTATACCATCTCTTCCACTCATCTATCTTCCTTCCTTGAATAGGGAAAAGTGCCAAAGCTAATAGTAATAGGTGAATCTATGAGAACGGAATGGATCTAAATGAAAATTCCACATTCATATTGAATAAAATATTCATTTTTGAATTATTTATTTATTTATTTTTCATTCTTCCTCATTCTTATGTTTCCACACATTGAGCTCAATTTCTCAACAAATTTCCTATGTCCTACATACTGAAATGTTTAAGTTATCAGAAACCAACCAACCAACCAACACCCCACTGGCAACCAATAGGGTAGCAGAAATGCACCATAGGCTAGGACTAATTTCCAAGCATGGGTTCTTGATTTCCGACCATCAATTCCACAATTCTTTTCATGACACATCTGCTTGGTTTGGGGTTGCCAAAGTGAACAGGAAGTGAAATTTTTTGGAATAGTCTGCACATTCAACACGGGTCCAGACCAACTTTTGCCTTCCAAAATTCATAGTAATTTCAGCTCAAGTGATAAAATTACCAAATTGTGGCAAACCCCCTCATTTCTATCTCTGCACCTCCTGTGCAAATATTTCCTTTGCCTCCCTATACTCCATGTCCACAATTGCTTATTCATTTGGTTATGGGTGGTCACACCTTCCCTCTACCTTACAGTACAGTCCAATACTTTCCAAGCTGCCAGGAGTCAGTGTGGCGTGGTACGCATCCCAATAATGAGAGACGCAACCCAAAGACGGCAATCAGCTTCTCACACAAGCGACCCACAGTGCAAGCCAAGCAAGGCCATCCCTTGTCCACCCTGACACATCACCCACATTCACCATCGCCAAAGGAAACTGAAGAAAGTCTCCGTCTTCTTCTGAAGGAAGACGCTGTCACACATGGTAAGCTTGACATCACGCTGTGCTGTACATGTACAAATGTCGTGAACAACACTCTCCACATACTCCTACTCCTGACAGCCACGAGCAATACCAACAATACATCACTGCGCTCCGCATCCCACGCCTCCTCGACGTTTCGTAAATATAGGTGCTCCAGCTAGAGGGGGCTCCTGTCATGCAATAGTTGCTACAGTTGACATGCATCTCCATGAACTACAGTAAAATGAGCAATGCTATGAGGGGGGCTCAAGTTTCATGTCCAACATCTAAGGAGACGAGGAAAAGAAATGAAAAAGCATTCGAAAAACGCTGGGAGACAGTGGAGAGAAAATAAAAAAGCTTGATATGAAAGAGACGATATGATGATTCATTTCAGAGTTGTAAATTACATGATGATCCTGGGTTGCTTTATGCCAAGTTGCACCCCAGCAAGCACAACCTCGAAGGATCTCTATTCTACCAGAAAGTGTTGATGAAACACCACACCAACTGCCCTAAACTTAACCATCATAGGATCTCTCTGAAACTCGACAGCGCCGTCGCTTCCAATCCCCACAAGCTTCCAGGCTAGGAGCTTCCCAAAATTTCTTTCCGCCTTGCGTTGCACACCTCTGGGTGATAGAGGCGACAGAGATAAGAATAATAGATTGAAACCTAGAATGTACTCCCTCACCCGCAGTTAGCTAAAATATTCTACATAAGAGCAGAACACTCTGCGCCTCCATGTACAAGAAAGAATCAATGGTGTGATAAACACGCTGTTTACCACACGAAGTGCTGCTCTGGAAAAATGTTCGTTGATCGAGAAAGTGGAAGGTAAGGGGTCGTTTCCTCTCATTGATTCTCAGAGCTCGTCCATTGTGGAGTTTCCGGCGAATTTGGCGACGTCACTGAGCACAAGCACCCTTCAGCTGATTGAGATGTTCAGCTGCTCACGGGAACTTTGTGCTGGGCAATAAAATTCTCGAAATCAGGCGTGTTGAAGAAGCTGGTGGGCTGCACACGTCGCCGTCGCGCCATGGCGCGCGGCTTCCGTGGCGCCGGTGGGCAGAAGCCCACGTCCACGTCGGGTATTCTGTGCTCCTTGGACTTGGGCGTCTCGCACCCCGACTCCAATTGCGTGACAGTGGCGACACCAAGCTTCTCTTCGCCAGAGACATCCACAGTGAGAGCCTTCGCGTGAGAAAACTCCTTCAGTGTCGTCGAGGTGGTAGAGCTTCCCGAGCTCCCGGGGGTGCGAACTGGCCACAGAATCGGCAAACAAACCCAACTGTCGAGGGATAGACGTCGTCTCCCTGTCCCCATCTCAAGAGGCTCCAGGGATGGAGCTTGCAACATCGGACAAACCGTCGCGGGCGCCATAGCTTCAAGGCTTGAACTCGAGCTTAAAATTCAAAGAACCCCAAATACAATATTCACGACACCAACTAGTAAGCAAAAAGCGTGCTATTAGAGCTCCACTCGAAGATCACACCTCTAAAACCTCCAACACTTTCACCTACTCAAAAAGTTCCTATTAGAGCTCCACTCGAAGATCACACCTCCGAAACCTCAAACACTTACGAAACCTACAAGATAGACAATCCCCCCGACGCCATTCCAAAATCACCTCCAATTTTCACTGCAAACCAAAGCTCCCCCCTCCACGTCCAACTAAACACTTAAACCTTACAAGACTAGAACCTTCAATGCCTAGACCTTCCAATGTCAAGAACCTTCCCAGTACTCTCAAGCATTAAGATATTCTTCTGCGTAACTCCCCGACTCAGATTCACAGAGACAGGAAAAACACTCCCAGCTTAAAGTGCGATCTCGAACCCCATTCAACCTCTCCAACTAATTACACCCCTGTTTCGTAGACAAAAGCAGCCAACAAAAGACATAATAAACTCCCCGCAGCGCAGCTTTTACTGAAGCGCAACTAACAAGCAAGCAAGCACGAGACTACTGTCAGATGAAAGCAGGCAGGCGATGAAGAAATGAAGAGCAAAATGGGAGCAAGGGTGGGGGGTTTAAGGCCAGACTGATGAAGAGCAAGGATTCCGCTGCACCAGCATATTATATGCGGGTCCCAGGGATGCTTCTCTTCCCTCAGTTCCTCCTTCCGGCAGCAGCAGCAGCAGCAGCAGCCCACCTGCACTGGCGACGGACGGCTGGCGACTGGCGGACGGGACGAGAGACGCGTTTTGTCGCAAGGGTCGTCGCCTGGGACAGGTGGGACAGGGTGCCCGCGGGCAGTGGGCAGATCGGTGGGAAAAAAACAGCGCCGCCATCACCGCGAACCTTGATGAGAGGGGCTGGTCTTTGATTTTATGAATTCTGGGTTTCTTTAAATTTTATTTCTGGCTAACAAAAGCGGGGTGTGCTTTCATCATGATTTTTTTTATTTAATTTTTTTTAGAAATTAATCAAGGTAAAAAAAACATGATTTTGTATTTGCTCAAGGTAGAGACACCCCAAACTGTCACTTTTTTCTACCGCGGATCTTGTTCTATTGTTAGAATAGTAGATTTTTTTATAAATATTTTCTCATGGGCATACGATAGGAGATTTCTATGCAACAAAGATTGCACCATTTGGATGCCTTATTCAAAAATTACAAAGAGTGAGAAAAACAATTGGTAGATGTTTTGAAACTGGTTTCAAAAGATAGGTAGATAGAGTGATTTTGGAGATCTTTATAGTTTGAACATCTCATCAAGTGGTGCTTTTAGGAATCCAGCACATCTAGGTGTCCTTGCCTTAGATCATTTTTTATTTTTTAAAATTCATATTGGACACAACTAAAAATAATCCATGGCAAAAAAAAAGTTACAACAAAATCCAAGCAAAGATGGCATAACCCCCTTGAATGAAAAGAGAAGAGTCCTTCTACACTAGCACTATGACAAGATTAAATTCATGTTATAGTCACCAACAATGTATGGGCAAACATGCATTCAAGGTGTTTTACATTGAAAAGAGTCTTGATTCACGGAAATCAAAAGGTCCCCTTTTTTGTTTGAAGTTCAAGATTACTATAGGCTTGGAAAGAGGGATCAAGATGGGGTTGTTTTTTTCCATTTCATCATTGCTCTAAAAAATGACATGTATAGACAATTTTTAAAGTAAAATATATTTGGGTTCTTCAAGGATTTGACTCCTACTATTCTAAAAATTACTAAACCATCAATAATTCAAAGCTTTAATTGGAACACATTGTCCTAATAGTGAGATTGTTGTGACAAATTATCTAAAACTTGTGGATCACTTCGAGGATGAAATTGTGAAAATCGTCTTCAAAAGCAAATTTGATATGTGCATTTTTCAAAAAGATGAAAGGATTACCCTCAAAAAAAACTTTTTGTAGTTATCACATCACAAATCCAAATGGAATGAATAAAAGCTTTCTATATAGACATAAATATATTCGATGACAAAGAAAAATAATAATAGTTTCATTTCAAGTTTTGGGTTTTTGGTGCTTAGGCCCAAATATTTTTTTGTTAAGGTGGCATAACTTTTGCTTCCATGCACTGGTTGAAATAAAAAATAATATTCCTTGAAAACTAACTTGTTCTTCTTTGTTGTAAAAATGTTCCAAAAAAATCAAGTTCAACACTAAAATCATAGAAACTTGCCCAAAACTTTCATTAAACTTTGTTGACCTAAAATTGTCCTTGGCCCTATTGTGAGCTCTAGTTCCAGGCTCAAGCATCCTCGAGTAGTGAAAATACAAAGGATTTCCATTATGGCACATTCATTTTTGAACCAATGGGTTTAAAAGTCTCAATTTTATGACTTCAGTGAATACCACCATGCATTTTTTGTACACAACAAAGCTTCATTTTTTATTCCACGACCTTAAAAGATGCCTTTGAATTGGCTCCATGTAGGGAGTAAAGAGAGAAATGTTAGAATCCAAACACAATGAGAGTTGTCACTACTAGGGACAACAATGAAAAGCTAAATATTACTCTTCCGTATAGGGAATATTACTCTGACGTCCTATAATGTGTCTTCTTGCTCACTAAAATAAGTTGATTTAAATATGGAAGGAAATAAAATTATTTTGTTGTCATATAGGGGTCCAATAATTTCTCAAGGAAAGGAACATGTCAGTTCTTTAGATGGTCTACCTCCTAGTGGAGGTATAATGATGGAATTCACCATCTAGATCCATGAGAATGAGATAGTTGAGCCATTCCTAGTAGATGCTTCATTCATACCGCTTTTAGACTACATTTAACCTTCTCCTTATATGCAACAATCCAAAAGATGACAATGGGTAAAATGTCAAAATATCTTAGCAACTTCCATTTATGATTTACTTATTTACTACTTGTTTTCTAATCATCCATTTCTTGACTTTGTTTTCAATCTCAACGTGAAATTTAGGGGTGATTTACACCAATGTCAGACCTAAGGACCATTGCCATTTCGAGGTACCTCACTTTATTAGATGCTACTATTGAAAGTGAGAGCCTAAGACAAAAAATAATATTAACAATTTGCATGGTCTAGGTGTAAATTCAAGAGAGATCATAGCCGAGCCATATTTCTTATTTTATATTAGATCCAACATAGTGAATTGCAAGATCAACCAAATAGGCAAAAATCTATGGTTGTGAGAGTTTCACTTATTATGGCCTCCTAGAATTGTGTTAGGCTTATCTCAAAGTGTTTAAGAAAAAAAATTCTAAGAACTAGCAAAACATTATCTATTTTGGCCATGTAGGATTTTTCATCCATGAAAAATGGCATGGGCCTTGGCTAAAGTGTAAATCCAACTTAAACCACATCTATCTTTCCACTAGTTATTGCTTTCATAAATCAAGAGTCCCTATGGAGCATTCTCCATTGATTTGTATTTTTATCTATGAAATGAATTTATTTTTATCTCAAAAAATAAAAGATGACTCAAAAGTCTATGGGTCAAGGCTTAATGCGAACGGACCTTAATCCTTTAAAGACAAACCTACGGAAAGAGACAAACTTGCCTAATTTAGAGTTAAACCTAAATTTTACATAGTTATTGACTTTAAATGTCTTGTAGATAGACTAAGAAAATGTAGTTCAATTTATTTATTTATTTAATTCAAAATTGTTATAATTGTAATTTTGTAACACTTTGAAGGTAGCATCTTGAAAGCTTAAAATACACCACTTTTGAACTAAGCTATTGAATTTTTCTTAGTGTGAGCTCAAAGTATGTACACCAATTACACCATGATGTTTATCACTGTCATCTCTAATTTTGCCAAAAATTCCATACTACATTAAGCATCTTTATGATCACTATGATTTTTACAAATAAATTACTTTAAAATTAAAATTTGGATGTATATTACTACATGAAAAAAATGTCATTTAAAAAAAAGTGTATTTCACTATAGAAAACTAATGAAGTTTGATCAAATCAAAGCATAGAATGTCCTTTAAGGGTTAAGCTTCTTTGCAACATTAGGATTGTGAGCATGCACTATGGGACTTAGAATGCGCATGATGGCTCCCTCACTATAAAAAAATTTCATTCATATCAAGTTGCAAAATGGTAGTAAGCAAATTGATGGATAACAAGGCTTGAAATTAGTAGTCATGAGCCCGTCCTTCCTTTCGGGGCTAAACTTGATCACTTGTAAGCAACTTAATGAACTTAACCCTTAACCCTTAATCCCCTGGAGGACCAAGAAGACATGATATGTCCTTTTCAAAATTTCAATGGCAAATTCTTGGTAGGGTGAAATAAATCTCAATATTTTATAAACTATGATCTCATAGAGTAACAAGTTTACATACTTGTTGCATTTTTAATTTTCAAAATATGAATGTGACAAGTATTTAAAAACTGTTTAGGAAATGTAGTCTAATAATAAAAGGGATCAAACATAATTTCAATGAAAGGAATAGTAGGAATGGAAAAAAACATTTTTTTGGACATTTCTAATCTTTCTTCTATACAAACAAATTGGGTCTAGAGTATTTTTTTAAATTTTGTATTTATGGCAATTTAAAAAATAAAAAGTTCAATTTGGTGATTAAGAACACGAAATAATTAGAATGGTTCTAAATTTTTTGAAGATGTTCCAATTAATATGCTAATAATATCAATTGTTAATTTTCAAAAATTAAGACATATATAATTTTTTTAATTTTGTAGGATCCAATTTGGTGAGTTTTGGCTTTCTATTCTTTCTATTTGAAAATGTGTTTAAATTTGAGAGAGTTTTTTATTTTTCAAAGTTTTTAATTAAAAAATATTACATTTACTTTAGATTCCTAAAAAAAAAAATTGTGTGTGGGGGGGATGTAAAAATACATCATTCATTTTCTTATGATTTTTCTTCCTGAAAGCTGCATTTTTTTTGCCTATAGCATTGATCATCTTACATTGTTATAATCTAAAACCCAATGTTCAATATTTTCCATGGTTAATTCCATCCACACTAGTCAAAATAGTCTTTACTTTCATATGGTTAAAATTAAAAATTTCAAACACATCCATGTGCAAAAAAAATATAAAAGTTAGACAATTCATTGAAAAACTCCAATGTCAAAAAATTGTTGGGCCTTGAAGGATTGTATGTTGGGCTGGTGACTATAGAAATCATCCCTTTTGATATTGTGTGACATCATCTACTTTTTAAAAAAAAAATTTGATTAGAAGTCAAACTAATGTGTAAGATCTCTTTTTTTTTGCACAAAATTCCAAAGGTGAATAGTTGCACTTCTATCCTACATAGAAAGATTCTTTGTCATCCATTCGATTAAAAATGTCCTTGGTGTTGTTTAACCCCTTAACAAAACAATCCTTTTTTGAAATTTTGCACATTTTTGCTTATATCTTTGTACAAAAATATCATTTACTGGAATTTCATGAAATTGGTCATTAAAGAAAGGTTGTCTTTTCAAGATTAAAGTATTACATTGGATGAATGAGAAGTTGGTTGGATGAAACAATGTCTGCAAGACCTTTGTTCATTGTCCAAAAAATGGACGTCGAAGCACTTAAGGGTTAAGGATTAAGGTATGTGCACCTAAAAGTGACACTCTCCTGTTGTGATTCCTTCCACACAAACCGGAATGGCACTTGTCCCTCAACCTCCCTCCGTGATCTTCAGTATCTTTGTTTTTCTCCTTTCTTGTTTTTAATTGACTCCATTCTTTCTTTTCTTTTTAAAAATGACTCTCTCTCCTAGTTGCGACACCTATCTACAGCTGTCCAAGATTTCAAAGATTTCAAGCTTGTAGCCACTTTTATAGCATGGTCATATTATCAATTTTAGAGCTGCCTTTTTCCGTCCGTTCTGCTGCTACGCAGCATTTGTGTTTTTTTAATTGAATGTCTGCTCGAGGATGTGCGCCAGCCAGTGCGACCTGTCTGCAAATAGATTGCAGCAGTTTTGGGGCAGCAGTCTTTTCTAAAATCCTCCCCCTTGGACTGAAACAACTGGACTAACTTAATAACTTACGTTGAGATGGCTTCCTACTGTAAGGTATCCTATTTTATTAAATGCCTTCCTTTTCTTCCTTCCATCAGTGTGTTTCCCATGTTTGTCAGTGAGCTGGGACTGAAAGATCTCAGTGGCAAAAGGATTTGTATGGTAAGTTAAAGCTTGATGTTGGATTTCAAAAATCTAACTGAACTTATGCGCGAGGAATCTCCCAAGCTCAATGGCTCAGTTGCTCACTGACAGGCATCCGGGAACATTCCAAGCTGATCTATAAGTACTTTTAATGAGCGAGCAGCCGAACGGAAACCAGTCAAAAAAACAAACAAACATTGATTCTTAAACCTTGAAGCTATCTTAGTTAGGATTTGGCAGACAAAAAAAAAGACTGTCAAACAGGACAGTGTTTTTTTTATTAAAAAATTCACAGTTTTTTTTCCATAGGCACAAGCAAATGGACTGACGAAGATATAAATCGATGGGGGATGTGACTGAGATGGGTACCCCCCAAAACCACCACTTTGGGGGATTGTGTGCCTACAATTATTATTAGACTGCGTCACGTTTTCATGTTCGTTGGGCGAAGTGAAAGGGGGTTCTGATGCATCAAATGATGTGACATTTGGATACCCATTGCAAAAGTTATGATGGGTCAAAGTTTATTTGGTAGAAGTTCTAAAACTGTTTCTCTACCATGTGCGTACATATCAAATTTGGAGATTTACAGAGAGTGAATTTTTAGGCAGGGTGCAATTTTGGGTGTATATACCCACTTTAGTAGAGTATAGGGTTTACAAAGAAGTTACAATATGAATCATAATTGTTCTAGCAAGAAAGTCTTGTTGAACTTTGTCGGAATTGCTTGTTAGTGACAAATTGTCAAAAGGGACATCATTTTCATTAGCATAGAGCTCTGTCAAATATTTCTTGTCTATTACATCCCAACTAGAAAGGTGGTCTTTGGGCACCAATGGATAGCATCAAAGCTTAGAGTTCAAGGCCCACACTGGTGGCATTGTGCTTGTATCCATGTGGACCTTAGGCACCTTGCTTTGTTACTATTCTTTAATGCCCAAAGATCCACCTTTCTACTAATGATCATAGAATCATCTTGTTTGTATTCAAAAATATAATAAAAGACAAGTCAATAAATAATCATCACTTCTTTGATGTCAAGTATTTACACATACATACATGTATATTCTTAAAAGAGGAATTGGAGCACCAATTAGAGCTTAGTGTCAAAGGTTCAAATAGGCACTAGCTTGGTATCCATATGGATTTGGGGCACCAAGCCTTAACCCCTAAAGGACCAAGTGCCCGTTCAACGTACGCAAGAGATCTCGGGTAGGTTCCTACAAAATCATATTCGGTCTGATGTTCATGAAATTTGGATACAATGTGTAAACATGTACCTCCTTCATGAGAAACTAATTTTTTTTCCAATGAGGTGCCCGGATCAAAAGTTATGTTGCCCTGAACTTTTCGGGTAGCTTGGGCAATTTGGAAATCTTTGGAGAATCTTTTGCAAAAAAGATTATCAAGTTTTGAAATTTGGCATGTATGTAACTAATAAAATATGGCATACAATTGTCCAGAAATAAATAAATTTAGTTGTCAAATCACATTCTAAGAGGGAGGCAAACTTTGTTAGCTATGTTGGGGTAGTTTCAAGAAAAAACATTTTCTTCTAACTTCAAGTCCTATTATCTTGCAATCCGTAAAGTCAAAATTCTTGAATTTTTTTCCACATATTCCAAATGTTTGTCTCTAATTTTTCACCATTTGGATTTCAAATAAAATATTTCATCATTGCAAAAACAACAACTAGTGTATTGCCAATTCACTTAGCCTCCTTGCGTTGTAGGGTGGTTTAGAATAATTTAGACTCCATATTTTCTTCTAAATTTTTTTGTGAGTGAACCTAATATCATATACTTACGAATGGTCAAAAATCTCATGTTTGTATAGAGCAATTTCTTTTCTTTAAATGAGCCCAAAGTCTGCTGACCCTGTTTCGCAGGATTGAAAAAAAGGTTTTTTTCTCACTTCAAATGCTATAATCTTTCCATCTGTGTGGTGAAAAGGGCTGAAATTTTTCCACACTTTGGTAAAATAATTTAATTTAGTTTTGTATGTTTGAAGTTCCAAAAAAGAGTTTCAATTTTATTTTTTGAATATTATACCAAAAAGTTGTAGTTTTTGGACTGTCTCCTTGGAAATCCTACTTGGTCTTTTAGGGGTTAATACTATAACCTAGTGCTCCAAACTTCCCTTTCCACTACAACAATGTTATAATCAATGTTTGAGGAGAAGCATTAGTTAGTTCATTATTAGCCAATGGAATTGGGAAAAAAATTGGTTGCTATTTGAAAGCATCTCCAAAATCCTAGTGAAAAATCTATAATTTTTTTGTTTGGAGTAAAAATTAGAGAAAAATCTGAACTCAATTCTTTAAAAAATAATTCAATATAGGAATTAAAGGAAAATAGTCGATAAAACTATCAAAAAATCCAAAGGGTGAATATAATTCATACAAAAAATATAAATTAGAAGACTTGCATGAAATTAATTACTCAATCAACTACTTATAATGAACTACAAACAAATTAAAATAAACAATATTACTTGAGATTAAGAGTCAATATGCCAATTTTATTTGAAGGTTGTTTATTTTGCTTCAATCTATAGCATGATGACCTTAATCCTTAAACGCATAGGTTCATTGGATAGACAAAATATACCTCAAAAATGCAAAGTAGATGATCACATATGGTTGCAAAAAAATTCCTTTGACAAACAACATATCTACAAGATGTAAAGGTCAAGAATCAAAATTAACAAATTATATAGTCAACTTCTACTGTTAGTGGCTTGAAAGATTATAGAATTTGACTACAAAATAGTAGCATTGACTACAATAGGCAACCTCATTCTCCTTGTATGCATTTGTTGACAAATTTTTGATGGAGATGAATTATTATTTTTGCTTTAAAGATATTATATAATTTCTTTATAAATTATGAACTCATTAATAATGAGTTTGATAGCATTGATAATGCGCAAAATACATTTTTATTGAGCAAAATAACTAAGAATAAAATTGCAGAAAGAACTCAAATTTTTGGTTCACAATCTTTCATTTAACAATAAATTTTGAGTTTTATTTTCTTATTACGACAGACGTGATCATCAACTATGTTACAATATAAATTCATGTACATGTATTTTTGTGCCAAAATTCATGTTTGTACAACTGACCTCCAATTTGCATCAGCAAAGAGGTATTAACAAATGCGCTACTTAAGAGCTACTTTGGAGCATGTCCAATGCATGTAGAAAAAATACACCGAGCCATGCAAAGGCATCCAATATTGTAGACAAATACTAGGTTTGATACTTAATATTTCAAAAAATTAAGCCAAAATTATTTGGAAAATATTGTCCTAATATATTGAAAAACTTAAATATTATTGACACCATATTTAGAACCTCATACAATCACTAGAGCCTTAATACATGCAAAAAAGTGACTAAACTATTGAATATGAACAAGCATTAGAATAGACATGACTAATTGTGTAATCAAGTTGTAAATTCAACCACCTAACAATGGCATTTTATGAAAAGTCTTGGCACATGATGAAATAAATTAAATTAATTTTAAGGATTCCAAATCTAACTTTCTCAAAAAATATAAAAATTGACCAATAAATATTATACCTACTATTTAGCAACTTAGTCAAAATTATAAAATTGTCTTGTATGAATCTTTGAACACTGTATTATCATCATTCAACATGCTACATAATTTACAAGTTTGCTCCAAAATAATTCTAATGATCCAGTCATAGCTAAATTATCACATTAATTTTACGTCTATTTTTGTAATCCTATCCCTGGCCAAAACGATGTAAGATAACAAAAAAATATCATCATACTACTTTACATGGATGCATTTTGGTTTACGAGTTAATCAAGAGACTAAGAAAATTTCATAGATAGATTCATCAAAATCTATATTTAAACATTTGACTATTGTTTCACTTTAAATACCTACATAAAAAATATATATATATTTCATTGCAAAAATTATAATTCATTGTACAAATTTGCTTGATTTTTTAAGTCAATAATCAAATTTTAAGCATAAATTTATCTTTTTACCTTCCAATAGAAGTGTATAAGATGTTTCAATTGTTTGTCACTTCCAAACATTGTTTTGTTTTGTTTTGTTTTTATGTGGCTTTTATTATATACTTCCAATGAAAAACTCTCTAACAATCTAGTTTAAGGTGAACAATAGGATTTCCTTTACGATTTAGAGTTGGAAAAAATGATTGTGTGGTCATGAATAAGGCCATTTGTGTGTATAAGGTCTCTAGATGAAATCTACAACACAACATGGTACGCACAGTTTGACAAGAATCTATGACCATACAAGACCAATGTTTTTCTTTTGTAGAATATGTTTGTAAGAAAATTTATTTGCTTAGGAAGATAAGGGAGGAGGCTTGTATCAACAAAAAAATTTATGAAAAAATTTAAATGTCTAATTTATTCAAAAAACAAGTCAATGCTACAAGGAGATAAATTTTAGTAGTATAGCTACTTGTTTTTAAAAATTGACCTTAAACCTGGACTTCCTAATAAATAAAAATGTTTTCAAAGGTTGTGTCATTCATCACTAGAGTTTTGTTGCAATGTTTTCTGGTCCAACATGAACAAACTCTATCAACAAAAATTCACACACAAGAGAAAAACATAAAACTTTGGAGTTTGAGGTTTCAAACTCAATTGAAGTGCTTGCAAGGAGGCAAATCTTCTCCTTTAGTCCAATGTGGTAGATGGCATTGTAGCTGGGTATATCTTAACCCCTAAAGTTCCATGACTATGTTTTCACCAAAAACGCTCAAGAACTGCCATTTTTAGTACAAGTACCAATTTTTGGAGAAAAAAATATTTTTTGACACATGTAACCATAGGATCTTGTAGTATGCTGACTTGAGAACATGTGGTAAAAATTTCAGAAATTTCCACCACGTGGATTGCAACATATAAGCATTCAAAATCACTAAAATCATTTTTTTGACCCTGCAAAAAAACGGGCAGCTGCACTTTACAAGCTCACTTTTCTATGACAAAATGTTCAAAATGGTGGTCTTCTTTGGATTCTTTTTTCTAGACATGTTGGCCACATGCTTAAAAATTTTCACATCATTTGGAATTGTTCAACATATAGGAAAAAATAGTAAGTAGAACAAAGTAGAGAATGATTCAAAATACAAAATTGTTAATAATTTAGATATGGAATTGGAAAATTGTCAATCCCAATGGTTGAAATGTTGTAATAAACAATCTCCATCCTATGATTTTATTTTTTTCAAAAATATAAAAAATTGAGTAAGATAAAGGACTTCAAAGTTTGTTTTAGAGTAGAGATTCCATAACTACCCTGCAAACTAAAACTCCTCGTAACTTTTGAATCATTGATCAAAATGAAACGATTAAAAGCTTTCCACGTATATATAACTCTAGAAAACCAATTTCAAATTTTTGTTTATGAAAAAAGTGATTTAAAAAAATTTGTCCGGACTGCGCGCCCCCCCTCCTCCCCCCCCCAAAGTAACATATTAGGCCATAATTTGCTACTTGTATTTCCAAATGTCATGAAATTTACTACATATGAAAGATATTCCTTGTGCACAACTTCTATTAAAAATTTAGCCATAAATATGAAAATCCCCAGTCACAGGTACCTACCCAAAATTCCTATATTGCCCCCAAACGCATGCTAATCCTTTAGGGGTTAAAGTCAAAAAAGTTAAAATTTGCACCCATGAGATTATAATTTTCAAAAGAATTAGATGTTAGAAGGAAAATAGCGAGGTTATTTAAACCCTACAAGGAAAGTTGGGTCTTTTAGTTTATTGCTTAGTCCCATAAACTATCCTTCTTTGGTGTAAACAAATTTTCAACCATAGAAAGTTACTCATTCTTGTATGTCTTCCATATCAAAAAGAATTAGCTCACGAAATTAAATTAAGTTCATTTTTTTTTATCACCCTTGGCATATGCATGTAATCAATATACCGTATGTTGGGGACAAGGTTGGCACATTGATGCCAAATATTTAATTAAAGTTTTCAAAGTAAATTCGGCATTTTGAAATTTAATTCTTAAAAATTCAACATTACATTGAGAACTATACAAAATGTCCGGCACTAAATTCTAAAAGTCACTTACTTAGATGAATGTGGAGTTGAAGAAAACAAGCTCTTTATACAAATTGGATGGTAGGAGGTAAAACAACCCATGTGGGATATGCAAATGGTTAGAATTAGTAGGAGTTCAATCTTCAAATTATCCCATATTCTTTGAAAGTTTATGGAGGACAATGAATTTCATTATAATAACAACTTATCTACCCTCCACCTTCACAAAGTGTCAATGTAAAATTTTAATCACTATGGCATCAAAAATTTACTTGATGGTAGAGGATTTTTGGACATGTTGATTTATATTGGAAATTTTATTATCTTGGTCACTTAATTTTTTCTAAATTCGACAATTTTTCTTTTTTTCATATTCATTTTATTCCGGCATTCTTAATCCCTAAAGTCCCATTGTTCCTATGGGGGACAAAATGGATTTTGGGCAGGCTCCTATGATCTCAATTTTTACTGAATTTTTTTTAAACTTTCTCAAATGATAGAAAAACTTATTAGCTCTCTGGGAGTATAATTTTTATTTCAATCGGTGCTCGGAAGCAAAAGTTATGCCACAATAACCTCAAAATGGGGGAGACCAGGCAGCAAAAAAAATCCAAAAAAAATGAAATAAAAATTTTGATATATTTTTTTCTTGTAGGTTATATTTTTGTCTGAATGAAGAGCTTTGATTCATTCTATTTGGATTGGTGATGTAAAAGTTATGGAGCTTCTTATTTTGCGGGCAACTAGAACAACTTCTTGAAAAAAACAATTCTTTCACTTTGAATGCTAATATCTTTCAATCTATATTGTCAAAAACCACAAAAATTTTACCACATAATCTAAGACAAGTGTAGAACAAGATCCTAGGGTTAGATTCTAAAATTTTAATTTTTAAAATTTGTATAGGTGAATGTTAGAAAGTGATAGGTTTGAGTGGTTTTTGACAAAAAAATAACGCCTTGGGACTTTAGGGGTTAAAATTAATAATTTTCCATTGATCTTGCCACTAACATATGGTACATACCTTGAGAGTATTAACTACTCAGCTTACATGTATTTTGCTTCACATAAAGTAATTGCACCTGCAATCTTCCAGATGTGCATTAGAGCATAGTTCACATTACCATCAATTTTTGGAGTGATCTTGTTGGGAATCAATTGAAGATTTAAGATTATATTTTTATGTATTTTTTAACAACAGATGAATAAATTAGGAATTTACAATATGTTCAATTAAAATAGGTTTGTCCATGATTGACCTTAGGCTAACATGTTTTTTAAGGGCTTATATTTTAGGAAAGAATGGTGACGAAATAGGTCTCTAAAACATGTTACAACTAGGTTTATTTACCTTATTGATAGCTACAATAATACTCGAGCATCGATACACAAAAAGTGAAATTAGGTTGCTCTATCCTAAAAGTCACCTCATGATTCACCGCTTATCCATGCTAAGGCACATAAAACTCTCTACATTGACCCCTAACCAGTGCACCAACTCATGCCATACTCATAGTTATGGGGTGATGAAAATTACTTATTTTTTGAATCTATAGTAACCACAAATATTTACCTAGTATAAAATGTTGATAATTTAGTGAGGAACAACCTAATTTCACTATTTAGTGTGGGGATCAGCTTGTACAACATGGTGCGGTGGGAGAGCATGTGAGATTGAAGGTCACCCTAAACCCAAAGTGGGATACTTACTCAATTTGTCATTTTACGCATCCCCAAATGTTTTTCTGGACCTTGTAACTTACGTTAATAATAAGTCCTCCCTTGTTCTCATTATCTCGCTATCTCACTCTTTGCCATTATAGCCGACTCCCCGCCGACGGCTAACCTTACAAGAACTTCCCGGCATTATATTTCCGTGCTTGGGTTCTCCACCGCATCCATTACTACTTGCTCACAAACTGTGACGGCTGTTCCAAGTTTGTAATTACCCCTTCTCTTGTTTATTAATGTCCCTGATTCAATTTTCAAATCTGGTTGTAAGCTTACTCGCAGGGTGTCATTAGTTTGATTATGGTCCGTAGTGTACCCCCTCTTCCATAACCAGCCCCTATGGGGCATTCTTGTCAGTTTAATTAAGTGTAACCCTCCCTCGATTAGAATCCCTCCAGTTGGTCTTCTCGACTTCCAAACCAGTTTTGATGAGATGATGGCCTTATTTTCAAGGGAGGATGACCAAAGAAGGAACCAAAGACTCTTTGAAAACAAAAAAGAAAATGAACTGAAGTTTACGATGCATGTAATGAGAACCACACTTAAGATCACACAAATAAGGAATTTAGCATGGTTCCCATTTGTCATATTGAATTTTTTTTGTGGAGTCTTGTTGGTAGTCAAAAAGAGGATTTTAGATTCTTTTAGAATGTATTTTTTGGACATTGTATGAATAAACTACAAATTTTCAAAGTGCTGAAAACAGGTGTTTCTAGAAGCGATCATAGACTCTCACAAATAGTACGAGTACATTTTAGGTGAGACTTTGGTCAAAAATAGTTACCTTAGTTGAAAAAACTTGCACTCTCATCCAATAGTTGATAGTGTACTAAGATTGGTTTAGTATACAAATGGGGGTTGAAAGGGCTTCAAAATAACAATAAACCTACTTACAATATAGATTAAATTACAAAAGTCTAATTACAAAAGTTTGAAATGTATTCCCCTCCTCCCCCCCCCCCCCCCCCCCAATATTGAACTCTTAATAGATTAAATTTTTGATACTTAATGACATCTTTTCTAATACAAAAAATGTGCATACAAATGTTTTCTATACACTTGCTCAATTCAAAATTTGAAAATTCATCATTGATGATTTTTAAAGAATTTTTCATATGAAACAATGGAACTTAAGCAAAATTGGGGTTTAGAGTTTTAATATATGAGATTGCATAAAAATGCAATGTAAATTACGCATGATCAAAATGTCAATTATTCTTTACATCATGCTATAATCTTAGAAATGGTAGAATAAGGATTGTTTAGTTGTTGGATCCTATTGTACATGATGGGATTTTTGAAGAAATTAATGACTTGACATTCAAAGAACGGAGCCTATGGCTGAGATATTGAGCTAAAAGTAATCCAATTCTTGAATGAATAGGTTCATTATTTGTTTCTACAACTTCATTGAAAGTCAATAATCAAACACTTTTAGTCTTCAATGTCTTTCCTAGGTAAAACCCAATAAAAACATCAAAGACTGAAAGTGTTGAAGGACTTCTAATAAACTATTGAAACAAAAAATGAATCTACCTGTTTAAAAATTCAAAAAATTGAGGTTGACTACCTTGGTAATAGAGTGGCTTCTTTCTATAATGACCCCTGTTTATGAAGGTCATAGACAAAAAGTGTCATCTCGAGTATCAAACAATTTTATTTATTTATCGAAGAGCAAATTATTTCTATAATTTTGTATGTCTACAACCTTTTTAATGTTATATCCACATCATTGAGTTTAGTTCAATTCATTTTAGCTGTTTTGATTTTATTCATAGTACCTTATCAAAAAATTGATCTACAATGTATTTTGGTGTTTTGAACCTTTATCCTCACAAACCTTGATTTTGGCATTCACAATGTTTTTTTGGCTTTCAAAAAAACTTAATGTAATGAAACTTTTGAAGTGTTATTCTACACTACTTTAAAATTTTGAAAAATTCTAAAAATGAAGTTCAAGTTGAGGATCAATGACCATTTAAAAAAAATTTAGAGTGACATGAGATGAAATATTTTTTTATACAATAAATTTTACACTGTAATGTACTTATATTTTGAAAATTCAGATTTTCAAATATTAATCCCAAAATCTGAATATAATCAAGTTGCTAAAAGCCTTGCTAAATGTGCTAAAATGTCAAAATTAACAGCATGCATTTTAATTTTTGCAGGTATAATTTTTTCTAAATTTAGTTGCCAGAATGATTTTGGTATTTGGATCATTTCATTGAGAGAAGCATTCAACAAGCATTTTATCGTGATTGAAAAGATCTCAACGTGTTAACATACATATTTTTGTGCCGGACCTAAGTGTCCTGGTTGGCAATAAATAATTCTAAAACAATGCATCTAAAAGTTTTTGGAATTGTTATTTTGTAAGGAAATTTTGCAGAATATTTATAGGTTTAGGCATTTGCTAAATCACTTTTCACACCTTTAATTAATAACTCAGTATGAAATGTTGACTTTGATTATTAAGTACAATATGCAAATGTATTATATGAAGTTGGAAATATATTGACTTAAAAAGTATTGTTGTTTACAAAAGAAATGTATTTCACAGTTGGTTACTCCTTTGACTTAATTTTGACCATGTTTTCGAAATTGCTTGAGAAATTATCAATGCTTCGTTTCTTAAGCCAATACCACTTCAACATTCCTTGGCATGTGCACCTTTTGAAGTATTAATTTAAATTTGATCCCTTTATCTGCAAGGGTGGACCTAAACTTCAATCCATAATTAAAAGCAAACTAAGGACCGAAAAATTATAAACTTTATGACTTCTAGGATAATTATGTTGACTTGAAGAAAAACAAAAAAATCAAAACCCGACGAGTCAAAGGACATTAACGTCAGACCCCATTGGATAGCTACTCAACTTCCATCTAAACATGCTACAATCTCTTAAGCCAAAATCTTTGATTGCATCTACACGTTGTCAAATTATTTGTTTGTAGAACCAATTCACAAGATATGGGTGAAGCTCAATAAGATGTTGATCGTTTAAACATTTAAGACGGAATCAAGGACATTGACCATCATTAAAATTCATAAATAATCTTTAGGGTTCAATAGTAGTAGTTGTTGCATCTTTTTTTTTAAATAGAGGAAATATATCATATTCAATTATCACTCAAAACTAATTAAATTGGTATTGAACAACCATTCAATTTTTTTCACTCTCTAATTTTAAAGACTATAGATGTTGGTCTTTAGAAGCTTTTATATATGTAAGATATTTATGTAACCCCTAAGAAAGATGACATTCGCTGTATGAATTATAAATGTTTTCAAGAGCTTATTGTCGGAGTCATAAGAAGTGGATGAAGTACATCCAAGTATGTTGAAAAAACACTTTTTGTCTATTCTTCAACAATGCAACTAGTGTGGTCATTTGGTGCTTCATGATTATTGTACAAGGTTCATAATGAATTCATGTAGGCTAGGAAGAATTAAAAACTTCTTACATTAAGATTTGATACCTACATTTTGTGGATAACTTAATTTATTTTGTCAAAAAAGCTCAAAATTCACATCTCCTTTCTTCCCACAAACACTTAGAGCCATTGGCAAATTTTTGCTTTGGTAATTGTGATTTGCCAAGGAGCTCCATAATTTTTGTCTTTAATTTAGCTTTTGAGGCAAATTAGTTTCATTGTCAATGCCTAAATTTGAATTTTCTTTGATGTACTCAAAGTACTTTGGGATGCACTTCAAATGATATAAATTTCAAGTTCTAATCATATACCATTTCAAAGCTAGAAATACATTTGGAAGGCCAATATACTAGTTGGACCAAAGACGCTCTAAGAACATTTGGAGTATCAATGGAGTGTCCACATTTGGAGTGTCAATGGGCAAATTTTACTTTGGTAATTGTGATTTGCCAAGACCACTATAATTTATTATTTTAACCTTGCTTTTGAAGTGGTTGTTCATTGTCTAAATTTTTATTTTTATTTATGTGTGTTCAAAGTACTTTGGGATGCACTTCCAACAATACGAATTTCAAGTTCTAAATTATACACCATTCGTAAGTTAGAAATATATTTGGAGGGCCAATATAATACCCATTCGACCCAGGATGCTCTTAGAGGATAAATTGTCTGTGGTTCAAATTTTCACAACATTTCTAATTACAATTGTTGGCCACCAATTATGGGGGCAGTTCTTTGGGTCTTTAGTAAATGACTCCAGTCGGTAGGTAAGAGCTTAGAGGTTCCTCTATACTGGACATGAAACTTAACTTAGTAGCGGATAGAATAGGGTTGACTAACTTTAAAAGTAGAGGTGGATTTAAGTCACCGCTACATTTGGTGGAGGATGGAATAAAGCACTGCATGATCTTGGTGGAGAGGTTCATTCAATAGCATTTGAATTGAATGTTTCCCTTGAGCTTATGATTGGGATGGTTTTCTTCTGAATTTGGGGGCCACTAACTTAAGATATGTCCATCAATTGTTTTAATAGCATTCTTAGTCTGACCTGGCAATTTGTTCAGCAAATCCGCCGTAAGGTAAGATAACCACACCTAAAATCACACAAACAAGCAATTGAACATGGTTCTCATTATTACATTGAAAAAACTTTTTGTGGGGTCTTGTTGGTAGTCAAAAAGAGATTTTAGATTCTCTTAAAATGCATTTTTTGAACACCATATGAATAAACTACTAATTTTCAAAGTGCTAAAAAATATGTGTTTTGGAAATCGACCATAGACTCTCATGAGTACAGGGAAAATATTTTAGGCACAAAATCTATAATGATCAGTTATAGAAAGTAGTAGAAATAAAGTGTAGTTACTCTATGTAGGCCATTGGTTATGTAAACTTAGCCCTAGTGCATCCGTTAACACACCGTCCATCTTCACGAGCTCTGCATGTCAAATTTAGCGTATTTGTTGCGCTTGCGAAAGAAGCTATGAATACAACCAATCAATGATAGCATGGCCACAATTGGTCCCATGGCAACAACTGCTTCGTTCTTTCTTGTTGATCTCGCACTAGAAATCAACAAAACGACTCTAACGAGCCCATGTTAGTTGAAATGGGGTTTGAAGTATCATCCATTGGTCAAGGAGCAACACCCGGGGTTTGCCACGTTAAGAAAACGTTTGCGTGAAGAGGCTTTGCATGTATTGTTGCAGTGCCATGAAATCGGTCCAAAATTGAGGATGCCCTAATTTTACACAGGATGCTAAACTCATCCTATGAAGTGGGTCTTGCCAAGTGCATTTTGTGTTTTGCGGGATAATTATAAAAAAAGGTTTACCGTTTTGCTCCATGTTAATTCTATGATCTTCATCCCACCTAGCTCATTTGGGGTCTCTGATTGCACATATGAATTCAAAATTTTCAAATTTGATCATGTGTGACAAATTAAAAAAAATTGTATTTTCTTAAGGGTAAATTCACCCTGCAAGGCCCACTTCTTAGGACAGTTTTAGCGTCTTGCTAACTTTACTACAACTACATTTTGAGTATGTTCCATTGTTATGGCATCTTGGAAACATCACTTATAGTCAAGTTCCAGGCAGGAGTCAACGACCAGAGAGGATTGATCCCTGTATTGCCTAGTGTTTTATCCTTGTAGAAAACATTGGAATTTTTTATTTGTCGCATATGATGAAATTTTCAAGTTTTGAATTTGATTTATTTGAAGTCAGAGGCCCCAATTAGCTTGGGGTTGTGAAGATATACAAATTCTAAGCAACAAGAAATAGGGGGCAAGTTTTACATTTACCCTTTAATGGGGCTATATAGGGGTCAATCCTCCCTGACTGGAGTCAAGTTGTTGGGGGTGAAACAAGATATTGCATATGATACAAGGTCCCTTCTCAGAATTTTCAATTAGAATGCTTTAATATTTTATTGGTGTATGGTATTAATTTTTGGTATTTAAAATCTACATGTTTAAAATGAAAAAAAGAAACAAATCCACTCTATTGTAGATAAAAAGAAAATGTGGTTTGTTTGCAATCCTCTTCAACTGAAAAATTCTTTACTCTTTAAAAATTAATGGCATCACTAATAAACAATCTTATTGTTCTTAGAACCTGCTATAAAGGTTGAAACAAATTCGAAACAACAACAACACAATAACATTGCAAAGAACCTCAAGTCCCATGCACTCAATCTACACCACCACTAGAGGAGAAGAAAGCAAATGGTGAAAATAGAAAAACAATTTTCAACCATTATAAATGTCAATGAGAAAACACATAACCATGATGAACACATACAATGATATGCACATTTTTAATCACCACAAATTGCAACTAAGCAATATTACTATTAAATGTCAAAGTTTGTTTCTATCGGGTCAAATTAAAAAATGAAAAGAGATTCTAACACAATTCATGATGCATTATTTAGAAAAGTAAATATAAGCCAATGATTTTTTTGTTGCTAATGATAGATGTACTATAAAAAGACACAAAAATTTAATGTTTACACCTTGTACATCCTCAAAATTAATGTCTTTACCCTAAGCAAGAATCTAGTTGTGATGTTTTTTTTGTTAATGATGTTTTGTACCTACCTACAAGTACAAGTAGAAAGTTTTGTGCTAGTGTGAAACTGGTAAAACTCTACATTGTGAATGTAGCTAAGGTCAATTTTAGACCTCAAGGCAATGGAAGCCGTCTCAAAAATATTTTAACCCTTTAATTTTAAATAATGAGGTGAAAATTATAAATTTTATTTTGTAGATAGTGAAGGTAGAAAATACATATGAAGTCATTTTTTGAACTCAATTTTGAAATTTTTCATAGAAAAAAAAAATAATGGATACAAATTGCTTACAAGAATATTCTCACCACTGGGATTGAAAATGATCAATTTCTTACAAAAATTTATTAGCATTTTATTTTTTCCTTTCATTCAGTACCACCGTATACTTCATTATTTTTTTAAAGGTGAATATGAAATTTATTCTGGCTAAATTATATATATATATATATATATATATATATATATATATATATATATATATATATATATATATTCTCAACTCATTTTCAAACCTATTGTCTAACATGCACAAGTTACAAAAGATATGATTTTTTTCCTTAAAATGCTAACAAATGATACTTCACCTTTAGAAAGGGCTAGAAAAGTCTTCATTTTGAAGTTTAAGGACATTGAGCTTGCAAATGGTGAGTATATTCATTCTAAAATTTTAGGAGGATATACTTGAATAAGTTAGGTATAGGATGTTACGGTTGTATCTATTAAAAAATAAATATAAATGAAGATTTAGCCTTGCTTTGGGTATAAGTATTTAGAGGTAGTTTTGGGTCTCTAAACATGAAATGTAGGGGTTAACCTAATAGTGGGTGTCACACTACACCAACAATGAAATCTAGTGTTTGCAATACTAATTACAAACTCTAACACTAAATGATAACAATGATGTTAATGTTACCAACATTAACCCCTAAAGGACCAAGCTGCATTTTTTGGCTGTATAGATAATTTGGGTAGGTGCGTGTGACTAGAGATTTCCATATTTTAGGCTGAAATTTTAATAGAAGGTGGGGACGAGGAGTATCTTACATATGCACTAAATTTCATGACATTTGGAAATAGGAGTCAAAAGTTATAGCCTAATATGTTGCTTTTTTTTTGTAACTGGGCAGTTTTGGCAGATTAGAAAAAATCACATTTAAAATATGTGGAAAGCTTTGAATCATTCCATTTTGACCAATGAATTAAAAGTTACGAGAATTTTTTGTTTGCAGGTAGTTATGCATTCCCTATTCTAAAATAAACTTTGAAATCTTTTATCTTACCTAATTTTCAATATTTTTGGACAAAGATAACATTGTAGGATGAAGGTATTTTATTTTATAACATTTCGACCATTGGGATTGACATTTTTCAATTTCATATTTAAATTCTTAATAATTTAGTATTTTGAATCATTATCTACTATTACTTACTTACTATTTCTTTCCTATATGTTGTCCAATTCGAATTGATTTGAAAATTTTCAAGCATGTGGCTAACTTGTCTAGGAAAAATAATCCAAAGAGGCACCACCATTTTGTGAAGTGAGCTTGTGAAGTGCAGCTGCCCTTCTTTTCGCAGGGCAGAAAAAATGATTTTAGTTAATTTGAATGCTTATATCTTGCAATCCACGCAGTGGAAATGTCTAAAATTTTTGCCACATGTTTTTGATACCACATAATACAAGATCCTACGGTTGGATGTGTCAAAAAAAAGTTTTTTTTCAAAAATTTGATACTTCTATTGAAAATGGCAGTTTTCAAACGTTTTCGGTGAAAATATAGTCATGGAACTTTAGGGGTTGAATGTCAACATGAACACTAACTACCAACTGAATTTCCATCCAAAACTAAAATAAAAATTAGGATTGACATAGTTCATCCTCTATTGATTCCGTTACCAATATGAACACTGATTGTTAACTAAATGAGAATTAGAATGAGTTACATGATAGGATAATAACACTTTAACCATCCTAAGACTAAATTCCATGTCTTAACCCCTAAAGCCTGGCTTGTCCCCTTGGGAAACAATTTGGGTCCGGGTAGCCCAAAAAAAATTACAAAAAATCAAAATAATTTTTTTTTGAATTTTTTTCCTCAAAATATCATGTTTTTATCTATACGTGAAGCTTTGATTAATTCTATTTGGACTAGGGATGAGAAAGTTATGGACAATCTTACTTTTCGGGCAATTTAAGCATCTTCTTGAAAAAAAACTTTTGGTTCAACTTTGAATGCTAATATCTTCCAATCCGTACGGTGAAATTTGATGAAATTTTTACCACATGATCTCAGACAAGTTAAGTACAAGATCCTACGGTTAAATTCCCAAAAAATAAAAATAAAAATTGGTTTCCTTGAGTGAATACAACAAAAGTGGTAGTTTTGAGTGTTTTTTGGCAAAAAAACATCCTTGGGGCTTTAGGGGTTAATGTAGTGTACCAATGTCACACTTTCATTGAATTATTTTCGTATTCTCAGAGTTTAAAAACATCATGAACTTCTACTAATTTCCACAATTTTTTTTGGTTTGAAGTAACACTAATTAGTAGGGTTTGTCATTGTTGCCTGCCAGGTGGCTCCCCTTGCACCCCACATGTTCTTCAAAGTCCACACCACCACATGAACATGGACATCCTCAAATTGGAATGGATCCTTTCCCCACCAACCAAGGTTCCCCAAATTTAGAAAAGAATTCCATTGCCACTAACTGAACTCCAGTTGCCGCAGATTGTAGCCAAGTAATTTTAAATGGACTCTTTTTAAGTTCAGTTATTTGAACTCTGCTAACTTTAGGGATTCACCACCTCTTTGACTTTGTGGATGGCAAAATGGCATTTGGCAGAAGCCAAGGCAAACACTTGCCATGGGAATGGGGAGTCCAGTTTCAAATTTTTCAAATGTTAAAAGGTTCTATCTCAACGTTGTTGTTTATAACTGAAACTGAGTGAATTGCTTGGCCGTGCTTTCGCAACTTGTCATGTGCTGAGAGCAGCATCCATGATTTTTGGGAACTGAAAACTGAGGGTGTTCTTTGCCAAAAACCACTCAAAATTACCACTTCTGTTGTATTCACTCAAGGAAACCAATCTTTTGGGTTTTTTGGGAATTTAACCGTAGGATCTTGTACTTAAACTTGTCTGAGATCATGTAGTAAAAATTTCATCAACATTTCACCGTACGGATTGGAAGATATTAGCATTCAAAGTTGAAAGAAAAGTTTTTTTTCAAGAAGATGCTTAAATTGCCCGAAAAAATAAGATTGTTTACAACTATCTCATCCCTAGTCCCAATAGAATGAATCAAAGCTTCACGTATAGGTAAAAACATAATATTTTAGGAAAAAAGCTCAAAAAAAATTTATTTTGACTTTTTGTAATTTTTTTTGGGCTGCCCGCCAATCTCCATTTCTTGCTCATTGTGCCATAACTTTTTCATCCGGCATCCAATTGAAACAAAAATTATATATCCATTAAGCTCTTGCAAAGCTACACAATCTCAAAAAATCTGAAAAAATTTCACTTCAAATTGAGACAATAGGAACCTACCCGGACCCAAACTGTCCTCCGAGGAGACAAGCGGGGTTTTAGGGGTTAACCCCTAGAGGACCAAGGCCTTTTTTCTGCCAAAAAACACTAAAAACTGCCATTTTTTTTTATAGCAAAGAGTGAAATTTTTTTGAATTTTTTTTTCTTTTGCACATCTAACCGAAGGATCTTACACCTCACTAGTATGAGAATGTGTGGAAAAAATTTCAGAATTTTTGACTGCACAGATTGCAAGATATCTGCGCGTAAAGTGGGGAAAAAAAAGAAGGTTTTCAGCACATTGTTGGACTAGATTTTTTGACTTTGAACATTTTTAACTTAAATTTTTTGCACTACAGAGTTTTGAGCTTTAAGTCTTTATAGTGGAGAATTGAGTTGAGAGTCTAGGGGAAAAAAAGAAATTAAAAAGAAATTAATTTTCATTCTTCAAAAAATTGTTAATTAGAAGTAGGTATGAGGTAGAAGGAGAATCTAAAATATTAATATCTTTTAGATGGAATTTAAATGCACTAATTCCAATGGTGAGATTGTTCTAGCAAGAAAACTAAACCATGTGAAATTTTTAGTTTTGAAAATTGCAAAAAATGCATTCAGAAATGAATCCTACAAATTATTTTTTTCAAGAAGATGCTTTAATTGCTCAAAAAACAAGATTGTCAATAACTTTCTAGAAATGAATCAAAGCTTACCAAATAGACAATCTAAAATATAATCTATGAGATTTTAATTTTTAAATAATTTTTTATAAATTCAAATTTTTGCAATTTTTTTTGTTGCCCACTCTCCCCTATTTTGAGCTTATTTGGGCATAACTTTTGTTCTTGGGCACCGATTGAAAAAATAATAATATTCCTATGGAGCTAATCAATTTTTCTATCTTAAAAAAATTCAAAAAATCAAGACAAAAATTCAGCCATAGGTACTTGTCCAAAATCTCACTTGTCCCCCAAAGAGACAATGGTCCTTTATGGATGAACCGCTCAAAATAAGTTACACATACGAACATTGAATTAGGGGTATTAAGGGGACCTATAGTAATTAATCAATATTGAAAGTTTAACTAGGATTCCACAAAATTTAGAAGTTCTAAATTTTTGTTTGCTACCCAACTTGGTAAGAGGTTGAGGCATTGAACAGTACTAGTCCTCATGGTTATTGTGAGCACAGTGAATTTTCTGTTTTTGACTACTTGTCTTTAGTAATGTAAAAGCAGTCATTTACTATTTTTCTTTAGGAAGTAAACGAGAATGGAATGATAAATGAACAAATAGATGAAGGATTTTGAAAGCTATGATTACACTAGATTGGAAGAGTGACAAACTGTCTTAGCATTGGTTGATACTCAAGGTCTCACACCTTTTTAGTAGCTTAAGATGAACAAATTGTCAACTTCTTCTCTCTCACTCTCTCGGTTATTTTTCTCGCGTCTTAAGTGTCATATTGTTCTTGTAAATTGTGAACTTCTTCAAATTCAATAATACAAATCGTCTTTTGAAATAATTATCCAGCAGTGTAGTGCTCTTGTAAATTATTGTGATCCAGTGATTGGATCATTTGTTGTGTGTGACAAATTGTATTTGAAGTTGTGAAATAATCCAGTGATTGGATTGTTGAATTTTGTGATTGTGATTATAACAAATTGACGAGTTAATTCCAAGTTCCTTCAATGTATGTTTTATGTATGTGGTTATGACAAGTTGTGAGTACATAATTGTATGAGTGGATATTAGTTCAATAAATTGTGTTTGCCATTGAGGTTTTCATAGTGAATTCTTGAACTTGGTGAATGATGTTTGTATAAAATGAATTGTCAATTGAGCACTGTACTTGGATACTTGCTCTAGGACAATTTGTCAACTGAGGAGTTGGAGAAACCAGGCAAAAGAATCATCTGCGGATTGCAAGTGGAAATCAAGCTTGGTGCTGGATCGTGAAGGACCAACCGTTGACACTTTATCGATTAAGTTAATTTTTAACAAATTGCTTTGAATTGTAATTAGCATTATATAAGTATTGGACCAGTTGTCTTTGGAATTAAATTGGAATGCAAAATTATGGAATTATGTGAAGACTGATAGTAAATTAACTGATTAAAGACATCTTGTTGAAAGGAGTCTTGAGAGACAAATTGTCCATATGAATATGACTAAATTATTATTTATAATGTCATTGTAAGAATGACTGTATCGTAGATTGCTAAATAAGTAAATGAGAAGAAGTGAGTGTAAACAATTTGTCGTTGCCATTAACATGAATCAATAATGTTACAAATCAAATTTGAATTGTTAAAGAACTAAAACCATTGGTAAATTGTGGAATTCAAGGATTGATGCATTGTGATCTATTAAGACAAATTGTCATGCTTGATTTGTGTACTAAGCTGTGGTACCGTTGAAGACAGAGAAGGACTAGTTGTTTGCAAACGAATTATTTTTGTAAATTGAATTAAATTGTAAATTTGGCTTATGTGTTCTTAATTGAGAGAATTCTGTGTGCAATTGATATGTGTGAGAATTGAATTGTTTGATCCTACAGAGAGTGATGTCATCAAATAAATTTTATTGAATGTGATCATTAAGTTTGTTAAAAGATTTAAATTTCCCGATTGGAAATTTAACAAATTGTCTTTTGATTTCTAATCGGTAAGTCTAAAGCAATTAGACAAAATTGTCAAAGACTGAGTTTGAAGAGTTGAACTGAACTAGTGATTAGTTTAGATCCAAGTGTGAATTAGAGTAAACAAGATGAGCCATGGTTTAATGCATGTTAAGTATGATTAATTGTCTTACCAATTAGCACGAGAAGTGTGTGAAATAGTTCTTGGTTGGAGAAAGAATTAAAGTTTGCCTTGGTTTGGTTCTTGTATTTGAAATGAATTGTGTACTTTGACAAATTGTGACAAATGTGCAGAGTGTACTAAGCTCGGTGAATGCATTGCAATCATGCCCTGCATTAGTTAGAGACAAATTGTTGTAGGACTAGGACTAGTTTCCACTCATCTAAACTAGTAATCAGGCTAGTAAATAGTGACTAGATAAATTGTCTCGGTAATGCAAATCACCAATAATTAAAGAACATATGTACAATTATATAAATATATTATATTTGCACTTGTCTAGTACTAGATCATGTGCATGACAAATTGTGGTCAAACTTGACAAATTATTGGAACTCTCCCCTAGAACACTGGGCAGGACTGAGACTGCATTTCACGCGGTCCATAGCATTATTTAAAGGATTGGCAAATGGGTATAAGAGTGAATATATGTCTTCCTAGTATTTGTCAAATGTTATAGTAAAACTCATTCCAATCTTGAATACAAGTGACCCTAGTCACAAAACGTTAGACTACCACCTTATTCCCTAGATTTTGAACCCCTATACTAGTTCTTTGGATATTTGCAAAAGTAGCAAAACTCATACTACATTTACATTTGGCAAAGTAGTGTCAAAATTGAATTTCCATGAAAGATTGATGACCCTTGACCTTTAAATGTCAACAAGGACATTTGACGTCTGATGGATGACAAATAATACTTTCTTCTAGTAGGACACAAAAATACAACTACTCAACTTCTCAATTTTGTTGTTAAATGGGAAGGTCTTCTACAATAGTTTGACTTCTAATGAATGCTTTTGTAAATTTTTAAAGGAATGATTCACACGATAACCAATCCATCCTTTAAGGATTAATCCAGTCACAATTGACAAAAATGACTTTATTTTAGTTAAATTTGACCCTTTTAGAAGGTTTTTGAGTACGCTCGTGGCTTCAAAAAAAATTAATTCTATCATTAAATGTCCAAAAAATACAAATTTGAATGGTCAAAAATATAATTTTACAATTTTTTTTATAAAGGTGTTTACCCAAGCGTGTTTTTTGCAAAAACAGTTAATCTAGTAAATGAATATAGAATCTATTGTTGTAGTACAACAACAAAAATACAAATAAGGTAGAACAACCTATTGCAGTCACAAGGTCCATAATGAACACTTAGGGAATGAATGTATTATGGGTTTTTTTCAATAAATGGAATATAGGCCACAATTAATGTCTTAGCTAACAATAATGGAGTGATTAGTGACTTCATTATGAACTTTTAGTTTTTTAGTGTAAATTCATTGTTGGAAGTAACTTGTTTAGGCCTTCCATGTTAAGGTGATGGCTTTAGCTAAGTAAGATGACTATTATGTATACACTTTTATTGGTTTGGGGGCAGTCTAGAGATTCTTTTGGGCCATGATGGGCAACACACTTCTTAACAAATTTATACTTTGTCAAAAATTTCATAATTTCAATTGCCCTCGCTAATTCTCACAATTGTCTTTTTGTAAGAAGTAAATTAAAAAATTTCAATAAAGGCATGAAGGCAAACTCCAAATTCTAACCACAATGGTATGTTTTACTCTACAAAAACTTGTTGTAACATTGACCCTTGGTGTTCCAATAGATTTAACTTGTTCATATATTGTTGACGTAATTGCATCTAAAATTGTCCAAATAAGCATTGAATATTGTAGCTTTATAACAACTTTAGTAGCTTTCTACCTAATAATTAATTAGAGTACAAAAAATAGTTAGGCAAATCAAAAAATAATATATGAAAATCAAATAGTTTTTAAAATGTAGTTAAAAATAAATTAGGCATTCATCTAAGTTGTTTTTACAATTTTAGATGGTTTCTGCTACTTTCATCTAAAGTGGATGCATTCATCTAAGCCTTTGTCTTCACTTCCAAACCCTGAACTTTTAATTTTTTGTGTTAGGATTTTGTTAATTGTCACGGTTTATTGCATGTGAGAGATATGTTTTATTTGTGAGAGGTTGTACTTTAGAACGGTCAAAACAGCAAAGCAAAAAACTTTGCAATGTATGTTTACAATTTTTGAGAAACATCAATTCTTTTAATAGTGTTTGTCAGCATAACTTGAGCAAGGGTTTTTTTTCTATTTTTCTGGTGCCAGATTGCACTAGAAAAAATTCTTTGGCTAAAAAATGGCAAAAAATCGTGAAGATTTTCTCCATTAAATTTTGAATTTAGAAAAAATCTTTGATGAAAATAAAATTATAAACATGTAATATGTGTTGATGTGATATTTTCTATCCAATATGTGGATAAATGCAAAAATTTGTAGCACCAATAAAAAATTTTATATAGCCATTTTGGCACTTCATAAAAAATGAAAAAAAATAAAAAAATGAACTTGAGATGCCAAAAGAGAATTACTAATTTGAAGTATTATTTGAAATTTGGGATTTTAAATATAAAATATAGTTTGAAATTCATATTAGAGTTGAATAGTATATTGTCTAAGTTAATACATATTTTTTTGTAATTTCTAAAAATATATATTATTTTTTATTTGATTTCTTTAATTTGTTACAATTTAGATTTTAGAGATTTTTAGTACTATGAAGAATCTAAATGATGATTTTTACTTCAATTTCTGGACACCTATTCTTCTACTAAGGTTACAAAAACTACAAGGGATTCTAAAAAACATTTGTTGTCATCCACATAAATGCAATCAAGGCTCTATTATATATACATTCTAGACATCTCAAAGTAACTTTCTATAAATTTTCGGTGACATATTATCTCCATGAAGTTATTATCAAATTCTTGTTTTTGTTATATTTTTTTGAATGTTTCATTATTTTCTAGCGATTTTAACAAAAAAATATAAAGTGTTTTTAATGCATAACTTTTGGAATAAATATTTTATGAAACTCAAATTTTGAAAGAATGTTATTTTTAAAGTTATTATATTTCCTTTTTAAATATTTTTTCAAAAGCACATAATGCTCATAGTTCTACCTCCAAATGCAATATAATCAACAAAGGTTTACTACTTTGACCCTAATATGTTGTTTAAAACCGCTTTAAAATGCGGGTTTATGGTATAGTATATACCTTTTGAAAACATTCAAAAGTCTCCAAAATCTCTTACGTGCAGGGTTTGATAACACGGTAGGATAAAAGTGGAGAACATGGAGTGTACAATTTCAAGCCACTTTGATGTACAAAGTGGAATATATTTTGTTTCAAAGAGTTACAAAAATTAAGAAAAAGAAAGAACAAAATCTGCACTAAAAACTTCTTAACTCTATTCTACAAAGATGATAGACGTTTGAGAACTTTCCTAATGACTTCACTAGATGTTTGATTTTTGACATTGAGCATTATTTGAATAAAAATAACATTGAAATTTTTTTTAAGTAACTTTAAAATCTAATTATGCAAGGCTAGATATCCCAATTTTGGTAGTTCTGTTTTTATGAAAGTTACTTTGTGTTGATATTTTATGTAAAGCCCTTCTTTTTTCTAAGGAATGTTAGAGTAATTTATTTTATTTTTTGTTATTGTATAAAGATAGTTATTTGCATTTGGGTAACTTCGCATGCAAAGAAGTAAAGTTTCACATCTAGCCAAGTTCTTCAAATATATGTCTTTGTTGATATTTTGAATTTTTCAATACTAGCATACAAATTATTTTCTATTTTCTTTTTATTGCATAAGCTACTTCAATGAGTGTGAGAGTTTGAATAGTATTTATGTTAAATAATTTGGATGGATGTTGGATGAATATGGTATAATAAGTGTAATTATTCGGATGAATTTTAGGTGAAAGTTGGATGAAGGTAGATGAAAATTAGATGATGATCATATTGTTTGAGACCTCATTTGAAACAATATGAAAATAGTGTTAATCACATTATATTAACTATATCTAAAATATTGAACTTTCACATTAGTGTGCCTTGCAAATTTTTCCAAGTTAACTTCTAAAGGACCGTTTGTTCCCTCAGGGGACAATTAGAGTATAGGTTTGTTCCTGTGACTTCAATATTTAGTGAATTTTTTTGAAACTTTTTAAGGATGTGCGGTATTGCAAGAACTTTGTTGATATTTAAATTGTATTTCAATTGGTGCTTGGTAGAAAAAGTGATGGCACAATAAGCCGAAAATGAAGGTTGGTGGGCAGCATAAAAAAATTAGAAAATTCAAAATAATAACAATAATTTTTTTTCACTAAAACTATATATTTTTGTCTTTATTTGAAGCTTTCATTCATTCTATTTGGACTAGTGATGAAAAAATTATGGACAATCGTAGATTTTTGGGCAATCTAAGCATCTTCTTGAAAAAATAACTTATAGGATTCATTTTTTAATGTATTTTTATAATTTTCCAAGAAATATTGTTTTACAAGATTTTATTTGCTTGCTAGAATGATCCCACAATTGGAATTATTGTATTTCAATTTCATCTTAGAGCTATTAACAATTTAGTTTTTCCTTCAATCTTGAACCTACTTCTACTTAATAAATTTTTAATGAGTAAAAATCAAGTACTTTTTACTTGAATTTTTTTCCTAGATTCTCAACTCAAGTATTCAACATAAAAACTTAGAAAATCAAAATTGATAGTAAGAAAAAATTAAGTTTAAAAGACTCAATTGAAAGCCAAAAAATCTAGTCAAGCAAGGTGCAAAAAAAAATGTTTTCTTCACTTTGGATGCAAATATTTTACAATCTATGTGGTTAAAGTTTCTAGAATTTCTCGCATACATTTTTATACTAGTCTAATATCAGATCCTATTGCTAGATATGAAAAAAAAAAAAATTAAATTAAATTAAATTTTTTTTTGCTTTTTACATAGAAGTGACGTTTTTTACTCTATTTTGATGGAGAAAAAGCCTTGGTCCTTTAGGGTTAATACAAATTGGTATTATTACTTCCAAATGCACTACATGAATTAGCTTGTGTACAAAATTAGTATTTCTAAAGCAACATTCATTGGGTGCCAAATTGCAATAGATGAGATTTTAAAGTTATAGAGGGCCTTAAGAACATGGAAATTGCATCAAATTAGAACCAAATCAACAATCGGATGTGGCAAAACTATTGCCATGTCAGATAATAATATTTAATTAATATCTTAATTTTTTGTTTTAATATTTTAATATTAAATATTAAGTTTAAAATTTAAACATATTTTTTTATTATTTTTTATTTTGGCCAACAGTGGATGGTTTCCAACATAGAAAACAGGCTTGAAATGGCCCTCCAATGCAGTTGAAAAACTTATAATGGTACATTTAGAATAAGGTATTGCAGTTGATATATGGTTCATCTTCTTGAAATGTGTATTATTACTTGAAGGGATGTAGGGCCCCTACATATGACCCCATTTTTTACTTCTAAAATACAAATTATGTACTAAAATATGGTAAGACATACACCATTGAATTTGTAATTCAACGATCAACATTTTTTTTGGATTCCATTTTAACACTTAAATCTTATCATGCTCAAATACAACACCATACAAGTAGAATCCATGACCACTTTGTAGCTTGTCAAACATTTAGGAGAGACAATAGTGATTCGAATTAGAAGTGTCATGTGTCATTAGATCTAGCTTAATCCCTAAATGACAAAGGAGGTGTTTTGGGGGCTTATATTGGTTTTAGGCAAGCAAATGCAATCTCAATTTTTCAATCCGATCGTTGGAATTTTGCACATAGACATATTAAAAGATTGTCTTGAATTCAAGACAAATTTCATAGAGTTTGGATGAATGGTTACTATGTTATGTCTAATTTAGTCATATTATTTTCAACATGAGCAATTTGAGCAACAAAAAAATATTTTTGTATTTGAGTTAGTTTTTTCTTGGAAATTTTTCATGAATTTTCAACTTAATTTTAGAGAAACTCAACTTGTGCAAGTTGTGAGGCTCACAAATTTTTATAGAGTTTTTTGAAAGATGAACTATGCATGTGCAAAGTGATGAAAAGAACTTTTCCTCAAAGTTTAAAAATAAATATCTTAAAAATATGTGAAGTTTTGAAATTTGAAATTTGAAAAAAATAAAATTCATAGAAATAGATATTGGATGTTATAGTTGGTTTAAAAATAATAATCAAAATATAAAAATATTCAGTTGCCAAAATGAGATGCAAAATATATTTTATCTTTTAATTATGAAACTACTTGGTCAAATTGAACACAGATTTTAGTGTGCTAAAATACTAATAGCATGACACACATTCTCCTATACTCAGTTTAAAAAATTAAATTTCTTTGACTTTACAATGTCCTACCCCCAAAATGAAAAAGCTTAATTTGGTCTTTTTAGTTTTTTTCTTTTAAGAATTAAGATGAGAACAAATTTTTGCCACAACCAAATACTTCAATCTATGCACCTTCTCTGTGAGATACATACACAGAAAAAGCATACTGCAACTACAATTGACTTCCTATACTTTAATCTTGTAACAACTAATGACGTGATAGCCTAAGAGTGTCCAATGGATGATAGAGAATCCTTCTATATAAGACAAAAGTGCAAACGTTCATCTTTGGAATTTTGTATAAAAGGGGAGGTATTGTATAGTAGTTTAACCTCCAATGAATGTTATTGAAGTTTTCTTAAGCAAATGATTTATACAATATCAAAAAAGATGATTTCTAAAGTGACAAGCCCAACATAAGTGATTAGTGCAAAAACTCTCATTATCTAAAATATACTATGTATCCAAAAAGAGGCAAGCATGTCTTGTTCCTGCAATCCGCCCCTCCTTTTGAAAAAATCCAAAGCCATTGATTTTGGTTAAAAAATAACTTCCCCCCCCCCCCCCTCCAATGCCATTGATCTCCAATTCAAAAAGTAAACAATCACCGTTGACCGCTGTCGTGAGTGACGATCTTGGCTACCAACACTTTGGGATATGGAATACATAATATATATAATATGTGGAATATAAATATAATACATACAAAACGTACATGATATACACAGACACATATACATATCCATATAAAATATGGATACAAAGTATACAAAATACATAAGACAGTTGATATCCCATATTGTTTGCATGCCAAGTAAATTTAAGGAAAATACAAATATGCGATGGGGGTGGGTACTTCACAAGCACCCCTCTCATTTTCTCAACCAATGGCAAAATGTCAAGTGTACCCCCCTTTTCATAGGTTGGTTTAGATAGACTCCCTTTCATCCGACACTTGCTCTTTGCCATCGACAATCCTATGAAAATTGAGATCTTCCTTCAATCATTCCACCATTTTCTGCCCTAGTTTTTGTTGTCCACCAATCATCACACCAATCCTCCAAGTTCCGTTAAATCCACCATTTTGGTTGACAACTTCATACTGGAAAATCAGGACCAAGAGAATGGCTTCCTCTTTTGTGAACAAAATTGAAAAGTGTTGAAACTGCTTTACACCATGATGGAGAAGTGCACTAGTCCGGCAAGAAGTTTTGGCCAAGACATGGTTATCTGAGGCAACCGGAAGGATGTTGGAGACGATGAAAAAGAATGCCATATGAAGTCTTGACTGGTTGAAATGTAAACACCAAGTGGAGAAGTCTTCCATACAACTTCACCAAAAAGAGAGTTTTGCAATGTGGAAAAAGAAGAAACAAAGAGTTAACTAATGCTATTTGAAATACAGGAAGTCCTCAATTGCATGGCTGAGATATGACATGATGAAAAGACAACAAATGAAGTTGGAGTTCTGTGAAGGTCAAGTTTCTTGTATGGGGGATGAAGCTGCCTAAGAAACTTGACCTCCAAAGAACTCTTCTTACAAAAAGTGATGCCACATAGGTAGCCATGTCATTTTCTCATCCAAGCTTGAAGTTCTCCACTTGACAAGTCTTGGCCGTAGAGTAAAATCCAATTTGGTGAAGAACAAAATTTCCTCCTATCATGTTGCTCCATATTCCTACAATCCTTGACCGATGCACTCCTCCAGTATAGTGTAAAGCGGTGTAGAATTTTCTACTTGGATAAATGAACCCAATTGTGACCCCTTCCTTAACCCCTAAAGGTTTTTGACTATGTTTTCACAAAAAAACGCTCCCAAACTGCCATTTCTAGTACAAGTACCAAATTTTGGAAAAAAAACATTTTTGGACACATGTAACCGTAGGACCTTGTAGTAAATTAGTTTGAGAAGATGTGGAAAAAATTTCAGAAATTTCCACCGTGTAGATTGCAAGAAATTAGCATTTGAAGTGACAAAAACCCTTTTTTTGTCCGTGCGAAAAACCGGGCAGCTGCACTTCACATGGTCACATTTGCATGAAAAAATGTCCAAATGGTGGTAACTCTTTGGATTCATTCTTCAAAGCAAGTTAGCTACATGCTTGAAAAATTTCAGATCATTTGGAATTGTACAACATATAGGAAAAAAATAGTAAGTGGAAAGAAGTAGAAAATGATTCAAAACACTAAATTGTTAAGAATTTAATCATAGAATTACATAATGCCAATCCCAATGGTTATAATGTTATAAAGACCTATCTACACCCAATATTTTTGTTTTTTTTCAAAAATATTGAAAATTGAGTAAAATAAAGGACTTCAAAGTTTATTTTAGAGTAGAGATTCCATAGCTGCCCTCAAACTAAGAATCCTCGTAACTTTTGACTCATAGATCAAAATGGAATGACTCAAAGCTTCCCACGTATAAATAAATCCAAAGAACCAATTTCAAATTTTTGTTTTTTTTAAAAGTAATTTTTAAAGAAGTTTCTTTTGCTGCCCGAGCTGCCCGCCGAACAATGAAAACTACATATCATACCATAACTTTTTAACCATGTGGTCAAAAGTTATGAAAACTGTTGGGCCCTAAAGCTACTCCTTGGGCACAGCTTGTGTGAAAATTTCAAAGAAAAAAAATAAAAATTCCATTCGTGGTGAGCTGCCCCAAAACGCTATGTTGTCAAAAAACGGTGTTTGGTCCTTTAGGGGTTAACCTTGGAAGACTGGATCGGTGACCATTGATTTCAAGCCTCATTGTCCATCACTCTATTTGTTGCCATTTTGTAACTAGATGTGAATGAAAAATTCTAAATTTATTTTTTAGAGATGAAACCATATTCTTACTACAAGTTATAAAAAATTTAAGCTTTTTGGGAAAAATTTGAAATTATTGTGAGTTTTCTAAAAAATAAAAAAATAAATTTTATAATAGATACACAATACATTCAAATAATATAAAATTTATTATTATATATTATAGCCCATAACATCATGGTATAAATTAAATTTTCCGTATCACTCTAAAATTAGGATATAAAAAAACTTTGGTTATAGGCCTAAAGTTCATATTGATATTTAATATTGGACTTTAAGAATTAAATTTTTTTTTTGATTGGAATAGAAATTGCAGTTGATGAGCTTTATTTCATAAGTTTGACTCAAATTCACAAAATATAATTTTTATGGCTAAAATTGGCATCAAGTGTAAATAGCAAAAAATGACCAGAATACACTACAAGGATGATCTATGGATTAATCTATAGAAGAGTCAATAATACCATAATGATGAAATTTACAATACTATTCACTGAAATTGTACTCAAACAATTATAAAAAAAAAATTAGATGAAAAAAACATTTTTATTCCATCCTACAATCTTAGGTGAAGTTATCCAAATAGACACTTAGTGTCAACATTAGTGTTATCTCTACAAATTCTTGTTTGATATGTACAACATCTATTCATGAGAATCTAGGGGGTGCTTGTAGGTATGTTTATTTTTAGCATTGTAAAAATTTATAGTTTATTCATACAATGTCTAAAAATGCATTTGAGGAGATTCTAAAATATTCTATTGATTTCCAAGTAACGAGATTCAATAAGAAATTGGCCATTTAATAAGAGGAAAATACATATTCTTGTGGAAAGATCGGAGAGAGGCTTCATTTTATTGGCTTCATATTCCATAATATTAATAGGGCTTATTCAGACACATTTGGGTGTATTTACCTCGGTAAAATCTAAGAGAGTAGTGATGTTTTTATCATCAACTCTGCATTGCAATTATTTGTTTCACATGTCCATGTAATACACAATCAAGCAACAAGATAAAAATTGCATTATTCAACTGTTCAAAGTTAAGTGTTTCTAATAAAATCAATTTAATAAAGATCATGAATATATTAGAAGCTTGATATGAATAGATTATAATCATCAATTTGATTGAACAATTAAAAAAAATGAGAGTGTCAAACTTGTTGCATGTAGGTTTGATAATTAAGAATATTTTTTGGCATTAGGGGAGTAAATCTCATTTAATTTGCAATAGATATAGGAAAAATAAATGGATTTTTAGAACTAATCAAATCATAAATATTTTCAAAATTTAGGCAACAAAAAGGCCTAAAATTATGTAGAATAAAAGACTTTACAAGAAAAAAACAAAAGACAATGGTGTTAAGTTCTACAAACATGTCAAGCCAATGGAAAATGGGATTCATTCCAACTCAATTGATCACAGTCAACATTTCGCTTATGAATTAACCCCTAAATGTTTTGGACTATGTTTTTACCAAAAACACTCCAAAACTGCCATTTCTAGTACAAGTACCAAATTTTTGAAAAAAAAACATTTTTAACACATGTAACCATAATATGCTGGTTTGAGAAGATGTGAAAAAAAAATTCAGAAATTTCCACCTTATAGATTGCAAGATATTAGTGTTTGAAGTGACAAAAATCCTTTTTTTGGCCTTGTAAAAAAACGGGGAGCTATACGTCACAAGGTCACATTTGTATGAAAAAATGTCCCAAATGGTGATGCTTCTTTGGATTCATTCTTCAAGGTAAGTTGGCTATATGCTTGAATTTTTTTAAATCATTTGGAATTGTACAATAGATGAGTAGCAATGGAAGAAATGGAAGAAATAATAAGTAGATGATGATTCAAAATACTAAATTGTTAATAATTTTATTTATGGAATTGAAAAATGAAAATCTCAATGGTTGTAATGTTGTAATAAATAATCTACATCTGATGTTTTTTATTTTTTTCCAAAAATATTGAAAACTAAGTTAAATAAAGGACTTCAAAGTTTATCTTAGAAGAGAGATTTCATAACTATCCTAAAACTCCTGCAAATTAAAACTCGTCATAACTTTATCTCATTAATCAAAATGGAATGATTCAAAGCTTTCATATATATATATAAATTTAGAGAACCAATTTCAAATTTTAATATCTTAAAAAAGTGATTTAAAGAAGCTTTTTTTGTTGTCCTAGCTAGCCGCTGAGCAATGAGAACTACATATCATACAATAAAATTTTAACCATATAGTCAAAAGTTACAAAAAAATTTGGGACTTAAAGCTACTCCTTGGGCACAAGTTGTGTGAAAAATTCAAAGAAAAAAAATAAAAATTCTAGTTGTAGTAAGCTACCTCAAATTGCTATGTTGCCAAAAAACCTTCAGTTTAGGCATTTAGGGGTTAAAAAATAACCAAAGCATAGTCCTCAAAGCCTCCTAAAAAATATTGTATATAGCCTCATTAATCCTTGAAGGCTTAGAAAGCCTTGTTCTAGAAAGGATATAATGGTATTTTTTATATATTTGACATAGAAGATACATAAATGCATGTATTCATTAATGATAAAAGTTTATATTTATATTAAGTCAAATCCAATTACATATGACACTCCTTATTTAAATCATCATTGCACTTCCTATATGTTTCAGAAAGTTGCAAAATGGTTATGTATTATGCATGTATGGTGCCTTGTTTGAGCATAAGGCGGAGACATTGAAATGACATCCACATCAAAAATGCTAATTATTGAATTATCAATACAATGATATATGTCTTGCCATATTTTGGTACATAATTTGTGTTTTAGAAGTTCAATATGGTACCGTACATATTGTTCCCTACATATCTTTAATTAAGAATTTACAATACGCATACCCACTACGGACTTTATTCCCAATTGCATTCCTATCTACGCTTCTTCAAAAATGTTAGAGAAATACAATAGATACCTTAAATTGAGCCCTCCATGATACCCTTTATGACTAAGTTTATGGGAAATTTTGTTCTAAAATATCTTCAGCGATGCACCTATTGTCACATGCCTTAAAATTAGTTCATCATCTAGATCAATATATTATGTATACATATTGTGGAGTTTGTATATATCCATCATCTTCGTACTATGAATTATGCTACTTAGCCTCTAAAGGCCCAAGGCCATTTTTTCATCAATAAAAACTCAAAATTACAATTTCTATTATAAAAAGAAAAACTTCTAAGCATTTTTTTACACATCCAATCTTGGGATCTTGCTCTAGATTTATATGAAAACGTGTGGGAGAAATTTAAAAAACTCTGACTGCCTATACTTCAAGATATTTGCATTTAAAGTGAAGAGAAAAGTTTTTTTGCAGCTTGCCATTCTAGATTCATCATGAGACTTTGAATCCTCTTGACTTAAAAATGGTTAAGTGGGGGTAGGTCCTAGATTGAAGGAAAAAAATTATTAATAATCTTAAGATGGAATCAAAATACAATAATACTAGTGTTAAGATTGTTTTAACAAGAAAATTTAACATTATTTAGCTTCTTTTTTCTAAAAATTGTAAAAATTGAGTTAAAAAACGGATCCAATACGTTATTTTTTCAAGAATCAAAATGCAATGGTTGTTTGCAAAACAAGATACTTCATAACATTCACATCATTAATCCAAATGGAATGAATTAAATCTTTCCAAGTAGACAAAAATATAATCTATAAGAAATAATTCTAAAAATCTTCTATTTCAAATTTTTACATTTATTTTTGCTTCCTGGACTCAATTATTTTAGTGTTTAGGTGGAATAACTTTTGTTCATGGGCATTGATTGAAAAAAAATTATATTTCTGCAAAACTAATTTGTTTCCTATCTTAAATTTTTTTTTTAAAACCATGACAAATTCTTTGATCATAGGAACCTAACTAAACCTTCAAGGGTCTCTTCCAATGACACTTGGGACTTTGCGGGTTAAAGAAACTTCAATGCACATGCTACAAGAGCTCAATACCCTTTTCTTGCTAGGGCTCTGGGATTTTGGTCCCAATCATGTCGAACACTCCCTTGTTACTTTGTGATTGTGATTTATTCACAAAAAATTTGGCATGTTATTGCTTAGCAATGGCTTGGCCAATGCTGCCATTGTTCGTCATAAACTCTAGCCTGAGCTTTGGATTTTGTGTTCTTACATAATATTGTTAACCCCTAAAGTTCTGTGACTATGTTTTCACTGAAAACGCTCAAGAACTGCCGTTTTTAGTACAAGTACCAAATTTTTGAAAAAAACTTTTTTTGGACTCATGTAACCGTAGGATCTTGTAGTATGCTGACTTGAGAATATGTGGTAAAAATTTCAGAAATTTCCACCACGTGGATTGCAAGATATAAGCATTCAAAATCACTGAAATCGTTTTTTGACCCCTGCAAAAAACCGGGCAGCTGCACTTCAAAAGCTCACTTTTCTATGAAAAAATGTCCAAAATGGTGGTGCTTCTTTGGATTCTTTTTCCTAAACAAGTTGACTACATGCTTGAAAAATTTCACATCATTTGGAATTGTACAACATATAGGAAAACAATAGTAAGTAGAATGAAGTAGAGAATGATTCAAAATACTAAATTGTTAAGAATTTAGATATGAAATTGAAAAATTCCAATCCCAATGGTTGAAATGTTGTATTAAACAATCTACATCCTATGATTTTATTTTTTTCAAAAAATATTGAAAATTGAGTAAGATAAAAGACTTCAAAGTTTATTTTAGAGTAGAGATTCCAAAACTGCCCGCAAACTAAAACTCCTCATAACTTTTGACTCATTGGTCAAAATGGAATGATTAAAAGCTTTCCACGTATAGATAGCTCTGGAAAACCAGTTTCAAATTTTTGTTTCTGAAAAAAGTGATTTTTTCTGATCTGCCCTAACTGCCCGGCTGAGAAAAAAAGTAACATATTAGGCCATAACTTTTGACTCGTATTTCCAAATGTCATAAAATTTAGTTCAAATGAAAGGTACTCCTTGTCCACAACTTCTATTAAAATTTCACCCTCAAACTTGTAAATCTCTGGCCACATGTACCTGCCCAATTTTTTTATGTTGCCAAATTCTGCAGGCTGGTCCTTTAGGGGTTAAGCAACTTAAACCATTCCTTCTTGTTTAACCCCTAAAGCCCCGCTTGTCCCCTCGGGGGACAATTTGGGTCCGGGTAGGTTCCTATTGTCTCAATTTGAAGTGAATTTTTTTGAGATTTTTTGAAGTTGTGTAGCTCTGCAAGAGCTTTGTGGATATATAATTTTTGTTTCAATCGGATGCCGGATGAAAAAGTTATGGCACAATGAGCGAGATTCTCGGGCAGCCCAAAAAAAATTACAAAAAGTCAAAATAATTTTTTTAAAATTTTTTTCCTTAAAAGAATATGTTTTTACCTATACGTGAAGATTTGATTCATTCTATTTGGACTAGGGATGAGAAAGTTATGGACAATCTTAGTTTTTCGGGCAATTTAAGCATCTTCTTGAAAAAAAAAATTTGTTCTAACTTTTAATGCTATATCTTCCAATCCGTACGGTCAAATTTCATGAAATTTTTACTACATGATCTTAGACAAGTTAAGTACAAGATCCTATGGTTAGATTCCCCCAACCCCCCCCCCCCCCCACAAATGGTTTCATTAAGTGAATACATCAGAAGTGGTAGTTTTGAGTGGTTTTTGGCAGAAAACATCCTCGGGGCTTTAGGGGTTAATCCTTTGGTGGATCTCAATTCAATTTAATCTACGGAGAGTCATTAGGTAGCTAAAAGTTGCAATGTTGGGACTCACACTTTCTAAAAGAGCCTCCCAACATTGGTTAATAATGTCATATAGGATGAAGTAACAAATAGCAAATATAATAGGGGTAGTCACACCTTCTCCAAGAATGAAACTTTTATGAGGAATGAGAAGTTGTAGAGTAAAAAGAGGAGTCAACATGGAGCCTTTTCCAATAAAAAAAGGAGTGACACCCTACTTGTATCTTGTGGAGAATGAGAAGGGAGAATGGGTAAATGAGAGTTACTTGCAATCAGGAACAAACAAAACATGCCAAGCCAGAGGGAATCAAGCAAACTTTTACAACCCAAATTACATCAAACTAATTGAAAACAACAATGAATCTCATTCTCTGGTCTCTTCACAAAACCTCTACAGTGCAAGGAGAAAATGGCAAAGCTCAGCTTGCAAAAGCCTCAAATTGCAAAACTCACATACCAAACAAAAAGGCATCTGCAACAACTCCAAAATCACTGTGATATGAGAACCCTGAAATGAGTGCGATCTTTGAAAGAAATAGAGTATGCAAGTTGAAAGCAAGAAACAATAGGGTGAAAACTTCTATGAAGAAATCTTCTTCATGCCCATTCTTCACCTCCACAAGCCATGGAGAGCCACTCACCAATAAGCAAAGCAACAAGGACAAGGCAACAATAAGCTTGCTATATCCATGGCCCCAAAGGGACTCATCCAAAATCGTACCCTGCCTAAAACCACCACCATCACTATGTGTACATCTCCAAAATCAATATGCATGGAAGTTGAAGAAACAATTTTGGAACATCTACCAAAAGAATTCGATCCTTCCTAACTTTGGCTTATGGTATTCAAATGTCGTGTTCTCTTCTATGTTGGAACCTCCTTTTACTTACCATTAAGAAAATGTGAAAATATGTCCAATCTAATAACAGTAATTAGGCACAATTATAGTAAAAAATGACGGTTTGGGGAGGTATGATAGAACCACCCATTGTCGACCAAGGACCCATCCTCAACCTGTAGGGTGTACTATTTCCAACCAAGGCTGCAATAAATTTTCAACCAAAGCTTTGAATGTTTTTTTTTCTGCTTTTCAAAGTTAAGACCAATCGAGTCATGACACATGTCCCAAAGCAGTGAGCAAAAAATAGTTCTTGAATGATCGGCATTGGAAGACTCTACATGTCAGCTATAGGTTTGGACCAACTGCCGGCTTCTGAAATTCATAGTAATTTCAATTCAAGGCATAAAATTACAGAAAAAATTGCAATCCCCTTGATTTCTATCTTCCTACATGACGTAAAATTTACATGCCTTATATTGCTCCAAAACATGCACAGATCGCTTAAGTGGTCGACAATGGGTGGTTCTACTATTCCCACCTTAGCTGCAAGCAGAAACTGAGCTTGCACTGGAAGCACTCTCACTGGGAAGCTATAACTGAATGTGGACAGTTAGATTATGTGAAATTTGCAAATTACTATCAAATTAAGAATTCTGTGGTAAGTAAGTTATGAATGATACCCTATCTACAGAATGAAGGTCAGAGAGTTGTGCTAAGTTGACTTCAACTAGTGGCACCAACAATCCATCAAGACCAGACTGATTTCTGTGTCCAGAAAGATACATCTACCGACCTCAACTGCAAGTTAATTTTCTGCACAACAAGATTGAGTTGGGTAAGCTTAAGTTAGTTGTACTGAAATTGAAAACTCCTGCAAAATTAATGGACGTGGATGACATTTCTAACCAAGTAATGGAGCATGCAAACTTTTGAATGTCAATTACCTACTTGCATTCATTATTGCAAAAATCTAGTGGAATGGAGTTTCCTTTACTGGTAACTAGTAACTTAATTCTCCCCGGCCCATGCCATGTGTTCAAATAATGTAGTCAACACTTAAGTTTATAAGTTCCTCATAGTAATTAGTTTTTTAATATTATAATAATTTATGCAGAAAGACATGAGTATCACATACTTACAGTAGTACGGTACATTTTGACAAAAGTCCTATAGATTGGTTACAAATTTAGGGAGAGGTATCCTACATTACCACAAAACATGCATAGTGGACTAAGCTTCAAGACCCACATTTGATGTAACTCGTTGTAAAAGACAATGCGAGGAGAGAATGCCTATGTTCTATGAAATGGGAGAATTTTCTCATTGTGGGACCTCTACCATTGTCAAGGCAAATCTTCAGCACTTTAGCTCCCAAATCCTTTTTTGAAGTTTTGTGTAATTTAGCTTACATCTTTGCACAATGATTTTATTTTCTTCAACTTCATTGAGTCCATTGTAGAGAAAAGTTGCATTTCAAAGATTCAAGGACACCTTAGACATATGGGAAACTATATGTACAAGACATGCCCCTGAGGTACCTCCATTCATCATCCAAAAATACAGACTTCGGAGAGCCTAAGGATTAAAACCTCCACAAAAGAAACAAAAGTTATTCCAGTACTGCAAAGCTAGCCTCTACCTACGTAGATTGTGAAATATTGTAGCCTTAGATGTTTTTGAGGAAGATGCATGCAAAGCTTGAGGAAGCTGAAATCAAGAGTTTGTGGAAAACCAAGTATGTGCCCAAAATTTCAAGAGGCTTCTGAGCCTGCAGTAGACAGGTTGCACACACAGCAGTATTTGCACAAGGATAAGTTCCAAGGTCGTGGAAACAGAACACAATTCCAGGTCACATTCCTGGTAGTGCAGGCAAAATCAACCTTAATTCATTTCCAGTCAAATGCACATGCAAGGCATCCACAACTGGTTAGAGCAGGACATGAAAGGCAAAAGAAAATGACTCAAATGCTGTATGATATATGACAAATGATTGATTTGCCAATTTTCAATTAATGAAGAGAAAAGAATGTGTTCTAGTTTCGAAATGTGAAACTAGCCACAAACCCACACAGTACTAGAGAATACTACTCTACTTGCTCTCTGGTTTGTGACAAATCCTTGTCTCAAAACTTCAAATAATGTGTAAATTACTAAGTGGCGACAAATCACGCTCAGCAACACAATCAGCGAATCCCTCTCTGCACGTTAGTGCAACAGTTCTGCAACTGGACGAGGAGCGTCGCTTGTGTTCTATAACTACTGCTAGGATCCCTTGTTCTTGTGCGCCAGTCATACAGCTGAAGTGCTTTCTTCGCAGAGAAAGTCCTGGAAAAGACGTTCTAGCAGTAGGTTCTCATTACAAAAGGAACTCTGAACCAAACAAACGCCGAGCCAGCACGTAACTTTCCGTCCAAAAACGAATCCAGATCAACTCTCGGATGGGAGCAGAGCATAGCCGTGAGCTATGCTATGATAGAAGAGCAATACGTTAGTAAAGCACACTACCATCCCATCCCTCACTGGAGGCAGAAAGTCCATCCAGGGGAACAATCAGGAGCTTGAAATTCCAGCAGCAATTACTGTCCTCGCGGATTAATCATAAAGAATGGGTAAAAAGAAAATTAAGGCATCTCGCTCGGCGACATGCACTCTGAATCGTTAGAAGAGGGTCCACGGACCTGCCACAACATTGCGCATCAGTCAGGAAACAGTCTCGTCATACTAGATCTCTGTGCATTTAGACGCTTTGAAACTATTTAATGCACATGGATTACGTTGCCTACCGAACTGTAGAATCCTTCCGTCATTCCTTCTGATATAACAAGAACTTCAAGAAACCATACATGGGAAGGGGCGGATCCGTACCTGGAATGTAGCAGAGACACCACATTGGGGCAATCGGAAAAATGAGTATGTCTGGATGGCCTTGTACGCCGTTCACAACCATATACCAACACCACGTCTTCGAACGCAAAGCAATCATGGAAAATAACTACAAAATAGAAGCTCCAGCCATCACACCACACATCGCCCTACAGAGTCTTTAAGAACGCTCAAAAGAGGTAACACGGGGACAAGCCCAAATCCTGCTGACTCGTTTTCTCGTACGCAGAGGAGCACGCCATCGCCATTCGACTCACCCCGCGAGCTTTCTTGGGAGCAGGCGGGCAAATCTCCACATCGACATCCGGTATTTGGTGATCCGTGTCTTTGGGCGTCTCACATCCCACATCCCGCGTGAGCTCTTCGCATTCACTGATCTCCAATCTCAGACCATGACACTGACCCCCCTTGGGCGTTCCCGAGCTTCCAGTAAACGAGGCTGCAGTCGTCGTTGTCGTCGTCGTCACAGTACGAACAGGGCGAAGACTCGGGAGCGAAACCCAGGCATCCACGAGCGACAGACGGCTTCTTCTTCCAAACGGGCTCCCGAATCCCAAACTCTCCATAGCCTTGGGAGATTGTGTGTGCACCATAGTCGACGCCATCACACAATCTGGGACGATCACAGAGACCAAACCCAAAGGAAAGAATGGAAACCTTTGAGGTCCGTGACGAAGCTATAAAGCTAAGTGAAGAGCCAAGAGACGAGCGCAGGGGTTTAAGACACGAACATGGAGCGCGATCAGCGACGAGTCACAGAGAGGATGCTATAAATATAACCACCCTCCTCATTTCCTCTCAAATTCGCACTCACCCAACTTTCAATTTGTGCCAAGGAAGTTTAATTAAAATTTGAAATCACACCCACCGGTGGAGGCGTTCGGATTCGCTCGCGCCCGGGCCTCCGCCGCCGCGCACGGAACAATCGTCGTGGCCGCGACGGCCGCGAGCACCACGCGAGCAAGAGGAGTCGAGGACGACTCCGGGGGGCCGATTTTTTCGGGACTGACCCAGCGGGTCTCTAGCCGGCAAGTTGCTCCGTCTGGGGTGGGCTCCGTTAATTTCTCGCTGGCAGCCACTTGGATTTTTAAATTTTTATTTTTAGGCCGAGCATTCCCTTGAATGTTTTTGACACTGCACTCGTTAATTCCCCGAAAAAAAAAAAAAAATAATAAAAGCTTTTGTCCTCTTCGTGGCTGTTTTGAATTCATTTACTTTGAATTTGTGTATTGTGGGACACACTATTTGCAGCTTCCTTCTAAATGGACCCCAAATTGCCCTGTGAGTGATGGACCTTGGACGTGGTTTAGTATTATTAGTATGGGCCCTAAGTAAGCCCTTTCCATACTGGCTGGGAAAGGGAGCTGCAGTGCTGCAGTCAGTGCGTGGAGGAAATGCAGCTAATCAAATCGTCGTGTTGTTTGTCGAGTCTGCTGGAATTGGCTGCTGGGAGAATCTCGGTTGGATCTGGCCTTTTGGTAGAAATTTCATGAAAAATCCGAAAGTTTTGATTACTGCAGGAACCAATGCTATTCCCGTGACTAAAAGGGAGGCTATTTCCGCGACTTTTCTATGTGTTGGTGGAAGCCGGTTCATAAACTATGGAAAAAAAAAAAAAATGTGAATTTTTTGGATACTTTTGGATTTTAGAAGTAGAGTGCAAGTTGCGACACTGGAAGAAATTCGGTGTGTCAATCCGGATGCCTTTCAACTTGTGTAATGACAAGAATTGTTACAGTTAGATGGAATTCTTTGTGAAACATTGGCAATACGCTTGTATGAATGTTGTTGAAGTGTTCATTTCATAGTCATTCAGAACATGGACAATTCTTTGGAGTGTTTACTTGACTTCTATGTTTATGCAAAGTGTTTGCCGCTAACAAGGGAACTGAATCTTTTTTTGCAATTAGCAAGGCTGCCCATTGCAGTGTTACTATTTTATACACAACACAACACAAACAACACACATTAGAAGGGCTAGAGAAACAAGAAAACAATCCATGACGCCCACTTGATGATGCCAGAGTTCCATTGAGGAACACCAAGTGGTCTCAACTGAAAGTCTCTAGCACGTAGCACCAGCAACAACACCTCAGCTCCAAGGTCCCACGTTTGACTTCCGAATAAGTAGAAAGCATCGTATAGTAGGATTTTGAAGTCAAGATAAACTTGAGCAGCAAAGCTTGCCTTATCTTTGAAAACTAATGAAAAGAGAAGCTACGGAATTCAGAATTTCTAATGTGATGAGTTGAGGATACTAATCCATCGTTGCAACTATGCTTCATACATTCCCTTGTTGGCCAATCTTAACAATACTTTTCTAAGAATCAATTGCTTCCTTGTATGGAAAATTCTCGAGAGAAGAATACTTTTAGCCAAACATGCATACAAGGGGCAAGTGCTTGCCCAATTTATTCCTATGGCAAGACTTGAGAATTTTAAAAGTAGAAAAACACCTCTTGTCTTCAATACTATCCAACACCAAACAACAACTAATTTCAACCAGTTTGAAGTACTCCAATACAAGCTTACTTAAATACCAAGACTATAACAATCTGCACCACAATTTGATCATGGGATTGATGTCTAAGAGTGTTGCACAAGCTACTTCATAATTGACCTTCATTGTAACCTTAAAAGGCCCTAGCAGTAATTTTTTTAAAACCGATAGGTGTTGAGTGAAACTCTCTTACACCCCTTCCTCCTTCCAATATTGCAAATAAATGATGCCAAAAGCATGAAAGAGGTATTGTTATGGGAATCTCCTATCTAATTCATCATGCAGTGATTGGGCAACCTCTACACAAAGGAAGCATTTAGTCCATTGTAAGCCCCATATTTGTCACCTAGGCTTCAGATTTTTTCTTTTTCTTTTTGTTCATTTTTATGAGTATTTCTAGTTCAAAAGACCTAAAAAGTAGGTTAACATTGCAATTGATAGAAGTCCCTACAAATGCGGTATATTATTTCTGAAAAGTCCGGAAGCACTCTAAGCACTTGCATTTACTATTTCTAGTGTCTAATTAGGTATTTACAATGTCAATTAGGAGATTGAAATAGTTTTTGAGCCTTGATGGCAAAGTAGTGGAAAACACTTAAATTAGATTTTTACTGGATTTATCCATCACAATGCATGTGACCAACCCAAAAATAAAGAGCAGGTAGTTTAGATTGTCAAAAGTCCCTAGAGTTTTAGAAACCTTTACAAGAAATTCACATTGGATTCACAATCCAATTTGCAAAAATGGGAGAAAACCATCATATGTAACTTTGCGGGTTAAAATCCACAAATTCAAGACATAGGCAATTATAGCTTAGAAAGAGTTTTTTTCAGCTTAAAAACACGCCAAGAGAGCAACGGGGAAGCCAAATCGCCAAGTTTTCTTACTACGAGAATGATTCCTCCTTAGAAGAATTAAAATTGGGAGGTATGAATTTAGATCCTCTTATTATTAGTTCAAAGTTGAAATGTAAATTTGCACTTAGCATTTGGAGGCTTCCTAGCAGCTACCCAAAAAAATTCATAATTTTATGGGTTGAAGAAGATGACTCCATAGGAAGTTAATTGCATATACCGCCATTGGAAATTTCATATAAATTATCTAGGTAGCGGTAAAATTCCAGTAAAAATTAGGATAGTCTTTTCTATCCTAAATAAGTACCCAACTAAATTTCACAATATTTCAACACCAACAAGTACCAAAACCAGCGGTAACAACAACTTTTAATAAATTTACAAGATTTATGGCAGGTTGGCTGGTGTACCATAAGTGTATGATGTCCGACTGAAGTCAAATTGGTCTCTTTTCTTACTTTCTTGAACCCTCCAAACAATTCAGGCTAGTCAAAACTTTGAAAAAAAAAACCCTCCAACATTTGGATTTTTGACCTTTTTCACTTGTTCGCTAATTGCTAGTTTCCACTTATGAAATGGCTTAGAAGTAGGGTGGGGGGGATCTGTCAGAATAATTTGGGTCTTTTGAAGACAATGCCATAATTGTTTTGGCAATTGGAGCATTTCTCCAAAAATTAAAGCGATCATAGCAATAGTGAGAGTTTGGAATTTGCATTAATTTAAATTTCATGTAGGAGTAGATGTCAAGGTAATTTGAGAGGAGAAGGGGGCAGACTTGGAAAAGTATAAAAGGCCTCCTCCTCCTCTTTCTTTGCAATATTTTTCATTGTTGCTACTCCTTTTCATTTTGTTATTTTGGCCACACGCAACCACATTATTTGAATTTTTGGTGTTTTGCCAAAAAACTCTTGTTTTCTTACATTCTAGAGCATTTGCTCTTGTTTTTCAAGCTATTTTGTGTCATTGTTGCTTAATTACTTCAAAGGACATTGGAGTCCCTTTGAGTATTGTTATCTTCAGTTTGTGCTTTTTGAGTGGTTTAGTCCCTCAAAACTGTTGTTTTCTTGAATTCTTGCATTTGGTACTGACATTAAAGAGATTCTAGCCAAATTCTGGCAATGCCATTAGTTAGAATCCCTTAGAGCTTGCTTTTATGAAATTTGTATTAAATTTGTGTAAAAGTTGTGTAAAAGTACTAACAATTCTCAAATGAGTGTTTTGTGTGGGATTTCACACCATTTTGGTTGTTGCAAAGCCCCTCTAACATCTAGACTTTGAGAATACGGGGTCCAAAAGTTTGTTTAGTCATTTGGAGAAAGTTTGAGTTGGATCCAAACATCTCAAAGTCCCCATACTATTCACCCTATCCAATTGTTATTGTAGAATGTGGTGCTAACCCACCATTTGGCAAAGCTATCACCCCTAAAACAACTTTCAAAAACTCTTTTTATGTTATTTGGCTTACCCTTATTGTTTAAGTATAGGGAGGGACCCGATGAAGAGGGCCTCCCGTAATAGGGTGCCCAAGCAAAAGGGAGGGTGTAGCCCGATCAGTATCAAGGGCGCCCTATTATGGGAGGCCTAACAAAGAGGGCCTCTCCCAACGTAAAGCTTGGTTCATGAATCTCACAAGACTAGTTTTGTGAGGTCAGTCCCGTGAGGTCAGCCTTGTGAGATCTCACGGGGGTGACCTCATGGATGTAAAGAGCCTTAAAAATATATGACGGGTGGCTTGGATAGGGCTTTAAGTTTTGGGACTAACCCTCCGAATGGCAAAGCTTCGTCCCTAGTTAGAATTTTCCGTGTTTGTTTTGTTGAAGGGGTTCCTAAAAAGAGATCCAAGTATTTGGTTTAAACCCAAAAATTTGGAATCTAAGACCCAAATATTTCTGAGCAACAAATAAGGTTTTTGTGAGTAAAAAACAAATACCAAAATTTGGTTGAAAGCAACCAGCCAGTCTCCAAATCCCTCAACTAGCAACCAACCACCAGCTAGTTAGTGGGTCAATAGGGCAATAGATTAAGGCAGTAGATCAGAAGGCCAGTGGTCGCTTGATTGATTCAATAACCCAAGTGCTCACATACCATAATTTGATTAACATTAGAAAACATGATGATACCCAGTTGGATGGACAAAGAGATAGGATGGACAAAGAGATAGTCATACCTTAGTTTTTGTTCCTTATTGCAAAATACTAAGAATTTTGATTTGGTGAAATAAAGCTTGTTGTTTGAAAAAAACAATATTTGGAGATAGTTTTACATTGACAATTGTTTCCAAAATATTTGCCAAAAATTGAATTCCATCAAGTCAGGACTCTGTTCTAGAATTCCAAATCCAAAGTCAAAAATACAAATCAGATTGAGAAGGAGCCCAACAAAGGAAGATAAGCAAACATCAGATCACACAAAAGAAAGTCAACCAAGTTGAGTAGCTTCAACCAATTGATACACAACCATATTGAACCTCAATATTGCTTGCTTTACACTTTGGTTCTATTCAAGTCCCTCTCTAGATGCACAACTAATTCACACAATCTCAATTTCAAGCACTGGACTCCATGTAGATCAAATTGCAAAGTTGCAAGTACAAAGCTTTGGAGTTGGAAGACTAGCATTTAGGTAGTAGAAGAAGGAAGGAGAAAGGTTAGGTGTCTGTGAGCCAACGGTTTGGAATTGTTGACTTTGTTAATCACACTTAATTTTTTATTACAAGATAAAAGGAAAAAAACTAAATAGAGAAGCGTTGACTTTGTGGGAGTTTTAGAATTTGGTTATTATTTGGAAGATGTTAAACAATCTTGTTGGAGTTTTGTTTGACTTTTAAAACCATTAGCAATTTATTAGATTTATAGGATATTATTCCCAAAAAATATCTTAAAAAAAAAAACATTGGAAGGAAGGAAGATAAAGAAAATGAAGACAAAGGCTGAAAGAAAAAGATTTGGAGCATATTCAAGTCATTGCATGAGTACATCAAATACCACATTCAAATACTTCTTTCCATATACATTTATTTTTCACTGAAAATTAGAATAGAAATTGAATTTGGAATTAAAGTTTAGAATTAAATTAGGCCATAGGAATTTAGAAACCAAAATGTGAATTCAAAGGTAGTTAGAAATTATTGTAACTTTTTAAAGATTTTCACCATAAAAATAGATTAAAATTACCAAACATTACCTTGAATGAAAAGCCTTGGTAAAAAGTAGGTGAAAGATTGAAAGTCATCCAAAGGAATTTGAAAAAGAATCTTAGAATCCAGATTAAAGTAGAAGTCAAAGAAAAAAATGATTTTGAACTTTGAATGTAACAAAAAAATTACAAAATAATTTTGATGAATCAGACAGCAGTCAAAAATCAACCATAAATAAACTTTACCAAGAAGGTCAAAGAATTATTTTAGAAAGTCCAAGTCAAGAATAAAAGATAGAAGTAAATTTTGAAGACCATCAAATAATCAAAAAAGTTAAAAAATCATCAAATAATCAGTTAAAGATAGAACTTTAGAAAGAATATTTTTAGGATTCCAAAACTATTTTTACTTTAAACTTTGGAACAATAACGAAGGAGATAGAATAGGATGAAGTTTTAAGCAAAAATAGGGTAGAATTGGATGAAAGTCAATGAAAATTGACCAAATCAAGTCAAATTCAAAAATCAAGTAGAAGATAAAAATTAGAAATTAATCCAAAAATCAGAAGTCAACTTCAATAGTTAGAATGTTGAGAATCAACGGATGAAGTTTTAGAGGTTAGATTTAGAGTCAAACTTCATCCACAATTATTCACTAGGGAATTAGGTCAAATTTACAGTTCTTTATCATTTTGGAAAAGGAAAAAACAAGCCCTATGACTTACTCTATTTTACTTATTTTCTTGACTAACTTTTATCAGACCTAAATTTTGGCTATCATAGTTAAAATGGACCGCAATACTCATACGTTTTGGATTTTGAAAAGCAAATACTAGTGAAAGAATTAGGAGGAAACAACAACAAGATCCATTGCTTGGAAGGCATAAGTAGATTACACGTAGTTAGACACCGACTAGGAAATCATTGACAAAACACTAAAGAACCCGGTTGTGTATACTTTATTCCAAGGGTGGGAATAAAGCACCCATAGAATGGTGCAATGCACACCACATTGCAAACACCCTTGAAGTTCACAACAAGCTTGCCAAGAAACCCAAAAACTTAAAGCAAATCAAACCTCTGACTGTTCAAACAACTGCTCAACTTAAAAAATCTATTAAACTACTTACTTGAAAGCAAATAAGACCTCTCAGCTTAAAGGAAATCAAAACTCTTAGTCTCTATTGTGAAGCAAATCACAACTCTCACCGTGAAGCAAATTCAACCTTTCACCGTGAACCAAATCAAACCTTTCATCATGAAGCAAATCAAACTTGTCACCTTGAAGCAACTTTTCAACTTCAAAACAAAAAATTGAAATCAAGGAAATTGGAATCTTTGGACGTTGAACCTAGAACACAAATCTATGACTTTGGAATTGAAGTCCATAACCTGATCTGTCAATCTGAACTCCCAAAGTGCATTTAAAACAAATCCACTTACCAATTAAGAAGAAATAAAAAATGAAACTAGTAAAAAGAGTATGGTAAGAGAAGAACATGAAACAAAGAAAAATATAAAAACAATGAAAGAATATAGAATAACAAAAAAAACATAAAAAATAAATAAGAATTAGAAAAAAAATAGAGAATGAAAAAAACAAAGTGAAGCAGAAGAGCAAAGGAGAAGTTCAGTTACTTACAAATTGCCTTTGGATATTGCCTTGAGCCCAGATAAACCTCTTTTCAGTGACAAAAAAATAATTCATGGTCTACTTGTTGTGGCAATGCACTTAAACATGCATGTGATCAAAGTTGAACAATAGATAGCAGACTCCGTTGTTGCTAGACAATTGCTACCACTTTAGGAGAATGTCATTGCACTTCAAGCTTATTAGGTCATTGTATTGCTTGAAGTCTATTGTGCTGAAAGTTGTGGAGGCATTGATAAACATCCTAGCTAGATCATCTTAATAAATCTTCACGGATTGCATAAAGTTACACACAAACATATCACGATTTTGAAAAAGTTTAATCAAACAATGTACATCATTTAGCATGGTAATGAAGCATATACTATAAGGAACCTATGTTTTAGGTGACGAGCCCAAATTTTTTGAAATGGATTTTGGATGACATCCTATGCAACAACCCCTATTTTTATGTCAACATTGATGTTATATTGGACGTTTTTGTTGACATAAAAACATAGATTGTTGCATTGGATGTCACCTAAAATCTGTTAAAAAAAATTTGGACTTGTCACCTAAAATGTGGATTTCTTATAGTGATGCCAAATACAACAAGGATATCAAACATCATGGCAGCCACCTCATTCGCTCTTTGCCTAAGCCCTCCAGACATGTTAACTCCCATCTTTACCAAGAACATTTTGTACTCTGCCAATATCCATTGAGTAGGACTTCTCATTGAAATTTATCGTGTCTCCACGCTCTATAGCATCTTGTTTCCCTTAGTTTCAATGGAATTGGCTAGCTTTTGCAATTCACTATGACACTTATTTCTGCGACAAATATAAGAATAAATGATTTAGAAATGGCTATCCAAGTAATTCACCATTAGATAGTTGGACACTATTTCCACTACTAAGTTGATCACGCGACTAGCGTAGTTTGCATCAAAGTTGAAAGGGGCCCACTTTTTCAAATTTGCCCAGTCAACCCCAAAAGAGACCAACTTTGCAATGATCTCTTCATAGACAAGACCTCCTTCTTTCAGTAAAGCAAACATGATAACATTAGTAAGATGATTAGCAAAGCCATTGTCTGAGACACATGACAATTGAAGCAAATGAGGGACTCTCTCCCACATGTCCATGACATACACATGGACCTCTACCCAAGACATATTTTCAATGGCAGTGACCTTATCGGCATTGATAGATACAAATCTAGCAGACTAGGCGACAATCTTCAGGACAGATAGGACGCAGTTGTGCAAGTACTCACTCATTTTCCATAGTCCCACCTAATAGTCTTAAACCAATGCTTTTTAGATAGGTATGCTTTTACCTTAAGGTGCCTCAATAAATTCAGCTCTGTCTTGTAATCTTACATAGGATGACCATAACTTAGAATTTGAAACAAGGTTGAGAATTGCACTCCTTTTTGTTTGAGATCGCCCTCCAAGCCTAAAGCCAGTTGCTCTGCAATAGTGCCACCAAGCTTGTGGCCTGCCAAAGCTTCAAAAATTTGAGGTGTATGCAGTCTAGTTTGACAAAGGTGTTTCCCTTCTTCAAATGTGCAAATGACACCCTATATTCTTTGCACATTTGTTTTCCTTCATGCTTCTCCAAATTATCGTCTTTTGACACCGTGAACTTCCTCCTCCTTGTAATGGTGCAACAACAACAAACAATATCAATTAGATCACTAGTAGATTTAAACTCCCCCTCTACCAAATGAACTTACAAGCCCAAACTTCCTGCCACCTTTGAGTTATGGCACTTGAGGTGGTCTTCTTCCACTTCCGGTCCATAGCACCTGCAATTGTCTTCTTCTTGTTCTTAACAGGACCGTCACCTTTGCTCAATGTGGCATTGGCAACGTCAAGTAAGAGGACACCTGCTTCGGAAGGCGGGCATTTTGTCAGGTGTGAGAAGGATTGCAACATCTGTGTCTCAAAGACATGAGTCACCTTCGTGTCGGTTCCAACATTGCCCCTAGTAGGAGAAGGATTTGCATTTGGCAACAAGTATTTGCCTAAGCCGTTGTTGTTGTGGCTGGACCTAAAGCAACATACTTCAAAATTAACCGTAAATTTCAACTGTGGCGCCAAGGCACGACCCTAAACCTGTACTCAAAACACTCCATCCAACAATATCAAGATCAAATGCAATGGGCAGAAACAAGTGTAATGGGCAGAAACAATTCAAAACAATACAAGCAAGTGCAAAAAACAAAACAAGAGGGTCGGTTGATGCAAACAATTGGTGAGCAATTTGCAACAAAGGTCAATCAGCAACACGACACAAAGCAAGGAAAAACACCACAAAGGTGCAAGTTTGCAAAAGTAGACAATAATTAAATTTATGATATTGAAGTATTGTTGAATTGCAGCCTTCATTTCCAATTGCAATGAATGCAAGAGATCGTGCATCTTTGAGAATTCAACCGCAGCAAGAAGTAGCACCTTCAGATTCAAGAGATTTTGTTCATGCATTCAAATCCACAACTCTGATTTTGAAAGCGCTAGGTAAAAAGGAAGGCAGTAATGGCAACACGAGGACAAAGACACTTAATGCTAAGCAGGTAACAAATCATGAAAGTTAATGCTAATAATCAAAACCAAAGATGCCAATGAGCCACCCCTTTTGCAACAACCCTAACACCAAACCCTTGCTAACCCCAACCCTTGGATGGAGCAACCAATGCAAATCAATTTGCATAGCTGCTATTGGATGAAAACTTTGTAGCAAATGGATACTAATTGCAATTTCGATGAATACACGGAATTGCTACTTTCCATGAACGAGGTGTAAAAAATTGCTCAAAATGTCAATTTTCTATTCATTTCTACAACATACATTTAGTGGAACAATTTTTTGGTAGAATTCGAGAGAAATTTAGCTAGTTTAAAAAATGATGTTGCAGGGAGGCTTGATTAACACTCACTTAAAGGTCTAGCCATGGAGAATTGGCCAGCCCCCATTTGGTAGCAATGCTTTCTTAGATCCAAGTTACTTTAGAGACTGAAGAAAGGATCTATAATATGGTTCCTTTTCAGAGGCTCTGTTATTTGGAACCTTTGAAAAGAACCATATTGTAGATTCTTTATTGATTGTAGCCATGGTGCATGGTTTAAAACCACAAAACTTTGCACCTTGTATTTTGACAAAGCGGGCACCTTTCTCAAGTGCTAATTTGGCTTCAAACAAATTTTTTGGGTGAGAGATCCAATTTTCACATGACTTGGAAACTAAGTCTTCTAAAAATGAGGGCCTCAACTTAAGTCTCTGCTAGCATCTAGCTTCTAGTCTTACATGGATGGTTACATTACATGTTTTTTGGGAGGTCTGGAGGGTCATTTTAGGCTTGTGAACCAACCAGCACTAGTAAGAAAAAAATTAAAAATATATATAAATTTTAAAATTTTATTTTCTTATTAATATCCAATGTGGCAGTTGCTTCGCCACATCGTCCTATTGCTGCAGCGGAGTTCCCATAGTCTGGGAACTCTAGGGAACTCACAACCCTCTATAGTAGTGAAATCTCATGTAATGTATCGTACCTCATGGAGTTTGTTTAGTGTAATAGTCCATTGTTTGTTGATTGGTTGTCTTGTTCAAGCCTCTCTTGCTATTCTTTAAATATATATCTCTCTATATATATAAAATTCAAAAATTTTGTGTATAAAATAAAAATATTGCCGTCGAGGATTAATTCCTTTGGTTCTATGTACTATTTTATTTTATCAATGGAAATTGTCCATGTGTTTAATGGAAAAAAACAACATCTGCCTAAAGCATCATCACAAGCCTTGGCAATGCCACTCTAATCTTGCCGTGCGTGTCCAGACAAAAATGGTTCCACATCAACACCATGTCACAACAAAAGTTGTGCCTTTCCTCTCATCACTCCCACATTTGCTCAACAACGGAGGGCCTATGTAGCAAACAATTTTATCCTTGGGCCAACTTGGTCAACTTTGACTATGACCTTAGTGGAAGATATGGAGGCTAGTAAGAAGTGTTAGAAGACATGGTGCCTAAATTTTTGGAAAATTACTAACCAAATATATATTTTTAAATGATTGTCTAATTCTTAGAAAATTAAACTCTTTCCACCCAATCTTGCATTTCTTTTTTTGTCAATAACTATAAACTTGCATTGTATATAAAGTCTTTTGCCTCAACATTTTGACTATTCTAAAGCACAATCTGTTATAAACAAAATATTTCTCTCATGTGCAACAAACCCTCACACTTAACAAAACCGTAACCAACAAGGTAGAGATTTAGAATTTTGATGTCAAAACAAAGGTTTAGGTAGATGCAACTGCCTTAAATGAAAGTAGCAACAACCAACAAATTATATGAACAACTTGGATGAATGCCTAATTTATTTTAAAATATACTTTAAAAGCATCTAATCTTAATATATTATTCAATATATTATTTTTTGGATTATGTAACTATTTTTTGCACTTTAATTAATTATTAGGCAAAAAGTTGCCCAAGCTGCTAGAAAGCTACAATAAATTTTTACCTTGAATTCAAAATGTTAAGACTTAATTATAGTGATTTGAAAAATACTAATTTATTCAAGTTATTTTTTAGGGTCATTTTATAAATTGAAAAAATTACTTATGAAATCAAATACATCCTTCAAACTATAGAATATTCACATAGCAAAATCCAAAAAAATTATATTAGAAGAATCTCCAAATATTTAGACAAATGGAATAAAATATCAAAACTCTATGTGATTGGAACATGTTTTTTTGAGTTCATTTGTCATTTGAAATTTAAACATCTTACCCTCCACTCCTCCAGATGTTTGAAACAAAGCTTCTTATAGTTAACTTGTTCAAGTGCACCCTTCTTAAATTTTAGAGTATTAAACTTTAATCAATTTTAAATATCAAATTTTGATAATTTTCCATTTATTTCCAATTTCACAAGTGCTTTAGTTTGAAATTAAAATATTGATGCACGACAAATAATGGAACACTCTCAAACTAACACATCAGTGAAGGGTGAAAATCAACTCATTTACAATACTTCAAATTTGAAATTTTGCAAAATAAAATTGCCAAGATTTTAGTTTATGCAAATTAATTTTTGTTTTTTTTATTTTCAAAGTATCTATTTTTCAATCAATTTTAAAAGAAAAAGTTAATTGTAAAAAATTGCCTAAGCTAAACATTAAAAAACATACAAACTCCATGTCCAATCATTATAATTCCTAAGATCCAGCCCATGGAATTAGGGGCTTGGTTTTTGAGGGATGTTTTGTACCTAAGTAACTTCTAGATTCTATAAATGTTTTTGAAAAGTTACAAATTTTGATTTCACAGTATTCAAAGAAAAAAATTTCAGCTATATCATAAACCATGTGTATTATTAAAAAAATAAAATAAAATTTAGGAAGCAAGTAGGTTGACTTTCATAGTTCTTTGGGCTTCAAATGTCACACTCTATTTTTTCTATATGGGTGCTATTTGTCAACTTGAACTTCACATGATTTGATAAATATAACAAATATCTCATATTACTTTAGCTTAAGTATATAATAGATAACTAAAGCACCAAATCTCACACGATCTATCTAGCAATGACATGCGTGGTGTATTGAAAATGTGTGTCAAAAACAAGGTTGTGGCACATTGTTGCAAATGATAAACCACATATGTGTGTAGTTTCAATGTTTCATCAATATACATTGAGTTGTTTATTAAGCCTTTAGAATTTTAGATCTTGGACAACTTCTTTTTTAATTTCAATATTTTTTTCAAAAACATTAAGCTTCATGAAAATCTAAAAATTTATGAGTCATTTTTAGGGTTAACTATTGGAATCTTTCATTTTACACTGAAAAAGTTATACATTTGATTATTGAGAGGTCCTCAAAGGCATATATGTACCATTAGTGAAGAGTAAAGTTTACAAATTTTACTCAGTTTGTGGACTTTGAGCAAAGTTTGCCAATTTCACTTAATTTAAGATCTACAAAATTGTACATATCCATTTGCTTTGAAAATGGTTCCAGTGGAAAGAGTAAAGTGTTTTCATGATTTTCACCGTTGAAAATGTAAACATGCAAATGGTAATTTGGAGTTATTTGTGATCTTCTATTTATTAAAATATTGCATTACAACAATTGCAAGGTGGATTGTGTAATGAATTTGATATCTTTTCATGTAAAATTAAGTTTTTCTGAAAGTGCATTTTAGTGTGCTAGCACTATTTGTATTTGTTCATGTCACCTCCAATTCCAAAAAACACTTATGTGCAAATTTCTGAAGCATTGTGGGGAAGGGCAATATTTTAAAAATAGAAAATGTACATTACTCTTGTTATAATCTCACAACTCCTATGCAATTTGGGACACAAAATTGGCATGCTTATTAATAAGCAAGCTCTTTAAACATCTATGTGGTTAGATTTTTGGAAAAAAAATTAATTTACTTCATTGGGGATAATTATAAGTTCCTATTCATTTTTTCTAGGAAAAATACACTTCAAAAGGCTTAGACATTTAGGGGTTAAAAAAACAAAACATCCAAATTACATTTATATATGTTGCTATCATATCCATATTATTATAGGAAGTAAATTGTGGTACTGAAAATTTTCCATTTATTAGATTGCAACCATTTTTATATCATGTGAAGCAATAGAAGTTTCTTAAAATCCATCCAATCTGCACAAAGTCCATCTAAATTTGGATCAATTTTAAATTATTCTACATCACATGCTCAAGATGACTATTTTTTTTTCCTCTTAGAATTTAAAAAACTAAGTAATCATGAGTGTATAAATTACCATTCATACAAACCTACAAACAAAATTATATCATAATTTTAATTTAGCTAGAGATATACTTATTTAGGTACTTCATTTTGGAAGTAGATTCTATAATCTATTGGAGTAGTAATTCTAAGTTCAAACTACACTATATTGAATATTTATTGGTTGGAAGGTTCTAACAAAATAATCCATGCCAATATAATTATTTTAATCATATATACTTTGAAATATTTTTTCAAATTGAGTTCTAAACTGACCTCACTTAAAATATCATTCTTTTTATTTGGTATTCTTCTGCATCACTACTATAAAGTGACATTTATGTTTCAAAAGATAAAAATAGTTACATTAAAAAATTGATACCTTATTTCACATCTATTCTTGTTCATTCTACGTAACAATGCCATTGGGTTGTTTAGTTAAAGTCCAACAATATTCCTAGCCAAATAAATATTTTATTATAATCTTCTTTAACTGTTAAATAACCAAGGTGTTTAAGAAAAAATAGTTGGTAGAAATATTACGCAATGGCACATCCTCTATTTTTTGAAGTGTACATTCAAATAAAATAAATGATTAGTAACAATAAAATTCATTTATATGATTAAACTTCAATTTTTTTAAAGATATTTATTAAATAATTTTGAAATATTTGACTACTAATATCAACAAGGATGTAAACTTCATTTATAATCAATTAAAAAGAATGTAATCTATTGAAAATCTTATATTTTATTAGAATTATTTTTATTTTTTATTACTATTATTATTATTTTTTAAATTCTAAATTAAATTATTAATCTATAATTTTTGTCTTTCATGAATTGTGTGAAATATTAACAACTATGTTAGATCTTAACATTTGTAGATGAAGACTAATATGAAGATTGAACTTGAAAATGTCATATATATTTTAATGTCTCTTCTAATGAAATCCCAAGGCTATTGCTAAATAATGCTAGAAATAATCCATCTATTGAGTTTGTTTTGTTGTGTTTTGTTTTGTTTGTTTGTTTGATATAATGAGATCTACTAGACCGTGCGTTTGTCTCCCTTTTGCATGTTTGGTATTGTCAAAAAGCCCTCAGCGAAGAGGGGTGTACAAGTTTTGTTTTGTGATGTTTTAATTTACAACATAAAAGATACCAAATTTCAAAAAATTTATGAGTAAAAATATTTGAATATTAATTTTAATTTACTTCTGAGTGTGGTAGCAACACAAGTGCATTAGTCAATAATGACAGTCTTATTATTTTTTGTTAACAATAATATTTGAATATCATGTTTGTATAAAATATATTGAATTTATTTCTAAAAATAAATGATAGGGACAATAAAAAATTTTAAACAATAAAATAGTTTCTGGACCTTTGAATGTTATCAAAAGATGAGAAATAACCATAAAATAATTGCTTGTCATTTAAATGATGAAAATAGGATATTCACTATACTCCCATATATAAAATAAATTTGTCAATCCTATTTCAAACATTTAGACCTAAAATTGGAGAATATTTCTATTTATTGGAATTCTTTTTTCAATATTTAATTTTACGTAGAACCTTCATTATTTTAATGATATAATCAATGGATATTTTATTATATTCTAAGGATTGGAAATAATAATTAAAGAAATTTGTAGTAGACAATTTTGTAATGCACATACAACCACTAATAATTTACATGTAGTTTTTCAACTGCTCTAGAGGGCCGTTTCAGGCCGTTTCACGCCTATCTCCAATGTTTGGAACTATCCACTCTTGCTTAGAATTAAAATTAATTTTAAAAATATTAAAAAACAAAATATTATATACTATTATTTTTTAAACAATATTTATTTAAAAAATGAATATTATTTTTTGATGTAGCAGTAGTTATGCCATATCAAACTATGCAAATAACACTCCCATTTTGCACAATTCTTGAATAATGAAGATGGTTCTAAGATCAATCTTTTGGTGAAATTTCATCACTATAAACTCTTCCCAAATTGAATTTTTTGATTTAAAAAAAAAAAAATCTTATTTTTTACAAATTAAAATGTGAAACTACAATGAAAGTATCTATTTTCATGAAATTTTTTATTTTTCTAGTTCTCCTACTTAGAGAATTTTTCTGTGATATTCCTTCTTGAGGTACCTTCTTCTTAAAGGTGTATACATTAAACATATTTTTCTGAAATATACATATTTTTCTAATTATAAAGTACTCCCCCCAAAAAATGAGTATTATGCAAAATGCTACCAAAAACACATGGTCTTTTCTTGCAGTGGCTCTCATAGTAATTTTAAAATTCCTTCAAAAATATTATAAAATTCTTACAACTATAGTAATTGAAGATATGTAACCACATCTTTGAAAATAAATATAAAAATTTACATTCATAAATACTTCCAAAATGAAGTTTGAAAAAATAATTATAGACTCAACTTTTGAGGGTCAAAAGTCTCTAAAATTCAATTGGCATGGAAGTCACTATAAAAATCCCGCATTTTAGGTGACATTTTATAATTTTTTTAAACAGATTTTAGGTTACATCTATTACAACAAATCTATGTTTTTATTTTTCATTCACAATAATTTCAATGTTTTTACAGAAGATGCAAATCTCTTACAATTAATAGAAGACATGTCATCTTATATTTACAAATCAAATATAAAAAATCACATTCATAGTGTACTTGCAAATGAAGTTTGAAAAGTAGTATTAGACTCGTCATTTGAGGGTTATAAGTCATTTGAGGTGGAAATCTTGATAATTGTAAACTTGTTATCGTGAACTTTGGAGGTGCATGTTGACCAATAACCAGTGTTGGACCCTATATTTGTCAATATATAAACCTCAAAGATCCGAATCCCATTGGTTGGCATAAAAACCTTTCAAATCTTATATTTTATTTTATTTCATTCCAAAATGTTTTTGCCTTTTTTTGTAAGTTAATTTAACCCCAAAGGTCATTTGGGATTTTTTCAAAAAAATTGAAATTTCCTTAATTGAAAAGACACTATGGACTAAAATGTCTTGTCTTATGACTTTAAAACTTCATTATTTTTGTCTTAAGTTCACTCTACCCTTTTGGTTGTGACTTCATTTTATTTTAGTCATAGTGCCTTAAAAGCAAGCTCAAAGGCACCTCATGGTTTCAAAGCGGACCCTATATATGTCAATATAGAATTTCAAAGGTCATTCAAAAATCAGCTTTATCGATTATGACTTAAAGACAATCAATGGAACTAGTTACCTAAATATATGATCTTCTGACCAATGTTTAGCTGATACTGTACATAAGGTCACTTTGGGTGAAAATAATTAATTTTTTTGAAGTCGAGTGGTTTGGAAATTAAAACACTAGAAAAAATCCGTGTTTTTTTTTACGTCTAAAAACTAGACATCAAATTTTCTGGACATCAAACATAACTTTAGGATGCTAGTTTTGACATTTAAACTAGCATTCTAATATTATGTTTGATGTCCAAAAAATTTGATGTCCAGTTTTTAGACGTCAAAAAAAACACGGGTTTCTTCTAGTGAAAGCCACATTGCCAATTTAAAAATAAATTAACCATAAAGAAAGTAAAAATGTTGAAAAAGACACATGTACAACTTGATCCCATGACACCCTAATTAATTATCTATTTTTATAGCAAAGTGAGGACACTATGAAAAGTAATGAATTCATTGGAAGTCATGACTATCTCTTTTCCATTCAATTTCTAAGATTAGTTGAAGGGATTGAGGATAGTTAAAAAAAATTATTTCAAAATTGACAATTAATTTATAAAAAAAATGAACCACCAAACCAAACCTTCAACTTTTAAATAATTCTTTGGCAAAAATGAACGGCAAAGGTGACCTCGGACTAAAGTATTCAACACGGTTGTTTGGGCTTAATGATGCCAATTTTCAAATTGTTTTTTTTAATGGTTTCAAATTGTATACTTCTTTCATTCAAAACTTTGACGAGATAAAATTTGTGTAAAATCCCAATGACTATGAAGCTCAAGAATTCATCTTTCTTGACATAGGAATTTCAAGAATTGAGAACTTCAACATTCTTAAAATTTTAACTCTTTTATTAGCCATCATTTGTAGAAGAGAAGTCCTACCAAAGCCCTAGTATAATAATAATTGTTTATTTGATCAAACTAACAATAATACTAACAATTCATAGATAATTCAATTGATTTGGCTAATTTTGTGCAAATTTTGCACCCTTAGTAATAGAAAAATTAATTTAGTATCAATCCTACAATGAATGCTAAAAGACCACCTTATGAATATGCATTGTATAAATTCTGAAATTTACAATTTATTAATTTATAATAAATAAAATATGCCACTTTAATTGTAGCACATCAATAGAACTTACATTTGGCAACAAAATAAACACAAAATTTCAATACACAAAAAACTATGAGCTATACTAGCTCGACCGTAAAGTCATCACTTAAATAATAGTAAAAATGATTTCAATAAAAGTAGTTTAAAAAAAAAATACAAAATTATACCTTGATGTATGTTTCTTTTAATTGTTGAAGTAAAGGACAGTCCATGAGGTAAGATGATTGAAGCTTCAACATACAACTATTTCATTTATGTATGTCCTTTCATTTACAATTTGTCATTTAGATAGGTCACTGGAACTTGTCCTTGAAGCCACATGAATGTTTTTATCATTTGTGCATCTTTAAGTACCTTTTCATAATTTTTTAGGTCTTTAAGACATTAGTCATTTGCAATTTGTTCCTTCCATCTTAGACATATTAAGTCACTAGTTTGTTGAAGTACATGTTCAGTTTCTAATCCATTGAAGTTCATTGCATCTATCCGTTGCTAATGTTAAGTCATTAGTCTGTTGAAGTTGTTGTATTAATTCGTTGCTACAAACTTCCATTTCTATTTCATCACTCTATTGCATTTGTCCGTTGCATTAGTTCATTGTCACAAATTTCCACTCCCATTGCATCAATGGATCCAAGTTAGTATACTTTGAACTTCAATTTTTCAAAACCTCTATTAAAAATTCTTCCAAATTTTCAAACATAATTATTAAATTATCAAATAATTTAAAAATTAATAATTTATAGATTGAAAATTTCCAAAATCAATAAATTTTCCAGCCCATGTCTCAAGATTTTAAAATTTCAAGATTTTTGAATTTTTTTATTTATTAAATATTGGTCATGAATAGAAAGATGTAAATTAAGGAACTTGAAAAAAAAATAACTTTGTAAATTATGTAGAAAATGATGATTTTCTATAGACTTTCAAATCTAAAATGAACCTTCATGTTGTCATGGCACAATTCATGCCCATCATTTTTTTTCTTCATCCTTTGGTCATTGACTCCTATTGCAAGTTTAGTTAGGCAAATAATTCGTCTAGTCGATATATATTCTACTTTCTATATACTATTTGAATTTTGATGGTTGGTAAAATATATAGTGTTTTAATTATAAAGATTATTCACTTCAATTAATTAAAATCTTAAAATCTTTATTTATAAATTTAAAACATCACAAATTTTATATTTCAAAATCTATAAATTTTCATATTGATAAATCTACACTTCTAAGTTTGCAAATATCCAAGTTTAGAATTTTAACATTTTAAAATTTTAAAATTAGAATATATTAAATCCTAGTGTAGAGCCTCAAGAGGGTTGCTAGAACTAGAGTGGCAATGCAATAAAAAAATAATTTTTGTTTTTTGAATTTCTTTGAATTTTTTGTTGGTCTAGCTCTGGCACTCCTCTTGAGTCTCCATTCTTTTTCTTGTATTAAGTACAATATTACCAAATATTTTATAAGAGGTCAAAAATACAAATTATTCAATATCCTCTAGGTGTTCAAAACTAACTAATAGGATAAAATAATTATTTTTAGGATACCAAATATTTTTTACTACCCGAAGCTAAGAGGAAGTGTTAGGTAACCATAAAAAAAATGAAAAGTGTACTTTTTGGTGAATTTTAAGTTAAAAAGCTTCAAGAGAATTTGATAAAGATTGTTAACCCTAAATGATTGAGGGATGCTTTAGGGGCTTAAAAAGTTTTAGGCAAGGAATTGCAATCTCAATCTTTGATCCTATCTTTATAGTTGTAATTTTGCATACAAATTCACTCATGGATTGTCTTGAATCAAAGACAAATTTAATAGAATTTGGATCCATGGTTACAAATTTTTATCTAATATCTAATTTACCCTTTTTTTCCTTCAACACAAGCAAGTCAAGTGAGAAGAAATATATTTTGTATTTTATTTAATATTTAATTTTTTAATTTAATTTTCAATTTAATTTCAAAGGAAGTCATTAACTTGCAGAAGTTGTGAAACACACATTTTTGTAGGAACTATGTATATGCAAAGTAATTTAATTTTTCTCCTTTAAAAATTTAAGTTATCTTACAATTAGTGAGGTTTTATACTTTGAAACTTGAAAGTAATATATTTCAATCAATGAGCTACTTGATGTTGTGGTTGGATTAAAAAATTTAATCCAAGTAAAATATCTTTTTAGTTGCCCAGGTTCAGACTAAAAAATTTGAAATGCATTTAACCTTAGAATTCTACTTTTAGTCAAGTGGGCACAAATTAGCTTGCAAGAAAGCTAATAACATGACACATATTTTCCTAAAATCAATTTTTAAAATAATATGCTTTGACCTCACAATGACTTGCCCAATAGATGCAAAAATTCCATTTGGACTTCCACTTGGCTTCCTAATCATTAGTGGGTTGAATACTTTTATTTTATTTGATCATACAAGATTGTTTCTAGTTCTAATTCTTGGCATCTTTTTGCTTATAAAAAAATTATTTAACACTTGTTTTATTATATGGAATGTTTTGAAATTTTATTATATTATTTCCTTTAATTCTCATATTAGACTGTTTTTTGAAGAACAAAGTCCGGTTATTTTCTCTATTTTAAACCCTAAATAGAAATTTTACAAATTTTTATTCAATGTTTTCAAATTGTGATCCATTTTTTTTCCAATTCCACCGGCTAACTTTGAAAGAGTTGTCAATTTTTTCCAAAAATTGGTGGTTAGAAACAGTGAAATATATATTTTAAATAGATGCCAGTTTTTTGGGGGAATTATTTGATAAATCTTGATTAAATTAAGCATTTGCCGAATCACTTTTTCTAACTTTTTTACATTGTTTGGCACGAAATGCTGACCTTGAACATTGGATACCATATTTTATACTCCCTCCGTCCCAAAATGATCTTCTTGTTAAACAAAATGTTCCGGATGAAGACTTTAAATAACATTTTAAAAGCATGTTTTGCACTACATATGGAGTTTGGTGCACTCCTATTGCCCTTGAAACTTTGAGTTTTGAAGCCCTTTTTAAAGTGTAGTTTTGGATTATTGAAAAGTGAAATTTTTTGGGTATTTTCAAGGAGCACCAGTGGTTATTTAATTATTGAGTGTAAGGTCGTCATTTTGTGGGTAGTTAGTATAAGTCAAAGACCATATGTGGACCTATATTTTGCCTCCCAAAGCCTTCATCTCCTTCAATTAGATAATATTCAAAGAGATGCAAAAAAAAAAAAAAAAGCGTTGATTGACCCCTTCAACCATTTTATTTGTCTTTTGATTAGTGATTGCATAGATGGAGGGAGAACTGTCGCTTGGAATTATTTTGTTAGCCCTAGAGAACAACCAAAAGTTAAATTTGACCAATTTGCAGCTCACAAAGTACAACAGGAAGATCATTTTGGGACAAAAAATGAAGGCCAACAAGAAGATCATTTTGGGACGGAGGGAGTAGCACATCTATATTTATTGAAAACCACTTGTATCTTTAGGGGTTAAAACTCACATCAAGGGTGGGATCATTTTGTTTGTTGCTCAATCCTCCAAGGTGACAATTCCCTCCTTTGTATAAACCAACTCTCAATTTTGAAAGAAATATTTATCTTTATAAGATATATATTTTAATCTCCTCCTTCCTCAAAGGCTAAAACTTAAACCCCACCTTGCGAACCTCAGCGAGCTCTACCCCGACAAAGCCACCACCTTCATCAGAAGATTCAACAACATTTGGCTTCAATCGAGTTTCTTTGGTGTGAGGAACCAATGCCAGATGCAATGGAGCCTGTCCCCCCAAAATGGGAGGTTCTCATGAGAGGCCTTCGGCCTCTCATTATCCGGGCCAAGGTTGCTTCGAACTGAGGGCTTGATCTTCCATCTGCGTTTGTAGTTGGATTGTCTCCAATAAGAAAATAAAAAATGACAAGTTTAGTTCTCTGAAAATTTAAAAAATTGCCGCCGAGGACTGGTTCCTTGGTTCTTTGTACTGTTTTCGTATATCAATGGGAATTGTCCATGTGTTTCAAAAAAACAAAAACAAAAACAACAAACAAACCCCACCTTGCTTTCCCCCTGGTATAAATATATTCAAGCACGGAGTAAATGATACCGATAAGTGAAACTTGCGTTTGTTGAAATCATGAATGATATTCAGATTGAGATCCGTTGATACCCGGTCACGCATATGTCAAGGTCCCAGATACACCGGCATCCTCAACCTTCAGTTTGTTGTCGTTGCGGGGAAGAAAATGGTGATCAGGCCAAGAAACGATGCATTCTCCGTTCGCTGGACTCTCTTTTTCATGCATTGCCGCTGGTTTTCATGCGATGCCGTCGCTCATCATTTCTACAGCAGGACGCTGAAACGTTTCTCCTCGTGTGCTCATCCATTTTCAAGAAATCTTAATTATTCGCAATTCAGGCGCTCTTTATTTACGGTAGTTGTGGCGTGATTGCTTGATTCTCTGGGTCCGTTGGATCTGGAGGGATTGAAATTGAATCTTTCAAGGGGCAGCTGGTGCGGCATGGATTATGAGGACATTTGCGAGCTGAGATTTTGACTGACTTTGAAAATCCTCTGTTCTGGTGCCATGATTTGGAGTTGATCGCAAATCTCTCGAATTGAGGGAAGACATGTACCAGCTGGTATTTCGGTCTTTGCGCATCATCAGGTATGATCGACTCTTTGAACTTTTTCATGTTTCCTTGGCTGATTGATTGCCGATAGTTAGAAACTGCATTAGTCATTGTCCACACTGCCATTGGGAAGTTTCGTATGAGCAGTTAGCGGCTTCGCTCGCTGGTGAAATTTTATCGTTCGGGTTCTATTTTGAGAGATAGTTCGGGCTGTCCTTATCTACAACAGCAGCTATTGGTGTTTTCGTCGTAGCTTCGCAATGCGTGCTGCCAATCTTTACGCGAATGTTCCGTGGTGATCTCAATTGTCTATAATTTTATTACCAGAACAAATACTTCCAGGTGAAGAACTGTTTTAAGGTGAATAAGGCTGCAGGTAGTACCAGTAGCTGTGCTGGTTCTTTGTTCCGTATTAACTCACATCTATGGTCAAGGTTTATGTATCAATGGGGTGAGAACGCAGTATTGAAATTTCGTTCGATTGGACTGACTGCTTCCTGTTTATTGAAAGTCTCGCTACCGTATCATGCCATGATATGGTATGCAGATCTAGGAACCTTAGTTTCTGCTGCGGTTGCAGTATTTCTGATGAATATTTTATTGCCATTAAAAAGGCTTTGAAACGAGAAGATTAGGGTTTTCTAAAGATACACGACGGTCTGGGAGAGAAATGCATTGGTCTATATGTTGTCAATTACATCAAGAAGTTCAATCTATATCTTTGGCATATCGTTCTTTTGATAGTCTGTATTCAAACATCTATGCTTCTTGAAGATCTCTTAATAGCAAACGGTTGTAGTTGCTGGACCTCGTTTACCCGCTGTAATTGTTGAACCTTAATAGATAAACCTTGAGGCTCGAGACTCGTAGATTTCTGCCTTTCAGATGATGGTTCAAAATGCATGATTGGCAAACATTTCTCTAACAAGAATTATAACATGACTACGAGCTCATCTCGGAGGTTTGTTTTATACTTGTGGTAAGATGGGTCGGTTGTTGGTCTGGCAGTCGGAGGGCAGTCCATGTCAGTAGGTAGCTTTGGGGGAAATTTTATTACACAAATCAGTTGGTATTTATCGAAGTCTGATTTCTCACTTTGATTTTCTACTGCTTTGCCTCAGTAGAGTCATAATTCCAATACATTGGATATTTGAGATATTGTCTGGCTAGTGCAAAAAATTTCGTAGCTATAATCTGTATACCAGAATACAAACAATTTTGCTGATAAAGTTTTTGTACACTCATAGAACAAGGTGGTGGATCTAATCGAAGTGGGGAGAAGGTGATTCAAGATCAGGCAAAACAATGTTTCTGATCCGTAGTGCAATGCAACAAAGTAGACCGCTCGTGGAGGTGCGCCAAATGACAATTGATTGTAGTATCACTCTCTGTCATTTTGCTTCAGTGCTTATTTTGTAAACTCCTGAGAATTGATGCGCAGTAAGCGCACTATGTAATTTATCGAACTTTGACCATGTTACGTGCCTCTGTGTCAGGATTATACGTTGAAGCGTTAAAACCCTCCCTCTTATTAGGAAAACAGCTTGCAATAATCAGAAGGATTGGGTGTTGTGGTTTCTCCAACTCCTGCCATTATTGTCCCTGGGCAGATACATGTCGTTCTCTTGTGGCAATTGCCATTTGCAGGAAATATCGAATTTAGCTCTAGATAACTAGCTGGTTCCCATGTGGCAGCGACAAGCACACCCTCATCGTTTTAAGACCGATATTACATCTCAGATATATAATTATTGCGTTTTCAAACTTTGCTCACGAAACCTAATTGATTGTGCTATGTCTTACTGCATCCAGCGAATACCGGATGGCGTAATCTAGGCGGTTTCCACTTCAAGATGGAAGACCTAGCCTCGTTTATACAGACTCTGAGTGAGAAGTACGCCCTCCTGGACTTTGGAAATGACAAGGCCGACAACATAAGTGCTAACCACTTGCAACAGAAGTACACGCCCTCCGCAGATGAACAAAACATCCATGGCCAGCAGAACGGCGATGGTTTGGGTATGGATACCAGTTGGGAGTGCTTGACATCTTTCCTCAATAAACATGACCTTCATTACGCCAGCATGCATAACTCTCGCACCAAGAAGTCTTCGACATCAAAACTGCGAGAGCTCAGTGATCAATTGTCACACGACGAACAAGAGGACTTCGAAGAAGCACAGAATTTGAACCGTCCTGGCTCAGGCTCCTCTGGCCGAGCTGCCAGCCTTGCGAATACCATGCAGACCTCGGATCTGATTCAAAATGCCTCGTTCTTGGACGAGCTGCAAAACCCATCTCTCTCAGAGGAACTGCAGAGTACGGGAATGACCAAGAGCCGAGATTCTTTGGACGACGACGATCACGGTCAGTCATCGTTGCAGGAGTTTCTTGCTGGTAATGGGGAGAAGGACGTGGACGTTATAACATTTTCGAAAGAGATGGGATTGTCAGGCTTCGACGGGGATCCACAGAAAGAGGATGCAACATGGCATGCGAATTCGGATGCCTGGTTTCGAGAATTTTGCTCAAAAAGAAGAAACATCAAAAGCTCTTCGCAAAGATCGGGCAGAATGGATACGAAAGTTGCCGAAGAAGCGTGCTTGGATCGAGGACTATTGGCCCATGATATATTGACGCCCAATGATATCTTGTTGTCAAGCGAGAGCTCTAGATCACCTGCAGAAACGGAACTTGACGGCCAAGTAGAGGATTGCCACTCAGCCTCAGCATCACAATGTGGAGCTGATGCTGATACTTCCGTCATTAGATCTAGATGTGCTTCGCCCGAGGGTTTTGCGGAGGCCCTCGAGAGTATTGAGCGAGGAAGGGAGAGGGGTGCAATTGTAAATGCCAGAGTTGAAAAAATGTTAGAAGAAAGCGATAGCCACCATGGTCATGGATGTCAGCACGCGGCGGAGAGCGCCGGTGGAAAGTCTGTAAATAGGGTGCGAGAGGATGCTGGAAAGTTGTCGGAGTTGCGAATTGGAATGTCTGAGACTGGAAGCGTCGGGTCGCTGAAACAGAGAATGGCGGACATGGACGATGGAAACAGACTGCTCCTGAGTCAACTCGACAAGAGCAGGTCTCTCCTTAGTCCCTCCAAACAACCCACTTTATTTAGATCTCGCTCGTCAGTACCAGATAAAATTGAATCTCGGAGACAACCAGCACAAACTAGAAGGTCCAATGCGGAAGTCGGAGATAGGTCCGAGCAGGATGATAACGTTTCCTTAAGGCACCTGAATGAAGGTGGCAGCATGATTCTCTTACGCCATGGCCAAGAAAAGGTCTCGTCACCACACGAGCATGATTTTCACAAGGCAGGCTCATCCAGGGGCGAGCGAGATTTCAAGTCTGACAGTAGAGCTTCACCAATTCAGATGGCGGAAAACTCCTCTCATGGCGCCAAAACATCTTACAATCCAGATCAAAGAAGAGGGTCTTCAAGAGATCAAGAAATTGACCATCAACCAAGCATTTCTCCTTCCGTTGATCAGATGCATAGGTTTTCCGTAAGAACAGATACATCTGGGGATCGACAAATACGTCGTAATTTAAGAATACGTATTCCGAATTTCCAGCCAGCTACAGATCAGCATGACACTAGGAATCCTGATGGGCAGGGATTGCCAGAGAATCAGGAAGGTTTTTACAGCTCCAGGGATACTTTGTCACAAGGTCATCAATACAGTGAGTCTCATGACGAGAGGGAGGTATTTGAGGCAGGCCAGCCCAGCTTAGTTCTTTCTGATCAAGACCGCCAAAACGATGACGGTTTTTGTGCAAGAACTAAGGAATATTACAATTTCACGAGATCTTGGGAAAAGGATTGGACCGAAGTAGAGGAGGAAGAAGTAATTGAGACCACTGATCCAATTCCCAGCAAGACTTCAGTTGGTCAATCCAAATGGGAACGGGTGAACAACGTCTTATGTCAAAACGGGTTTCCAACGGTTCGTTGTTTGAACGTTTCGGCCTCCGACTTTGAAGAGGATTGTCATCTTGTGCTTTCAGATATCGTCAGTAACTACGAGCGTCGAGAGAAGTTAGTACAGGTAAGCTAATGAACTGAAATATCTTAAACAATCATTTTATCAGGCTTCAGCATGAAGAGACGAAGCATACCCAGCAATGCGACATTGCGGAGACCACCTTATGTTTTTTAATAGTTTCTAACAGATGCTTGAGGAGTATCTCATGCGTCAGCTGCATCTAAAACAGGCGCTGTTAGAAGAAGGTGATGAATTGCGGCAGGTGGAGGAGCGCAACCACATGCACATTCAACAACTGGAGAGCGAGAGGGACGAGGCAAAACAAAAGTTAGCAGTCATTGAGCGACGAGCGGAAATTGCAGCTAAAGCTGCAGAGCGCAATTACTGTGCACTGCGGCGAGATTGTCAGAAGTTGGAATCTTCAAATGCCAACCTCATGCAGCGATGCAGGTACATCCATGTCGCACTCAGGCTCTCTGGTTGTCATTTGAACATTACGAATTGCTATGACCTGCAGAATATCTCTCCTTTCCGTTGAATACCAGACTTGACCCCACTACTGGTGATCTCAATTTATACTTAAGTCGTAAAATGTGTGTGTACACCATATGAGAAATGGCAACGGCATGTTGTGATTGTCGTATTACATTTAAAGTCGTATAATTACGATACTAGGATTTTGGTTCCACAAATAAACCAAACCAAATTTTCTGATCGAGACTCCTATCAGAGTGTTTCAAGGTACAAGCTAGATTCAGTCTATGGAGACATGCGGTTATTTGTAGTTCCTATTTTCTTGATTGACGAGACAATGTGGTGTGAAGCACGACATCCTTCAGAAATTCTTCATCCAAAATGTCATAATTACTCTGCTAGTTGTCACCATCTGGTGGATCCTCAGTTCTATGGTTGCAACTCACATATTATTAATCTGGGGCTGATGGGTTCTGGTACAAGCAACAGCCAGTTAGAACATGCATGCCGGGCAAAAGAGCGCACTCTGCAGAAATTGCAAGACAAGGTGCGCGAATCCATGGTGAAGGTGTGTTCACATCTTTTGGTTGAACAAGCTGCGAGACAAGCAGGAGTCCTGTCATCCTACTCTGAAATGCCTACCTAAGTGATTTCTAAACTCCGGTTCTATAGATCATATGTATATCAGAAGATAGTATCTGTATTTTGGATTAACTTATTCAGATATTTCAGTTCGACGGGCAATGTGCTTAATTGAGGAACTACTATTGTTTTTTTTTATTTTTGCATAAGCTGAGAGCAAGTTTCGATATAAGTCTAAGGAAACATTCATATCCCATCACACGCATCATGCAGGAGGATCGTCATCGGATCAACGACAAGGACGTCTATGAGAAGCTTAAACACAAGGTTGCTTCAGCCCAGCATGCAAATGGGGAAATCTTGGAGCCCAACTTTTTGCAACGAGACTTGAAACCGGCCCAGATTGTGAGTATTCTGATACTGTGAAAATTTGCTCCCAGGCACAAAGACGATACATGATGTAGGCCTATCAAACGAGACTTCAAAGAGTGGCAGAATCCAGTGCATTCCTTGGATTACACTTGCTCAGTTCGTTGCTCAGTTATCGACTCGATTGCACTTTGCCTTTGCTGCTGTCATTTTCAACATCCGTAGCGAATCTATACCTTGTGTTACTAAGTCAAGTGCTTCAAATGCCTTGTGTACAAGAGTCATTTTTATTGTACCTCAACAGTTTTGAGCACTCATCTCTGATCATGTTGAACCGCAGGTTGGCATTTATGAGCGACAAAAAGTTTCCCTAGAGACTGAGATATCCAACCTTCGAGCCGAGAATGCACAATTATGTCGCGAGATATGTGAAAAAGAGAATGTAATCTTGAACAAGGTGCTTGGAACAGAGGAGACAAAGAAGGCGTTGGAGTTGCTAAGTCGCAAACAACAATTGCAGGTATTAACGCTCCCTTTGCATCAACTTCATTCAGCAAAGGTTCAGCTATACATGAATTGCTAGATTGAGACGTACGTCTCAAATCGAGGAAGTTACGTTACACACGTTATTCCTCATTATTTTCCCAGTAAATTTTTGAGAATTTAACCCTCTTCTTGACCAGCGAAGCTCAATGAAACAATACAGGAGTTTACACGGGTACGTAGTCTTGGAGGAATTTTCGTCAAATTCGTTAAATTGGCATGATTCTGGGCGCCGAAAATTTTGACATTCATCTAAATAAACCACTGAGAACTAGGACAGGTATAGATTTTCCTTTCAGGCGGTGCGTCCAAAATCGTGGAATTCCGCCAATTTTACGAAATTGACCTTAATTATGGAAAAGTGGCATATCCAGGAACGATTACCACACTATAGGCTTCAATCTTCCCCTACCATATGTGAATGAATTTAGAAAATGTACTTCTGAAAATGTATCACCATAACTAAGCAGACCTATAATGAGTGTCTTCTTATCTTGAACTTCTACAATTCCATATTTATGCAAACTACAGAACTTATCAAGTTAACAGTTAATCCTTCGGAAGGTCCTGTTGGTGTAAGTTAACATTTTCTATCGTGTTTGATGGTAATGGCCTCTCAGATTGATGAGAAGGTAAAAGAGATCTGCCGCTTGGAGGACGAGTTGAAAGAGCGGCCTACAATGGAAGAGGTCGAAGAGTCAATTCGTTCTGCTTCACGTCAAGAAGAGACTTCGGTAATTTTCATATTATACCTACAGAGTTGGCGTCTCATACTGAAAACATCTCTTTATCTCTATTTGTCTTACCATAACAAAAAAATCATGTTGAGATCGATTCATTAGCACACTGTAGAGAGTCGATTTGGCAACATGTCTATCAACCGTGCTGCATCTTTGATTTCATCTAGTAAGTATTTCGTTTTCTCAAGCGCACTGCTAGTGGGACAAACATCAATACTCATCAGCCTGAAGTCAAAGACAGATTATTCATAGCCGAGAAGAGAAATTATTTTCCTTTCACTTCGTAAAAAAATAGTAGACATTGATGTGGTTTCAGATGCAGCTCAATAACGGCGCACCAGATGAGAGTTACTTCGAGCAAGTCTTGCGGCAAATCTGTCAGCTTCTTGAACTTGAAGAGCCGTCCTTCATTGTTGTAAGCTCCAGCACTCATTCTTTTAATGGAAATCGATTTCTTTAAAGTGTTACCACCTTTATTATATCTTTCGATTTCGATCGCGTGTTCCACCTACAGAATCGTCCCACTATTCCAGCAATCGGCACGACGCAAAAATTGAGCTTTTGCTCCAGAATCAGAGCCACAATGAGATAGTCATTCAGTGTCTCACCCTGCGGTATGGAGATGACTTTGAGTCACATTCAAGTTACTAGTCTGAATGGTACTGTCATTCCAAGTTCTCAATTTATCAATAGCAGTGATTAATCAATCGAGCACTTAGTAGAACTCCGCCCTCTTCGTGAGGCTGGTCTGAACCATGAGTCTGTTCAACCTTCGTTTTATACCCTTAACGAGAAGCTGCAAGAGATATTAATCATGTTTACTGATTGAGATGTTGTCGCCATGTGGATCAGGAAACTTTGGAGAGCTTGTTGGTCCTTGTATCAGCAGTTCCGCGGATGGAGCAATTCGTGAGTGATGTGTGTGATGTTGTCTTCTGCGGCGGGCAGAACTGGTCTCTGCCCAGGTTACTCTTGTCGTGACTTATTCGCAAACATCTCACTTTTGCGTGTGGTTGACCTTTTGAACGAGGGATAAAACTATGTCCGATACTTGTTCATGTCCTTGACACTCTTCACATCGCTTCACTGTAACTCTTAGAAACAATCATATGGAAAAGGAAAAACAACTGGCATGCATGTCAATGTGCTGAAGCCATGAAATAATTTCTTGAATTCTTCCTTTGCATCTTCATGGATGCCCTTAACTGTAGTGCTCATTTATTTTCAAAATTGATGTTTTGAAGCAGCAGTGATGAAGACAATAAGATCAACAGAACACCTGAAGCTGTCCCAGAAATACTGAAATCCTGGCTCCAGAAGTTGGAAGAATCCTCAGAGCTATTTACCTTCAAAGTAAGCATATCTCTTTAGTTTGTCTTCACTCCACCCCACCCCAACGCTGATGTTGGCAATGAAATCATAATGCCACGATCATAATCTTAATCATAATCATTGTAATCATAATGTGTAATAATGCATTGCCAACAAAAATATTTTGCAACAATTAGACATTGAATGAACAGTGCTTCGTCTTGGAGTTATTCATGTGTCTTGGGCACGTCATTTGTCATTCTCAGGAGTTAATCATATACTCAATCAGCTGCTCCATATGTGGTTGTAAAACAGGATACCATAGTGAGCATGCTATGGGAAAGGGCTGACAAGAATTCAGAACCTGAGCCTGAGATGAACATTCGCGTGATGATTGGATGTGTTAAGAACCTTATTGATGTTGAGCATGACTACCTCACAACAAAAGCAACATACAGGTTGGTAACTAATTTTCTCACCCTGGCCCAATATCTGCATGCCTCCTAACTTAGGAAAAAGTTGCCGAATGTATACACTGCTGCTCTGGGTACGTATTCATAGCAGACACTTGCCTCAGACCTAGAAACATATTGGGATCAGCTATCGAACAATCTGAAGTTCGATAACTTGTCCATTTCGACCGCATACATTATGAACGTACCCAAGTTACTAGTATCTTCAACATTTTCCTTTAGACTCGTAAAGGGTGCCCCATTTGTGACGATAGCGTCCTAGACTTAACGTTTTATTAAACAACAAAAAGTGCTTTAAGGAACTTTTCTTTTATTCAAAAAAACACATTAAAATGTCAATCCTTATAATTTGGCAGTGTTCCATACTACATTTTGACATTTGTATTAGCTTGTTGTGCCCATAGTTATAAGCAAGTTGCATGTCATCCACAAAATTTTGCACCGCTAAGCTAGGATTTTTGTCCCACCCCCCGATGGCTTCCTAAATCATTTCCTTTCCTTCCTTGCTTGAAGGTCCACCTCTCCTTTTCAATACAATTGCGCCAATTTAACAAATTGACATTCTAGTAACTAGCTAGTTGTGTTCATATAATATTGCCTTCTAAACTTCGTTGTATCTGATTCATTGATTTGGTTGGGGAGGTCTTACTAGTGATGTAGATGCTAGTGTCAAAGCGGAGCCACACAAGCTTCTGCAGAGAATTGTAGCTCATTTTCAGGTCTGCCTCTTTATCCATTCTATCAAATTTTCAGCTAATCATGTGCTATACATTTTGAGCTATGTAAGGTTTTCAACTTAACATATTTTAGTTTCTTCAACACAATTGTGTTTCTTAGGGATTAACTTGAATATCCCTATCTCATATTTATTCACATATATGCGTCATATAGGGATATTCAAATCCCTCTCCGAGAGATCTATTTTTATTGGAAATGACTGGGAATGCAAGTTGGTTGCAAGTCTAATTAACTAACCAACGCCATTTTGTGATGCTAATAGATGTTGTTTGAAGTACCAAAGTTGGAAGGTGTCATGGCAGTAATGAATTCAGTTTACATCAAATGTACAGAGTACCACAACTTTGCTAGAGCATTGAGTTCAATGCTTGGACTAGACAAAGAAGAAGGACCTAATACAATCATCTCAACTGTTAACTCCATCATGTCGCACGGAAAAATGTAGTTAAAGAATGACATCTTTTTGCCAAATTCATGTAAAATAATGAACCTAAAACTTCTTGTGAACAACAATGGAATCCTTCCCTTCCTACAAGCAGCTGCCCCAAAATTTAGATATAATTTTAGTATCTATATGTAGGTCTTAATAGTTGTTACACTTATAACACTTAAATCATTGTATTTGTTGTGGAAATTCTATTGCTAATATATTGCAAACTCAAATTATTAGAGATGATTAATTGCTAATAAAATGTATACCCTCTTTGCATTATTTTGACTCTTGAAGATATAAATGGACAAACTATACCAACTATGAAATAGAAAATGAAGTACAACAATTCTTAATATAAGTATTGCAACCATTGTAAGAGACAATTTCATTTAAGTGGCGTGATTCAATGCCAAAAAATGTGATCCAAATTGACTAGATGCTCTAAAAATTAGAATAGGTATAGGAATACATTTCAAGTTGCGTGACTTAAAAGGTGCCAAAGTTATGAAATACATGAATTTAACAAAACATTGCATTTGCAAGAATTGAAATCCACTTATTGAAAAAAAAAAAAAAAAAAAATTTGAATTTTTAGAAATGAACTTTAAATTTAGAATGATGCCAAATTTTGGATTAAAATGTGTTAAGGATGAATGAGTAACAATGGATCATGACAATATGCACTAATAGAGTGGTACAACCTCAAACATTATGAACTTTCAATATATTATTAACATTCTTCACAAAGTTTGATATATTATATAGTTTTACAAGTTATGTTATATATCCAAAATCTTCTATTCTTCCTTGCTTGATTGTTAATATATGTGAATACATTAATACAATGTCATTATTAAAAAAAATATTCATTGGGGACAATGTTGATAAATGATTGAAATTGTTTTTATGATTTGATCAATAAAAATATTTTAAAAATTAAAAAATTATAGCTAAAGAGTAGAATTTTCATTGCATCTTCATAAATACTTAATTCTAGTAACATTAGGAAAAATTTGGGGGGTCCAGAAGGCCGTTAAGCCTGGACCTCCATAGTGATACTATAGAAATTTTTTTCGAAAAAAAAAATGCTGACACTGAAACTCTGACGTGGTCGAAGTGCCACGCTAGCGCCACGTCAGTGCCACGTCAGCGTGACGTCACTTTTTGATTTTTTTTTTCGAAAAAAACAAAAACAAAAGTTATTTTTTTTCAAAAAAAAAGAATTTTTTTTTTTTTTTTTTTTTTCCGTAATATCACCCGCGGGTCCCAAAAATCAGCACTCACAGCCTTGTTGAGGCCTCATATTTTTTGTAATGTTACCTTTAATTTCAAACTAGTTTAGTTGATTTTTGGATTGACCTTTGAGGTTTTTGTATTGACATACATAGGATGCACTTTGCAACCATGGGGGGCCTTTAATCCCTAGAGTCCCATGGCCATTTTTCCATCAAAAAACACTCAAAACTGGCATTTCTAGAGCAAAGAGCAAAAAATAATTAATGTTTTTTTTGTATATTTAACCGTAGGATCTTGTACTAGACTAGTATAAGAATGTATTTCAGAAATTTCAGAAATTTCGACCATGTAGATTGCAAGATATTTGCATTTAAAGTGAAGGAATCTAGTTTTTTTGCACCTTGCTCAACTACATTTTGGGGCTTTGAACCTTTTTAACTTCAAATTTTTGCTCTAATGATTTTGAATTTTGAATTTATATGATGAAGAATTGAGTTGAGAATCTAGATTTTTATTTTATTTTAAAGAAACACTTAGCTTTCACTCATTAAAAAATTGTTAAGCAGAAATAGGTTCAAGATTGAAGGAAAAATTAAATCATTAATGGCTCTAAGATAGAATTGAAATATACTAATTTCAACGGTGAGATTATTCTAGCAAGAAATCTTGACCTTTTGAAACTTTAAAAAAAAAAAATTGTTATAATTGATTTCAGAAATGAATCCTAAAAGTTATTTTTTCAAAAAGATGCTCTAATTGCCCGAAAAATAAGATTGACCATAACTTTTGCATAACAAATCCAAATGGAATGAATCAAAGCTTCCCATGTAAATAAAAATAAAATCTAAATGAAACAAGTTTTAAAAAATTTTAATTTAAAGTTTTTTTGAGGATTTTGTTTTGGCCCACCAAACTAAAATTTGGGGGTTTTGTGCCATAACTTTTGCTCCTGGGCACCGATTGAAATAAAAATTACATTTTCGGAAAGCTACTGTGATTCTCTATCTTCACAAAAGAATTCAAAAAATCACAAAAATATTGAGACCATAGGAGCCTGCCCGAAATCCATTTTGTCCCCTGAGGAGACAATGGGACTTTAGGGGTTAAGGCACCATAACTAAACTCGTGAAATGAAGCTATGCCCAAAATAATAGAACGAAGTCAAGATAAAAATGGTAGAATGTGAAATAAATAATAGGATTTCAAACGCACAAGACTAAAATTGGAGCCCATAGTGTCTTTCTAATTGAGGGAGTTCAAAAGACTTTGAGGGAAGCCGACAAACAATGAAAGCCTTTGAGATTCAACTTATTTACAAACTAAAGGTCACAATTTGGATTTGAATTTGAATACCAAAAAATATGAGATTTGGAAGGGTTTATTTTGCATCTATAGAGGCTTGGATCTCATGTTGGGGTTTATGTATTAACAAATGATTGCTATCAATCAACACCTATTATTAATGAACATGTACATCCACAATTGAGCATAATGACTTTACAATCGCCAAGATTTCTATGACAATTGAATTTTAAAGACTTTAAAACTTCATAGGCTAAGTTTATAATAATTTTTTTAAACTTCATTTTGCAAGTACCTATGACTGTGAATTTTTTGTAATCATTTTTTGGAAATGTAATTATACATTTTCTAGTAGTTGTAAAAATTTCACATTATTTTTGAAGAAATTTAAAAAATACCATGAATTTTCAAATAAAAACAAAACAATTCATGATAAAATGCAATTGATGCTCAAAACTTTTGAAAATCTCTCAAGGTTTATATTATACTAATGAACATCATGGCACCTACATAATTTTTTATTGTGTCAATGGGTAATTGCAAGAAATACTTATTGATTTTGTCATATTTTTACGATGTTCATTTTCTTTTCTTTTTTCTTTTTTCTTTTTTTAAATATAGAAATATAGCCAATCTATATACTTTTAAGAAATTGAAAGCAAAAAGAATTTTCTAAGTAGGAGAACTAAAAAGTTCAAAATCTTAAGGAAATAGGAACTTTGGCATTTTAATTTGTAAAAAATGAAATTTGGGGGCTAGAAATAGTACCAGGGTTGCTAGCATGCGAGCCTGTGAGCGTGAGCTTGTGAGCCCGTGAGCTTGTGAGCGGGAACATTTTTTTGCATAAAAAAAGGTAAGGGACCTATGACCGTGGATTCTTTACATTCAAAAGTTATAGAAATGTGAAGTCATTTAATCCTTAAAGGACAGACTTACAGCCGTGGAAATCATGCATTTTGGTACCATGTGGCATCATCTAATTTAAATAAGCCAAATATACTTATTAGAAGTCAAAATACTCTAGAAGATTTTTCATTTTCATCCCTAATACCGAGGATGAATAATTGTACTTCTATCCTGCATGGAGAGGTTCTTTTTCATTCATTGGACAAAAAACGTCCTTTGTGGCGTTTAAGGGTTTAATAAAATTTGATTTACTTTCAAAAGTAATTGGAAGTGGTTTTGGACAATATATTAATGTATTCATTTCTGATAGACATCATGATATACAAACGTTCTTATGGAAATATCAAACGTCCAAGATGTAGCCATAAAACACACAAATCCAATCAAATTAGAAATCCAATACAATAGTTTGACCCCTGAGATGTGTCAATCTCAAGAGTCTAAGTGGCAGTGGACTCAGTAGCGGAACCTTCAGTAGAAGATGATGATGACTCTGATGTCTCCCTACCCTCTGACGCACTACCATCTATAAACTCTAGAACATTCAAAGCATATGTATCTTTGCGACGTTTTGGATTAGAGCTTCCAAACTCTACAAACGCAGATGCCATCTGCTCGGCATATACGGGAAGATGAAAAGGCTTTTCCGGACTCAAGAGAAGCCTTCGTCTCTTCATAATCTCATTTGCTGATGTCAATCGTTGATGACTACAAACAAAAGTGAAACAATGTTAGACTTGCAAAATATAAGACTGTATTTGGAATTAAAAAAACAAAAACAAAAACTCAAACTTACTTACTGAATGGTGTCTGTCGAGAGAACTTTCGAGGCACAATGGTCATGCCATCCGGATCTTGGGATTCCTGAACTGCTGATGGTGCTTGTGTTGTCTCCACGACCGTGGTAGACTTCTTCATGGGTTCAAGGATGGCTTTGAAAATATCTCCATCCTCCTCCAATGCAACAATATGGCGGCCCGTGCCACGACAAGCAGTAATGGAGGCCCCTAAAATGAACAACTTCATATACATTAATTGAATGATATAATTTGAAACAATACAGATCTAGTCAACATAATTAAATTAAATTTATACCTGTAGCTGCAGTGCAATCTAGAACTACATCTCCTTCGCCTGTTGTTGCTTCCAAGAGGAGTTGAAAAAAAACGGGGGTCCTTTTCGCGAGCCCCACGCCATGGTTTAGGACCGTCCATCGCCAAGTCACTCTCCTTCGTGAAGTTCATCAAAATGTCATCACGTCCAATGTCCAAGCCTGCATTCTTCATAGTCTGTGTGAGTTTGAAAGAGAAATTGGATTTTCTTTTTGTACCGAAATCCTTCACAAGTAGGGTGATTGAAAACTTTTGGGTCTGCAAGAAATCAAACCAAACATATGTAAGAATTTAATGACAAAATGAATGATAAAATGACATCATTTTAAAAAGGAATTCAATTATATTTACCGTAGTTTTGTTGTCCAATGCCGAAGTTAAGTGCAATCTATTCATGCCCAACCACTCTTTCTTCTTCTTCAACATCAGATAAACCTCACACAACCCTAGAATAGAGCTCTTTGAGTCCACGGAAAATGAATGAATAATAATCAAACATCCATGGTCTTGTAGATGCCTTTCTACAAAGACAAATACCGCATGCATTGCCTCGTACTCTGTATCTTCATTCCAATGTGGAATCTCATTTGTTGGCACCGACATTCCAGGCACAGGCAAATTTTCTGGACAGTCAAAAAAGATAAGGTCCACTCCTGGCCTTCGGTTTAGGACACCATCAAAAAATCGAGACTTCCCTGTCAATACCTACGAACATACCGTATTCCACAAAATAAATTATGAACTTACAAAATCATCATGTTGTTCAACCAAAAAAAGATTTTGCAATAACAAATTGAATATATTACCTTTGTCAAGAATTCCATAATCTCAGGATACCACGATGGTTCCTTCGAGCGCATGTCATCTACAAGGTCTACAATAGACATATTGAGGACCAAATCCTCCGTATTGTCTCCCTCATCATCCTGAATCATAAGAGCTTGAGTGCCATGCATAAGGACATCCTCGGTTAGCTGCGACAATGCCTTCCTCTTCAATCCACCTTGAGACCCACCTTGCATCTGCGAGCCTTGGTCGACGGTAGAAGATGCCGGAATTGGGTTCTTGTCATCTACCTTCTTCTTGCCTTTGGCCTTAGCCTTCTCTTCTTTCTCCTTCTCTTTCTCTTGCTCCTTCTCTGCTAACTTCGCAATGCGCTCCGCTTCTTTTTTCTCTTTTGTGATGATGGTAAGTTTCTCCCTAGCTTCCTTTTTCCTGTCATTGTGTTCCCTCCTTGCAATGGCCCTTTTCTTTTGTTTATCACTTAAACCCGCAAACTCATCGACGTCCAAATCAATGGCACCTAAACCCTCAAAAGACTTCCGGTATTGCACCTCAGACGAAGGCGTGAAGGTGATGTGACACTCCAAATACCATCCTCCTCCGCTGAGATGAGCTGTTGTGAACGTACGGAGCTGGTTTAGGGTATACATGCAATCTGCTGAACTTCGATCAAGCCAAGTAGACAAGAACGGAGGAAGATCCTTATCTACAATTGCACCCTTTGAAAGAAGCTCCAACTTGAAATACCTGCGGTTTAATTCAAATGTGTCATTGCATATAAGTTTCAAAGTACATTAGATTAAAAACAAATCAGCACATTCTTTTATGCAACACCAAAAAAAAATTGAGAATTAACCACATAAAGAAGAATTTACTAGTGCATTTTATGGTTGCTATGCGAAAGCAAATAAGCCAAATATTCATTAAAATGAAGAAAACCAAATTAAAAATTCATTTCATGCAAAAAGTTGGGGCTTCACATGGTATCTACAAAACCATAGTTGGATTTTTGTATTTACGTTAAAAACTATCATATTCAAAAATCATTTTGAAACACAATGGTACCAGAAATTGGAGGTGAAGCTAGTAACTCCAAGAGCTTAGTCGGATCCGACTAAGCCGACTGAGGTACCAGATTCACCTCCAATTTCTGGTACCCCTCACTGTTTCAAATAATTTTTTAATTATATGCATAGATTTTTGTAAAAGTGTAGAAGTGTAAAATTGAAATATATACTCTTCATCTCTTATTCAAACAGAAAATAGTATAGAGTTCTATGAACAAACCAAAATAGAACTCTTCGAACCGCTTGGTTTGAGCCTTCATAATTCATGAAGGAGTCACTCTTCTTAAAATAATTTGCTCCCTTCAATTGGGCATGGAACCCGTGATCCCACATCCTCCTCCTCCAACCTTCTATGTAATCCTCGAGGAACTCTGGCCTCTGCGGGACTTCCATGTTGATGGTGATGTTATCATCTTTGATCACGCCATCAAAGTATTCAATAGCTGCATCTTCAATCTAAAAAAGAAGCAACAACAAGGTTATTTATTCAACAAAGTGACATACATGTTCAAAACAAAATTAAAAGTTACTCACATGCATGTTCATAAAGACTATGGAACTTTATTCAATGAAAAATTGCAACTACAAAAAACAATAGAAAAATTAATACAGAATCACTTACCCCAGCATACCAAATGCATTTGTTCAAGAATGGCCCAAGGTGGGTCTCAGATACTGGTTTTGCAGGAAACTTCCTAGCATCGCGGGATGGCGCAGAAGAATTCCACCACTTCAAAAACTTTGTCTTGTGATGAGGAGTGGTGTTGCAAGTAGCAATCATTTGCAGCTTCTCGAGGGTCATCTCCGGGGCTTCGTTATTACAATAGTGCCTTTCAACCTGCATAATTAAAACAACATCATTTCACATTAAAAAAACACCCTAAAAGTAAAAATATGTCAATAAATTATTTCGGATAAAATGCAAATACCTCTTCCAAGAATTCAGGACCATTTGCTGGATTAGCCACCGCGACTAACTTCATCATCTTCATGTACAACTTGTTCGCTTTCTCTTTAGCTCCCATTCTCATAGCATTTGCGATGCCAGCCTTGCTTTTATCGGCCTCTGCAGTTGTCTCACTATACTTCCGTCCTGCCGCATCCGCTGCAAGTGAAATTTCTTGCTGAAAGAAACCAAAGGCTTCTTAATAACTGTATTGTATACTAAATCAACGCAAGTGACCAACATAGCAATGTTCATGAAATTCCAAAATAAGAAACATACCCGAAACATGAAAGCTGTGAATACATCAGCTGGCATCAAGTACCAAGTTTTCCTAGTACTGGAGGCCATACATTTCTTCACCTCTGACGGCCTCAACATCTCCAAAAACTTTGGCAAAAGTAAAAGACCATACTTCTGCACACGATGCAATCTGTGGACCAAGTTGGTCTTCACATGAGAGTCTTCCGTCGATCTGAATTTCAAAAATTAGAATTAGAATTTCATTTTCCTACTTCTCTCTTGAAAAAAAAGGCTAAATCTAATTAAAACAATAAAACATGTACTACCAAAATACGTATGATACCAGTCACTTACTTGTTTATATCATGCATGACTTCCATGGCCAGTTCAATTCTTCCTTTTGTATCAAGAACAATGCAATCTACTGCAATATGCCATGCCTCGTCTGCTGGATAGAGTCTAGAAATGTGACTCATCCATGCTAGCAGACGGTGGTTTCCATCACAAACAAAAAACTTTGCCCTCCTCAAAAAATGCAATGTCTCGTGTGAATTAACATGATCCATGAACTCGTTGTTTGCTTTTTGCCAAACCGACCTCCAATTGCGCATTTCTTCCTCTGTAAATTCCATGCTTTCACCTGCCTCATTTGTAGTGGAAACATAGAAGGTAGCAGATTCTGGTCGATACCCTTGAGAAAATTCTTGCTCCAGCTTCTTCACATCAAAAGACAAGGTAGGTCGTACCATGGGCATGGACACCAATCTGCACAAGGGGATAAAAAAACGGAAAAGTTTTTCTGGTTTCACTCTTAACGAAGCAATTGTGGCAACTGAATCGACCTTCTGTAATAGGCGGAGCTCATCTTCAAGAAGCTCCTTCTCTTCATCATCAATGCCGTCCTCTTCCATATGACCTCCTTCGTCTTCTTCCTCAATTTCAGGCTGAGTGGTGTCATCTGTCCCTGGAGTCTTTATAATCCCCTCCAACTGTGTTTCCTTTATTGGAGAATCCTCCATCTGCAATGACAAACCAAATAAACTCAAAATTCTAATTTAATGAAATCATAAGAGATTATAAACTTCTGAATTGATGATAAATGTAAACATAAAACTTTAATGCCAATGACATGTTGTACTACAACGGTTTGATTAAAATAAATAGTTAATCAAATAACCACCCTCAGTGGGCTTTACAAAAATAGTTAATGATCTACCAACTCTCATAGGATGTAAACCGGATCAAAGGGCCATCAACATCCACGTCCTCATCTGAGCTATAATGGAGTAATACCACTCTAGGACCATTCACAAGTGCGCTAGTTGTATTGTCCCCAGTTTCTTCAAAATTGGGACTAGTAACAGTAACAAAAGGCTCCTCTTCTGAGCTATATTCAGTCTCTGAGCTCTCATCAGAGAATACCGGTTTCTTTCCTTTCCGGAAACGCTGGTGGTCTGAGAAACGACTAGCTAATGGCTCTTTCTCAAACTCATCTGCTGCATGATCGGCAGCATCCATAATATCATTGAAGCTTACCAAGTCTTCTTCATCAGCATCATCATCTGAAATGTTGATGTTGGAAGGAGAAGGAAGCATTTCCATTGGCTGAGATGGGCCGACAATATCTGCTACCGTGATAATGTCCTGCTGCACTGTGGAGGCTGATGTTTGTCCTTTTTTTCCTCGTTTTACTTGGACCTGCATGAGAAAACAATAATAATTTAGTAAGTATACAATTGATCTAAAAGTAAAGAAGTGATTTCATTTGACATATGTTATTATAAAAATGATTATTAGAATCTATAAAAGAAAATTAATCTCAAAGAATCAACCAAAAGTGCAAAAAGAAGAAGTTTAGGTGGAAATGGGCCCAAGTGTTTTAATGAATGCTTTTAAAGCTAATTACCTTAAGCTTACACAACCCTACACAAAGATAGTTGTGTAAGCAAGAAAAGCCATGAAAAAAGAGTTTAAAGTATTATTGTACTTATTGGGTGTAACCATTTTTTGGAGGTGAAGCTAGTGCTCTGAAGACCCTAGTCGGATCCGACTAGGGTCTAGAGAGCACTAGCTTCACCTCCAAAAAATGGTTACACCCACTTGTAAAAAATATTCGTATGAATATATTAAATACATGTCATTATTATTCAGACCGCATATCCAATCAATTTAAATGTGTTCATTAAAAATGCACGTTTGTTTAGTTAAATATTATTTTCATATTTTGTTGTTGAACTTCAAATACTACATATTTAAGTAAAACATGACCCTCAAACAAAAATTACGGAAGACCCAAGTCAAATTATCATTGCAAAATTACAGCTTGTATCACTGTTCATTATATATTATATTCAAATTCTTTTAAAGAAAGATGTTACTAAAACTTTTTAGTCTTTCACATCAAAATAAAGAGAACTATTTAAAATTCTAAGATAGATCCTCATTCTAGTACCAGTTTAGAGGGGGTGAAGGAGATCCTCACCAAGCCCTAGTCGGATCCGACTAGGGTTTTATGAGGATCTCCTTCACCCCCCCTAAATCAGTACTAGCACGGGGACATGAGCTTCAGTTATGTATTGCTATCATTCATTAATTTAATTGTCAGTCTCTGAACACATCTAACCCTTTTTCAACCTTATTTATGACCAACTAGAAGATCAATTAATATGACTAAAACTAGACTTCTGAGCACCAACGTCACCAACTTCTTGGACAATCAACCACTAACATTTTCCACCTCATCTTCAACACATTGCAAGGACCTCTGTAAATTAAATAAACAAGCTAAAAAAGAAACTATATGGGTGTAAACATTGAAATAGTAAATCAACTCCAGTTTGTCCTTGTGGAAAATGAGGACCTAAACACCCAATAAATAAAGCAGGTAGTGTTAATATTATTAAACTAAATAACATTTTAATATGTGATCCTCTAGGAAATAAATATTTTTCATTTCTAAATTATTATAAATTATTATCTTCGTCTATTTCAGAATATTTATCAAATTTATTGTTCAATTTTTTTGAAATGAATTCTAAGTTTTGATTATATAATTGTAAGTCTCCCCATATTGGTATAGAGCGGGACCCAATAACCTACAATAAAACCCGGAAAATTATACGGGTAAATCTCTAAAGATTTATACAACACTTGCAAACCCTACCCGCATTGAAGTTCCTATGGTCAAATTCCACCAATGTGAGTATCGCATCTGTGAAAGCCTCTGATATGTTGCAATGTCTATACAATGCGTACTTCTGTAATTTTTTCATGGGCGCTCAGGGTTTGAAGGCTAGATATGCACTCTGTTTCTATTGACTATGCACTTCAATCAATTCTATGTATGGCATGAAAGACTAGAAGCAGTGTTGATTAATGTGGGCTACTCATTAAGGTATCAATTTTTGGGGGTGAAGCAGAGCTTCACCCCCAAAAATTGATACCTTAACGAGTACCGCCTCGACGAGTACCGCCTCGACGAGTGCCGACTGCATGGAGACTCAAGCTGACTGCATGGCCGACTGTAAAAACAAATGCCGACTGCAAGGAGACTCAAGCTGACTGCACAACTGACTGTAAAAGACTCAATGCCAACTGCTAGGCTGACTGTAAAAGACTCAAGGCCGACTCCAAGGCCCAACTGTACAAATATTCAAGGCCGATTGTAAAAAGACTCAAGGCTGACTGTAAAAATACTCAAGGCCGACTGCAGGGCTCACTGTAAAAAGACTCAAGGCCGACTTTAAAAATACTCAAGGCCGACTCAAGGCCGACTGTAAAAATACTCAATGCCGACTGCGAGGCCGACTGTAAAAAGACTCAAGGTCGACTCAAGGCCGACTGTAAAAAGACTCATGCCGACTCAAGGCCGACTGTAAAAGGACTCAAGGTCGACTCAAGGCCGACTTAAAAAATACTCAAGGCCGACTCAAGGCCGACTGTAAAAATACTCAAGGCCGACTGCATGGAGACTCAATCTAACTACGCTCGAATTGCCGACTGCAAAGAGACTCAATGCGAACTGGAAACACCGAAGTGGAATCTGAAGCAATGCACTGTCACTCAAGAAAAACGGACAAGCGGACAGGAAACTCACGTCGAGGACCCATTTTGGGGGGTGAAGCAGAGCTTCACCCCCAAAAATGGGTACCTTAAGAAGTACCGCCTCGACGAGTACTGACTGCATGGAGACTCAAGTTGACTGCATGGCCGACTATAAAAAGACTCAAGGCCGACTACAAGGCCGACTGTAAAAGACTCAAGGCCGACTGCTAGGCCGACTGTAAAAAGACTCAAGGCCGATTGCAAGTCCGACTGTAAAAAGACTCAATGCCGACTGCATGGCCGACTGTAAAAAGACTCAATGCCGACTGCATGGCCGACTGTAGAAATACTCAAGGCCGACTGCAAGGCCGACTATAAAAAGATTCAATGCCGACTCAAGGTCGACTGTAAAAAAACTCATGCCGACTCAAGGCCGACTGTAAAAAGACTCAATGCCGACTGCATGGCCGACTGTAAAAAGACTCAATGCCGACTGCATGGCCGACTGTAAAAAGACTCAAGGCCGACTGTAAAAAGACTCATGCCGACTCAAGGCCGACTGTAAAAGGACTCAAGGCCGACTCAAGGCCGACTGTAAAAATACTCAAGGCCGACTGCGAGGCCGACTGTAAAAATACTCAAGGCCGACTGCATGGAGACTCAATCTAACTACGCTCGAATTGCCGACTGCAAAGAGACTCAATACGAACTAGAAACACCGAAGTGGAATCTGAAGCAATGCACCGTCACTCAAGAAAAAACGGACAAGTGGACAGGAAACTCACGTCGAGGACCCAGACCGTGCTGCAGAAAATATTGCGGTTTAAAAGGCAAGCAGGACGATGAAGTTCTAGCCATCACTGAATGACTTGCATGAAAAAAACTTTCACCTGTTTGCTTGGACGCTCTTCGTGGTGTCCAGAATCTTGTGAGTCATCCTCTTGAAGTAGACGATGCCTAGCACTGCGCCTCGTCATTGTACCCTGCATGAAGAATGCTTGCAAGTTAAAATTTTACAAACACCGACGAGGCAACACATAGCAAAGAAGATGAATAGCCAAGGCCTTGCTCGCTAGACTTTGAGCAGCCAAGTTGCAGCCGGCCAGCCGCCATTATTTCCGGCTCCTTCATTATCTTCCTTCTCTGCAAACCGACAGGTTAGTAGATTTTTAAGATTTCAACAAGATAAGGTAAGAATTTCCTCCCTTGCATGCGGCATTTGTTAATTCCCGAATTTCTGAATCCGTCAATTTTCTGACACTGCAGCTGTAGTGAGCTGTCGTTTTGAAGTAGAAGACCCCGAAACTAAATGCAGAAACTGACATTGCTGTTGAGCGTTCAATCTGATCACGAATCTGCCTTCCTGAAACACGAATCTACCGTCATGAAACATCTCGCAGCGGGTGAGCGGAGGTGCCCGGAAAACAAGAAATCTGGCCCCCTTGGTTCGATCCGCGTGCTTGAATGCACGCCATGACCTCCAGAAAATTACCTTACTTGTTACGGTATTGATCAACGTTTGCTTGATTCAAAACATTCGGGCCTCATGATTTACCTTGTGGGGAATTAAGTGTTTTCTGTTTTCTGGGCACCTCCGCCCGCCTCAAACGTTGTCCATCTATTGATATTCCGACGTTGGATCCTGGGGTACGGACAGATGGAGCTATAGTTGAGAAAATACTGGATCGTCTAATACACCCACTCGTGTTCTCAGTTCTGCCTGATTGGATGAGCTTGTGACAATTTCCGCTCTAGGCTGATAACTGATAACTGATTGTATTTTTATTTGACTCAAAACTAATACATCCATGATGAATTACACTAATTACAGAAATTGAGCATACTTATTCTTATTAATTATGAATTGTTCATATTGGATCTAATTAGGATGTGAAATAGGATTCCAACATAATTCAGTGTGAATTATTTGGATACTATATGAATGAGTCTTGAAATTTCAAATTTCGAAGTCTTTATCAAAAAATTAAAGAATTGTTAAGTACTAGAAATAGGTACACCATAGAAGCAAAATGTACATTGTTAACTGCTCTAAGGTAAAATTGAAACACAGTGATCAAAATAGTGAGATTGTTTTAGCACAAAAATAAACATTGCAAAACTTCTTCTTTTTGAAATTTGTAAAAACTGACCTCAAAAAATAATCTAATCGACTATTTAAAAAGAAATATGCAATGATTGTCTACTAAGAAATAAGCTCCATGATAATGATTACTCCTACATAACTAAATCCAAATGGAATGAATCAATGGTTCAACTGTTGACAAAACTGAAATGTATGAGTAAAAAAATGTTTTTCAAGTTTTCCTTGGGTTTAGGAGTTGGTCTCTACACTAGATTTCGGACTTAGGGTGGCATAATTTTTGCTCCCAATCACCAACTAGTATATGAACCACATTCTCACACAAATAATAAATTATACTAATTTCAAAAACATTATGGAAACCATGTCAAAATTAAGGTCATATAAGTCCACGCAATATCTTGAGTGTCTTTTGAGGGGACTTTGACCTTAAGGGTTACTAAGAATAAATAAGTTGCAACACTGAGTTGTACGATTATATTGGTCACACCATGTACACCTATCCAATTTGCCACATTGAATTTATGACTTTCGCCCCAACAAATTGGAATGAAGCCAAAATGAATTTTGTTTACACTATATAATTTTTTAGAAACCTCAAATAAAAACACCATGTGTATAAAAACTATGAGAACGAAGATATGGTTTTTGATCATAAAATATAACATACAAAAATAATAGAGTTTCCAAAATTCATTTGAACATTACAAATTACAATACCTATGTTAAAAAATGTGGAAGAATGAAGGATAAATAATCTAATAGTCTATTGTAATACTCATAGTGATCCTAGGAATTCAAGGAATGCATGTTATTCAACAGTTCCCAGCATATTATAATTTAATAAATATTTTGGCATGCTATATTCAGTATCCCTTAGAACATGACAGTTCAACATTGAGGATTCATTTCTTATGATATGTGGATAATAATCAAAAATTGAAGTTTCTACAAATCTTAGTGGAATTAGTACTAATTTTAGAATGCAAGTATGAATGTTGTAAAACAAATGCCTGAAGTTCAAAGTATGACTGTACAGGATGTTAGACTTGTAATATCCACTGAACTTGCAATACATAGACTATGATGAAGATGAACTACATTGAAACATAGGAAAAGGTTTGAAACATTCTTACAATTGCAGCAACTTCGGATACAACTTCATTTTGTTCTCCGATCGTGTCCTCCGACATTTCTTTCACTGCATGACGGACTTGTTGTACACCTTCATCCTCGCCACCACTCCCAACGGTTTTGAATTGTAAAACTTTGCGCAGCTCTCCAGCAGTTGCCCCACCTGTCTTTGACATGATTTTCCTTCCTCGACTCATCCTAGATCTCCTAAGTGCCTTTCGAGATGAATAGAACAAAGAACTAGGCCTCTTCCTTCTCTTTCTATACTGCAAACTAGAAGTTGGAGCGTCCCAAGTCTCAACTAGCATGAGTTCAGAGTCTACTACATGAAAGTGTATGCTTTTGACTTCACACGATCTTCACACAAAAACAAATAGAAATGACTCTAGCTTACAACACTTGCTTGTACTTAAGCTATGGAAGCTTGAACACTCAAGCTTTGGATGTCACGTCAAAGAGTAAAGTGATGTCAGAATCCTAAATAACATTGAAAGCTGTTTTAGAAAATAGATTGTTGAACATGCTGTCAGTATTTAAGATATGAATCGGGGGAATTCCTAAATGGCTCTGACACTTTGCTTTCATTGACTCCTACATAATAATACAAGAATGTATTTGAAATGCCTTTTATGCGCCGGCATCTCAAGTTCATAAACATAAATGAACCGTGACAACGCCGCTTATTGGCATTCATGTATTTTCTAGAATATGGTGATGAAAAAAACGTGGGCGACGGTTGCACAACCTTCTCCACCTACACCATCAATGACCAACATTAAATTTTCATAATGCTCATATCTTGCATCATTGGTAGTGCCATCAGTATTAAAAGTAAGAATCGTGGGAATCCCTAAATGGCTCTGACACCTTGCTTTTCTCATACAAAATAATAAGGGAATCTATTTGAAAGGCCTTTCATGCGCCAGCATCTCAGGTTCATAAACATGAACGAACCCTGACAACGCCGCCTATTGGCATTTTTTTCATTTCTAAAATCTAGTTATAGAGAAGACGTGTATAGCAGCTGCAGAAATGTCTCCATCTACACCATCAATGACCAACCCTAAACTTTCTATTCTATTTATGTCTTGTATTATTGATATTGGCATCCCTTCATATACTCAAAGAAGGTGTGTTTCCCTCATTCCATACGCTGGATTGTTTATTCCTCCTTGTAGTACTTCATATATGTATTACAACCATGGCTTGTATCAGAGTTGATGGTCACAAGGTTCCACTTGTTTTTCCAGTAGATGAAGGAGGTAGGGCTAGAGTCTTGAATCACCTCCTTCATGTTCGCTTTAAATTTGTAGAGTCATCTATCTATGTAGAAGAAGAAAGGAGGTCCGAATCCGGTGAGTTGCAATAATCCATTCCCATTGTCAAGTCCGTTGAAGAAGAAGGTCATTGCTGGTACCTTCCTGTAGGAAATTATAGAGCCTATGGACTTCCTTTGTCCATGCTAGGTGCCTCCACCGAGATTATTAGTCGTCACTCAGATAATTCTACAGTGGATATGTCATACATAGTTCACACAGTTTCATCTAGCCCACCTCGCAAAGTGTTTACGGTGCTACCAAGTACTGGCATTCTTCGGAAAGTGAAAGTCGAGAAGCTAGATTCAATCATAGAGTTGTCTAGTGAATCGGAAGGAGAGTCCCTTGATTTGACACTTGTGAAACAACAATGCGCAGTTGCATCCAAGTCAAATGAGATCTCAGTGGATAACCTATTACTTTTGAAAACTCCATGTAATAGTCTTGCGCAATCGTCACTTGTACGTCCACCTTTGCATCCTACTCCAAGTGACCGCGTAAGCATTATGGAGTGTTTGAAGAGACTAGCTGTTGTTCAACATTCTCGAAATGAGTTGTCAACAATGGATTTGAACGTCATCAAGCACCATCCTGTACAGTATTTGCCTGCTGTTTTCAATGGAGATATTGTCTTTGAGTTGCCTCCGTGTCGATCTTCTTCAGCTTCATCAGCCGCACGCAATTTGGAGGGAATGGACAAGCGATACGACGGACACCCGTGGTGCAAGGTAGTGACTACTAACATACACAATACTGACAACTTAAAGTTTTGTAAGTCATACTGCGCTAGTCACCTCACTTGTGAAAATTCGCACTGTGATTACTTGAAGAGAGGTAGTACGAAAAATGAAACAGAGTGGACAGGGTATACAATGTTCCCTTTTGTCGTAGGAAATAGTCCCCCAAAAGATTCTACTCTAGTTTGCAAAATCTGCAAAGTCACACCTAGGTGTCTTAGTACATGTGAGGCTAGAATTTACTACTGCTACAGTGAGAATTCAAAAATGAGTAGAGCAGCTATTCACTTTGGAGATTACAATCATCCAGTGGCAAAGGGCATGTATAGAGATTCAACAGAAAAAATTTGTGATTTCATCGTAGAGCAAGTGGCAAAAACACCAATGGCCACTAATTCCGCCATTGCTCTATCTGCTAGCAAAGACTTTCTAACTGATTATTTGTTTCATGACAAAGAGGGAGAGAAACAAATGTTGAGGGGTGAAGAACTAGAGGAGGTAATGGATCGTTTCCAGTATCTGAGTAGTCCAAACATCCAAAATGTAATCTCTTCATTTCGCTCAAGCAACCGAGGGGGGGTTATTGACAACATAATGACTATGAAGAAGGAGTCGAAGTTTGAATTTATACACGAGAGCGTCTTTCCAGGCCAAGGCAAAGAAAAGGTGTACGTCTTCAAGATGCTCACGGAAGGACGTGGTAGTGGAGTGAACCTCGTGCAACGCATGCAACCCGGAGGTGATCTTGAAAATGCATGGATGATGTTTGACCATTTCAAGCGTGTGAAGGAGTGGACCACGATGGCTTGCCACGTGTATGATCCGGAGTACAAGAAGGTCATGACTATTTCAACATGTGATATGCAATCTGAAGATACAGAGATCCAAATGTTGTTTTGGAGGTGCTTGAATGATGTGATGTCACGGAACGGTGTAGATCACCCAAACTTTAAGGGGTTCATGGTAGATAGCACTATGGCCAATTGGAATGCAGTGCGAATTGTCTACGGCAGCGGCTCACCCAATGAAAAGATGGAGAATCGTGAGAGGACATGTTTGTTGCATTGGACTACTTCTCTTCATAAGCACACACAAAAGCACATCAAAGATGTATTTCAGCATCAACACAACAAAATGTGCAAACAATACAAAGATTCTGAGACTATGGAGCAGGCCGAGACCCGTTGCCTTGCAATTCGGTCATGGTGGTTATCATCAGGGGCTGCAAGTGAAGAAGCACTTCATCACTTGGACCACTGGTTGGCATTTTGGCATTTTCGCTACCGCCAGTGGGGCGGTTTCATGCAAATGGTAAGTGGTCTTTAAATTAGGACATGTATATTGTTTTTAAACATCGATAAATGTGTTGAGTGAAATTAAAGAATTGAAGTTAGGATTCCATGTATCCATTTTATAAACCACATTTAGAGTTATCAGAAATCAGAACTTTTGTCAATTTTTTTTTAAAATTGCAAGGAATCGGTAGAAGGTACCTGAAAGAGGAGGTGAAGCTGGAACCACTTAGGCATTAGTCGGATCCGACTAGTGTTTTTGTGGTACTAGCTTGACCTCCTATTTTTGAGAGGTTGAAGTAAATGATTAAAAATAATGGGAATGGAATTGTTTAGTTATATGTAATAGAAAGGAGGGCATTTTTAGCAGTGAATGTTTATTTGGAGACATAGTAATTTTAAATTATGTTTTGGGGAATATCTTTCATTTTTTTGAAGTTGTCTTAACCTCTAACATTTATGAATGTTGAAAAATAGTTTTCGGTTTGAAGGAACATATTTCACATGGTAACTGATGTATAATTTTGTTGGATCTTGTAGGGATTGAGTTTGGAGGAGATGGCCGACATGCCTTCGTGCAATTTGTCAGAAACTATTCACAACAAGTGGCTTCAAATGTCTGGGAATCGGGGAAATAATTTGTTTGACGCCACTTGCGATGATAGCATCTGGGCATGGATGCAAATGACTAATTATCATGCATATTTGAGAGGTCATGCATGTAGATCTGGCCCATCAAAAGGTGAATTGAGATTGAGAGCAGCCAGACGAAGCGGAGATCCAAAGAAAATTGCAGAAGCGTTGAATACACTTCCTGGATCAGAAGGTGTTGGAACTCGAGTACCGCATTTGGAAGGAGAGGAGATTTTTGGAAGCACTAAGAGGAAATTGGACGTGCCTATTGGTGATGCAGGAGACTCACATTGACCTGATAAGGTGAATTTTTTGCAACCACGTGTTCGAACAAGATCAAAGTCGACTTCTCTAGAGTCTTCTGAGGAGAAAAGTAGAGAAATTGCAACAAACAACTTTCAGCATGTCCCTATTGCATTTGAAAGTGATTGTAACACGTCAAAGTGGCACATTGCACGAATTAGCCACAAATCAAATGCAAAATGTCAAGCTTAGCAACGGGGTTCAAACATGAAGTGTACGGCAAAAATATCAAAGGGACAGAAGGGAACTCCAGCTCCCACCTATCGCGGAAGAAAAGAAGATTACGAAAGTAAACATGAGGTTGTGGTGGACTTTTGGTTCTGCTGGGATGACATTGAACGATGTGTGAAAAGCACAAAGCGGAAGTGGGTCATTGATTGGCCAGAGGTGCCTGAGATTTGGCCTATTTTGACTGGGACTCATCTTAATAGGGATGAAACTTTGCTACTGCAGCATGCGGGCTTCCGTCTTCAAGAAAGCCCTACATTATCACCGCGTCGACTTTTCAGCATGTCAAAATTATTCAAAAACGTTCTCTATGATCAACCGCCGCCACCAAATCCGACTCAATATCCAACGGTTCGGAACAATCGCCCCATACGTCGAATTGCAAATGTCCCAACACCCAAACAGAGGAACAAGTGGGAGAGCGCAAGCAATGTTAGAGGACAAATTGTAGGAGTGACATTGCTTCCCTTTCCAGGCCTAGGTGCAATAGTGTCGCTGGAGACAGGGGCAGACACTAACAAAAATGTGTATCGAATTACAGTGGGTATGTATCCCACATGCACATGTCCGGACTTCGTTAACATGGTTGTTTCCGCAATCGGAGGTTGCCAGCAATACGTAAATTGCAAGCACTTGTATTATTTGCTTAGGTACTTTTGCAAGATGGATGTCCATGATGATGTATTCATTCATGCACCAAGTTACAGCTTCAATGAATTGAAGTTACTTCTAGTTCGAGCAGGGATCATTACAGTCTTGGAATAGAGGAATGAACATTTTGTTGGATACTTTATTTATAATGTATTAATTTACATTTATTTACAATTGGAATGAAATTGAAGAACATTTTTGTCTTTTTTTTTCATTTATCTTCTAATTCTGATTTTATCTTTGTTATTTTTTTAAATTTTTTTGGTAAGCCAAATTTTGTTTCCATCTTTTTTGTTGTTTATTTAATTTTCTTATATTATATTTTTCCTTCTTTTTTCTTTATTTCTATTTCAAATTTTGACCATTTTTTGACCATTGACATTGGAAAATGAAAATTGGAAGACCTGAAAAAAATTAATTTAAATCCAGAGTTATAGGATTAGCGGTCATAGGTACCTGTAACTTACTAAATATAGCATTTTTTTGGTTAAATTAAATTTTTTTCATTTGAAAATTTTTTAGGGGGATTTTTAATTCTTTTTAAGTTTTCGAGGCTCACAAGCTCACAAGCTCCACGCTCGCAGCTCACAAGCTCGTTGCTCTAGGCTCGCACGCTAGCGTCGTTGGAAATAGTACCAGTACTATAAATCCCCCAATTTGCAAGTGTAGTACAAAATTGGGGCTATTGTTATATAATAAAATATTTTTGAAAAATTAAAATTTTTAATTTAAGGTGTATGTAGTCACAAGTACTTCATCTATGAATCTTGAGTCATTTGGAGCCATAACACAAAGGTTATCGTCCAAAAACAAATCAACATGCAACGCATCAAAAAAAAACAAGTGTTTCTTACAATTGTCTCATTTTTTAAAATTAGAAAACCATCACTCCATAGGTGCAAATTCATTTCTCCAAATTGCTAGTCAATATTTCAGAAAAATTCTATATTTTAAGTAGGATTACAAATGAATAGCAAAAGGATATCAATGAAAAGTTGATTTCCAATAGAATCTAATGCTTTAGGGGGGCCTCCAATATCCAAGTGAAAATTTCCATAACCAAGGGCTCTCAACCCCAATATAGGGCTGCAAAACCTTTAATCAAGTGTTATTGGTAGCAGGGAAATAGTGAAGCCCTATTATTTTTCAAAAAATTGAATTCATCTCTTTAAGTATTCCTTAAAATAATTTGCTTTTTTCCTAATATTTTTTGGAATATATTTTCTGAAAAATTCGACTTTAGACTCTAAGCTTTTTTTTGGCACATCCGTTGTTTGGCTATAGAATGACCAGTTCAATGATCACATTGGAAGAATTATGGGCAAGCAAATTTTATACAACCAGTATTTTCAATCAATAAAAAGTATTGTATGTATTGCTTATGGAAGAAAAAAGAAAAAAAAGGAGAATGTATATGACCTTAAAGGGCACTTCACACTATGGCTAACCAAGTTGAAAGGCTATATCCAAACTATGGTCGAGAGTCCAACAAATTGGGCTCTTTAATAGGCATTTCTCCGAAGGCCAAGTCCAAAGTCCAAATCCATATTATTCAACTTCTATCCTTTTCTCTCCACAAATAACAAATAACAAATAACAAATAACAAATTATTTGTAGATCATATCTTTACATTTTGATCAATTAGTATACAAATCAATATTTTTTTAATAAAATCTGAAGACAAAAGCTGAAACTCATTCTAAATTTGATTGTAGATTGAATATTTATGATTTTTACAATAATTTTTTCCTTAGATAATTTCAAAATATTAATCTCAATTTATAGTGATTTTTATTTTACTCTTTTATTCAAGTAGTTTTTGAAAGGTCATTTTTTGAATTGAAAAAGTTATTTTTTAAGACTAGACCTACTAATATTCTTTAAATTATAGAATATTTGTAAATCAAAGTCTTTAGAATCAATTCCTTACAAATGTTAAAGAAATAACACAAGAATCTTCCAAAAATCAATGGATAAAAGAATGCATTTTCATGTGCTTGGAATGTATTTGCTTTAATTCGTCCATTGTTCAAAATTTGAATGTTTGATCCTTAAAGGATTAAAGGCTAGTCAATTTTTTACTTTAACAAACAACAAGAATGGCTATTTCTCTTATCTATATTGATTGTTGAAATAAGAGCCTCAACAATTTTCTATTTCAAGTGATATGAACACTAGCATCCATTATAAGGGACTACATGTAGAAAAAATTTGGAGGCTATGAATAGAATTTAGTAGTGTTAGTAAGTAGTTTTTTTTTAAAAGTATCCTCCAAAATGTAATTAAATTATTCCCATATTTAATTACAATTAGCTGACTCTTGATTATTTAGATTTTGGTTTTATAACCAACCTATGTGATGGCTTCAGTGATCTAGGGAGCTTCCACTTTGAGAAGTTATAGTAATTACATATTTTATCCCATTTTTTTTAAACTCAAGATTTTCAATTGTTAATACTATTTCAATGTTGTAGAGAATCACCTACAAAATTATATATTGAAGAACATTGGATCTATTCATAAAGATTAAATTTTTTTCATTAATAGTCTTTGTGGCTCTACAACATTGAAATAGCTATATAGGTGCAACAATGTAGACTAACTTTAGACTATTTGTAATGAATGTATAATGTCTAAATCTTTTGGGACAAGACTATTTGCAACGTCTTCTAGTAGGTAGTTAGAGGTTGAAGTATTGATCATCTCTAGCATAGGATTGGTTGTAGAATCTTTCATTTCTTGAATTAAAATTTGTATGTGTTCAAAGGATAGATGCTTCCAATCATCATTCAAGTTGAATGTTACTTTGACTATTGGTAAGCTTGAGATGATGATAGTTTGCCAAAAAGTATTGGCCTTAACATCTCTCATGCTTGTGTCTTGGTTAATGTACTTTATATTGCACTATAGTCAATGTCATAGATATTGATAAAGATCTTGAGTCAAATTTTAGTCCTTGAGACCATCATCACTTTAAATAATAAATTAAAAAATTAATATTACAAATAGAAAAAAACATATGTGCACTACAAAACGAAAATGTCCCTTAACGAGCCTATAAAAATTATTTTATTATTTTAAAATTGAATTTATTTTTTTGTTTTTTTATTTTTATAATTTTTATTTTTCCATTTCTCTACTTTCATTTCTACAAACAATACATACATATATAAATATACATATACATGCATACATACACAATTTTTTGGATTAACTTTAGAAAATAAACAATGAAGTCATCTATTGGACACTTTTATGCCACATTTAACTACTTTGGGACTATTCAATGAATTTTGGACTAAACATCCAAAGATCACAAGATAATAACATTGTGAGATCTCCCAATATTTGTATAGATCTCTTGATGTTTCTACTGATCTTTCAATGTTTCTATTGATCTCTCAATGTTTTAGATTATTTCCTGATGACCATCGTAAGCTCTTCCAGTGACGACTATTAATTCTAGACTTTAAAAAGTCCAGAAGTAGTTAAATATGGCATTTTTGGTCCTCAACATTCTTCCAGGATTAAGGAACATTCTATACATATCTCCAATCAAAATATTTTTAAGAAAAAAGATACGTAACATATAGTCAAAAGCCCTAATAGCTTCTTATTAGAATGCAAATGGGGCTAGTAGATGTAAATGGTCCCACCTTAATCCCTCTATCATATTGTAGAAGTATTAAAATTTTTAAGGATGCAAAGATGCAAGGATCACATTAAAAAAAGGAGCAAGAATTGCAATAGAACTCGGGACCATTTTGGATTTGTCTTAGGTAGTCTATCCTAAAAGCACCCATGCTCTAAAAGCAATCAAGACACAAAGGTACATTTTGTTTCTTCAAGGTACCAACAATTTACTAGTACATTTCAGGAGGTGGTCACTTTAGTGATCATTGCATTTCAACTTCAAAAATTTGCAACTAATTCCATGAAGGTTCAAAAAATATGAAACAACTTGGATTAGATGTCAATTCCATTTTTCTTTAGAAATTTACTAAAAATTATTTTTAGGAGTTTTGCTTACTTCTAAAGGTAGATCATTTAAGAGGAGAATACCTTACCATATTTCAAGAGTCATATGGGAAGTGTCCAAATAAAATTTCCACATCATATTTCAAAAGGTCAATGTCACCTTGTACCAATCACAAGATGACATTAGGCACTTTTTTACACAAATAACTTACTTTATGCCAAATTTGACCTTTACGTAGGTTTCTAACTCTGACAATCAAGAATTAATTTTCTCCAAAATTAGAGTTGCTAGTTGCATTGAGGATGTTCCAAATTAAAAAGAAAACCCCGTGACTACAGAACTGGTTTTCAACAGTGGCAAACTACTGGTAATCAAATTTTGCAACTTTGTCTCAATTTCACATTTGTTTGGAAGCATTTTTGTGAAGACATCTTCCCATTTGTTTTGGAGTTTATAACCTTCTGAGGTATCAATGCAAGCAAACAACTTGATACCCCAAGTATAGTTTTGTTAGTTGAGTCATTATAGTTACATCCATAAAATATACATTCGGACCGCAAACTATGTCCAACTATGAGTGGCTATTTGTACACCCTTGGTAAATAGACAAGCACAACCAAGTTCTAGTTTCTAAGTGAAATTTTGTCCTAAAGGGTGCCTAGGCATGGTCTATTGTGCCTTCCAAGCAACAAATATTTTCTAATGCCTAATGCCCTAATGTCTCAAATAACCCATGTAGTCTCCGCTAATTGCAAGAAACAAGCCCAATGGATGAATGGATGAATGACTATGGCCATGGTGGATTCCTAGTGTAAAGGATTTTAGCTTAGGACCAAAAGCGTGAGGTCATAAATTAGGTCATGCCCTTTCATAAAACAGAAATTTCAAATGAATCAGATCTTCCTATCAAAAGTTATTGGTGGATGAAGTTTGATCGCTAAATGGTGTGTTAAACTTCATCTACTCTTTCCTTAGACTTCTAATTGTAATTTAACTTGGGATTTTGGCTATCCGTCTAAGGTCACAAAAACCACCTAAAACATGGGTTTGGACTCAACTGGATTGTCCTAACAGAGTTCATCCATCCCACTTCCCAAACTTCATCCCTTAACAATACGTGGAGTTTAACTTGGTTTTCACAGGTAAAACTATTTTTGGATTCCTTGAGAGCTAACCTATGGAATGATATCCTAATATTTCTATTTGGTTGTCTTCAAAAGATTCTATCCTACATCCTATCTCATTTTTAGAGCTTGAGATTCTTTTTGTCAATTTATTAATTCTAGATTTTGGTACTTGGTCTCTTGTAGAGGTTAAAATTATCCACCCAAAATGCTAAAGCACTTAAGATTTGGACCTTCCTAGTGAAAGTGATAGGCGGCTGAAGTTTGACCGCGAATCGGCTAAACTTGATCCACTATTTTCTATCAATGAACAACTTGGAATTGACTTTTCTTTTCACTTTGACCTCTAGATTCTTACCCATAACCAGATTTATGTACTTATTCTTTCTGGATGAAATTGACTAACTTTCATCCAACCTAGCTCCTAAACTTCATCCACTAATATCTTACTTGTTATAAGTCGATTTTGGATGTATCTTATCTTTACGGAACCCTCTAGACCTCTGCTTTATGGTTTTATGACTAAACTTGGCCTAACTTCCTATCTTGATGGTGCAACTTACTACTAGGCCTTGGTCCTAATCGATAATCGACTCATTAATTAAGACAAACTAGAATGATGGAAAGGGAGTTAACAGCCTACCTCAACTTGGAGCTCTATGATTAAGTGGTCAAGACTTTCTTCCAACATTTCTCTAACCATCATCCCGCCTCCGTGGAATCTGACAATTAATTGAATATTTTTGTATGTTGGATTTCAATACAACTCTTGGCAACCCTGCTAAATCCTACCTCCAACTAACCTCCCATTTTCCATCCTATTCCCTTCCCTTCCATTTCTCTTGTTTTTCTTTTCTTTCTCATTCTTTCTATCTACTCTAATCCCCGTGCCTGTTGATTATGATGGTTGAAGTGGCCACCAAGTCACCTACAAAGCCCAAGGCAAGAGTTAATGACCACTTATGCTTGAACTATCTCTTACGCTCCTAACTACTTTTTTATGGCCCTAATCTACCATCCAACAATGGAGAACAATGTAAAAGATTTTCTCTACTCCATCTTATTATTGCCTCTATCTCTTTCCTTCTCTACTTAGTGCACCTTGTCACCCCTCCCTTCTCTCAATTCTATTTAGTAGTATGAGAATGCTAATGGAGGGTAAGACCTTAGTTTTACTATTGACTATTTCACTCTAGATCCCTTCTTCTTCCTCCTACTCCTATTGGTGTTTGTAAGGTAAGTAAGGGTTGATGTTGGTCGTATAATGCTTCCCCCTTGCAATGGGTTGCCTTGTTTTGTCCTTTGCTTGGTGAGTGGGGGGGGGCCTTGAGCCTCATATTTCCTAGTTTTTTTCCCAAACCCTCTTATTGGACTCCCGAATCCTCTTGTTGGACTCTAGACTCCCTTGCTAGACTCAACTCCCTTAGTTGGACTTGATCCGTCGGCCTCCCCTTCAATACCCACCGGCCTTCTTCTGTCCATGCCGCCTGATGACTGGCTGAGAAGTGGCTGAGGTTGGCTGGATTGGCTGAGGACTTTTGAAGGAAACGTGAGACTTAGGGAAATTAGGGATGTGAAAACAACTGGGACTTAGGGGAGACAATTTGGAACCCTAATAGAAGGTTTTTGCTTGTGGGATGGACTCTCTAATTTTGAACACTAAAACTTGAATTGTTTCTAATGTGTTTTGGAAACTAAACTTTGGAGTTGATTACCATGGGGGTTCAAAGCTTCACTGTGAGATTGGTTTTAACACCAAATCTAAGACTTCCTTTGATCCTCTCAAGTTCAAAACTCTGCCGTTCGATGAGTTTTAACACACAATCTAAGACTTCTAGACCTAGGGGAGTTTAAAGCTTTGTTGTCTTGGTAGGACCTACAACAACATGTGTAAAGTTTGAACAAGGTTAGTTGACCATGGTAACTAGGACAAATTCACGACACACGGAGTAGCTCAAGTTAGTACAATGACAGGTTAGTACAATACTCCACACTAGAGGCCTATAAAAGTGGCATTGTCAAGGTACAATGGAGGTTGTTCTAAAGTTAGTACAATGACAAAATAGAAGCCTAAGTCTACCAAAAGAACATGACAACAATGAACTCCACAAAGGTTAGTAGAAATAAGCACTCAAAGCTCTATAAAGACTCAAAACAAGTAACATAAGAAGACACAAGATACAAAAGACCCACAAACCTTCACAAGCTTGAAAAACAACAATAGCCAAAAAAAGGCCCAAAAAACACTGTTCAAGGTTTTTTCTAAAATGCCAAAATATCTAGTATAAATTGAACCCAGTGAACCCAAATACAACAATGAGTGTCTTGAGAGGAAAAGAATTGCCCTTTTATATTCTTCCAAGGCACCTACTTTCCCTCCTTTACTAAGTTAAGTTTATAAAATGTTGAAAATCTAACTTTTGGAGTTTGCCTTTTCTAAGAAAAGTGTTTGGTTAGGGATTTTTGGAAGGTTCAAGGGGGTAAGAAAAGACCCTTTGTTGACTTTGTTTCAATTTTGTGTGCTTTTGGGACATTGGTCAACTCTACGTGAATTTGGAGGGATCTTCCCGGTTTGGGCATCTTCTGCTATTGGAATGTCTTGAAACTTGTTAGAGCTTGTTATTAACATAAAAGAGACTATTCTAATTTTTAGTGAGATTTTACTGCCACCTAGATAGTTTCTAGGAATTTCCCATTGTGGATTTTGGCGGTTGACTGTTTGGAAAGGGCATTTCTGCAAGTTAGAAAATTCTGAAACTTTTTGTAGGATCTCTTATGGAACTCCACAAAAGATGTGCAAGTTGGTATTTTTACTTTTCACATGTGGGGAAGGGAAGATAAAATCCTATCCCTCGATAAGTATTGATAAATAGAAAATCTTTCACATACAAGGAAATCTTGGCAAATGGATTTCGCCCAAAATCTACTAGCATGCTCCTAATTCTAGATTACCATATGTCGGTTATAAATTCCTCCACTGGCCCATCTTCATGTGGTAATTCTTGTAAGCTAACAATTAGGGGTTCTATTGTTTCGTCAATGTAATGGAAAAACTGAAATCTATCTATGGAAATGTACCTAGGGATCTTACCGGACTTCCTTTGACCAATTTAGCCATAAGAAATTACTAGTTTAGTATTAGTAGTAGGTTTAGGCTATTTTGGGCAGTAACACTCAAACCTTCTAACGTCCACCAATCTTTGGATTCTAACCTATATACAAGTGGATATTTGGAGTATTCTAGACATAAAATTCTATTTTAGACTAAATGCCTACTTTGACATGTAACATCCTACTTTGGTCTTACACTTTTGGAGGGGCTTTTACATTTAATTATAACTTAAATTGTGAAATTTGAAAAACAACAACAACTATGAGTCCCAAGTGACGAATTGGGATCTCACACTAGCCAGACTGTTCTACTTTAATTGACCATTCTTTTGCATCTCCAAGTAATACTTATATTGATCTCTAGAATAGAGTCACTTTGCACAACCTTAACAATCTAAGCAATTAAGATAGAATTGCTCATTACCATATACATTTGCTATATAGGTACTTTAGAAAAGCTATTTGTTAGCTCCCATATTTTTCAAAGATTAAAAAGTTTAAGAGAAGTCATTTGCAAAAAAAGTAAAGACATTCTGACAAGAAGTGGATTTTCTATTATTTTTCAAAGGTAAAATGTTAAATCATGAATAGCCCCTTGTTGAGTATAGGCAAATCCTTGTTAACCCCTCACCGCCAATGTTGTGAACAGAAGCTAGCAAAGCTTGCGGCCTGTTTATTGATCAAATTGGTTGACTTGTCAATTTTGTAGAATTAAGTACTTCACCATTGAAATTGATGCACCAATGGTCACTACTTGCGTTGCTCGACTTTGATCATAATTTCATGCGGTAGATTTTTTACTTGTAATATTTTATCGCCAAATCTTCCTAGGGTTTCATCTCATTTCATACTTCCATATTATGCTTTAGAGAAGAATTTCAACACAACAATTCAAAATTTTGGGATGAGGTTTTGTAGGGTTGGGCTAATGAAAGCAATGAAGGTCCTATGAGATTTGGGCGCCTTGATTATAGGCCTAGTGGGTACAATTTTAGATTGAAAGTCAGTGGCCATGTGGACGGTGACCAGGTGATAAGTAGTTCTACTCTTCCGTGATGGGCCACAATAGGTTGCCAAAATGTCATGAACCCTGGACACTAGGCGATTGGCAAGGTTATGTCTATTTTTTTATACTTGCAATATAATGCCTCCTAGTCCAAGAAATATAGTATGTACAAAGCAATGGGACAATATAATCATAGAGTACATCCAATACATAAACCAAACACATATAACTAGGCATCAACGATGTGAGATTGACAACCAATTACAATTTTTTTTCCTATTAGATTGCATGAATTGAAAAGGACACTATCATCATACAAAATCAAATACAAGAAACAATCATGTACCACCAAGCATCAATAATATGAGATCGACAAGTAAGTAGGATTTTCTTTTGCAATTGAACTACGTGAATTGAATACAAAATTGCCATAGAGTTCAACATTATGTGACATGGAAACTTGTAGACTTTTTGTTGACAAACACTTGTTCATCCACCTCGTTACTTTCATCCACTAGACTTATTGTATATATATTCTATTCTTCCTCTGGCTAATACACTTGAGTATTCAATCACTTGCTATGTATGTATGAATATTCTTTGAGTCTATTGTGGTATATTGGTTATCTGTATGTATGAACATGGTATCAAAACAATCAAAGTGATGAGTGAAAACGTTCTTTTGTAAAGTTGATTGAAAGTGTATTTGTGTATATCAATCAGTGTGTCTAGTATATCATAGCTTCTTTGATTCGGTGATTCTCTATCTAGTACATCATAATTTTAGGATAATAGAGGAGAGCCATGCCAAAGGAAAACGTAGTGTCATATGAGGCAAAGCTAACCAGATTGTCAAACTTCCACCTATGGAAGTATATGATCATTTGTATAGTAAAGAAGGAAAACCTTTGGAGGATATTGATTTGGTCCAAATCATTATGAAGGCTCTTCCCAAGAGCTATGATTATTTTTTAAAGAATTTTACTAGTGTAAGCCAATTTCCTACACTTGAACAACTACGGACGCGATTTATGCTTAAAGAGAGTCAAAGACAATCAAAGATTAGAAACAAGAATGTAACTAAATCTAAAGCATTGTTCTTCCAAGGAGACTATCGGGGAGGTCAATAATCATGTTATAATTAGCAAAATCACCTCGAAGGACACCAATTCCATATTAAACAATTTAACTACATACAAGGGCAACCAAGTGGATTACAAGGTAATCCCAATTATACTATTGCTTCTCAAAATTGACAAATTTAGTGCTTCTATTGTCGCCATTTTTGCCACCCTAAGACATGTGTCTAGAATAGTTGGCCAACATTCACAAGTTGGAGGCAGAGAGAAGGACTAAACTTAGTATTGGACAGTTCTCGGCAAACATTGCCCAAAAAGAGAATATTGCTCCAGAGGGATTATGGACAAATCCACAAAGCGGCGTTGTCCTTGACAATATCAGGTAATGCAAGGATCAAAACTATGAAGTGTTTGAAGCATCCATTTTGTCACTAGATCTTAACAACTTTGACTCGGGATGGTACCTTGACTCTAGCGCAATACAACATGTTAGTGGGGATCATAATAATTTCACTAGCCTAGATAAATATTGTGGAACTGTTAGAACTGCATGTGGACAAGGTCACCAAATCACAAGCAAGGAATTTGTGCATTTCACTCTCTTGTCTGGACAAATAAAGGATGTTTTTCATATTCTTTATATTCCTCGTCTGAACAAAAATTTATTGTGTATTGAATCGTTAACAAACAAGGGTATTGTAGCATTCTATGATGACAAAAAAAAATTCTTCTCAATACTCATGGAAACAAACGTATAATAGCTGAGAGGGCTTGCATAATCCAAAAAATAGATTGTATCAACTATTTGCAATGAATTTAGATGTAACAACAAGCTTAACACAAACAAATATAGATGCGGCAAGATTGTAGCATCATTTTTTGGGTCACATTGGGTATGATAGATTGTATGAGTTGACAACTAAACGCATGGCTACAGGAATCCCATACATTCCAATTATTCAAGAAGTTTGTGAACATTGTTAGGTTGGGAAACAAGCACAAGAGAGCTTCCTAAAGCAAAGTATCAATAAAGTCACAACACCTCTTAAACTGCTTCACTTGGACCTTTGCAGTCCATTTTCTATAAACTCTCTTGAGAGGTTCCAATTACTTCCTCATAATTGTTGACGATTACAGTTGTTTTATATGGATTTGGTTTTTACGCCAAAAATTAGAGGTCCTTGAAAAATTTAGTATCTTCAAGAGCATGATTAAATTCCAAATGAGAATAAACATTCAAATAATTTGAAAGAATCATAGAGGGGAATTCCTTTTCAAAGATTTTTTGAATTTATGCGAAACTTTACGCATCTAAAGACAACTGAGAAATGTTGATTCAATAGAGCAGAATGGGGTAGCAGAAAGAGCCAACCGCAAAATACTCAAGACAACACGCAGCATGACTATGCTTGCATCTACTACTAAATATTTATAGACGGAGTCTATCAACACAACTGCCTTTCTCATTAATCGATCCCCAACAATAGCCAACCACTAAGTATCCCCCTTTCAAAAATTCTTTGGCAAGATTCTTGACATTTCTTTCTTATGCACATTTTGATCTAAAGTCTTATCCAGGTAGAGAAAAATCAAAAGGATAAATTAGACGCCAAAACAAAACTAGATCTATTTGTAGACTATAGTGAGGTTCAAAAGGTTTGTGAATATGAATTTCGAACAATTGAAAGATTTTCTATCTTGAAATGTCCACTTCAATGAGTTGACGGTCCTATTAGAAACTAGTAGTCCACTTGTATCTACCTTAAGTCCCACACTGTCAAGTAATAATAGCTTGCCTATTGGCTTTACCACCAACTAGATATAACTTAGCATACCTTTACCACCACATGATACGCTTGTCTTGACCCCACCATCTTTTCAAGGCCTACACCAACAATCAAATAGCTCTTACCAACAGTCTGGCCTGCCAAATCCAGACCCTACCAACTACCTAAGCACCACTAATCTTATAAATAGCCGTCCCATCAATCCTAAAAATTTAATACCTTTATCAAACCTTGCACCCGTAATTTTTGAACCTCAATCTTGAAATCAGTCACCTTGTGTCAAGCGCCCGTCAATCAAACTCAAAGATAGTTTTACATACTTTGTAGAACCCTAAAATATAGATCCATTATTTTCAAGTTCTTTAGAGCGCATCAAATTTATTGAACTTATAGAATTTGATTGTTTCTTTGGCATTAACGAGCCATTATTTCCTATTATTTTTTCTGAGGCAAATGGTCACGTTGATTGGCGAGCTACTATATAGTCTGAAAAAGACTCTCTTTTTAATAATCACACATGGGATCTTTGCAAACACCCACTAGGTGGAAAACCTATTACATTCCAATGGCTATTTAAAACAAAGATTAGTGAAGATAGAAAACCATCCAAGCTCAAGGCTCGACTAGTAGCCAAAGGTTTCCAACATACCAAAGGCATTGATTATGATGAAGTTTTCACTCTTGTTGCAAACTGGAAAGCAATACGAATGGAGAGTCACTTTGGCAACAATGATTGGGTCCTCATACACCTTGATATTATCACTGTCTTTCTTAACAACAATTTAAAGGAGCTTGTATACATGGAAGTACTAGAGGGTTTCCAAAATTCTTCAACCCACAAGAAAGTTTATATACTTCAGAAATCATTATATGGCATGAAGCAATCTCCTCAAACATGGTTCAAAAAGATCAACGGATACCTGACAAACCAAGCCTACTATACAAGGAAGTTGATTACAACTTGTTTTATATTACTAGCTCTAAAGGTGTTATTATTCCCATATAATATGTTGACGACTTGTTAATAGTAGGTTCTGACAAGAAAAGTATTCATGAACTTAAACACAAACTCGTGTTCTGCATTGCAATGACCAACCTTTGCAGTGTCAATCACTACCTTGGTGTCGAATTTATTTGTTCCCATTTTGGGGTTTCCCTATCTCAAAGGTCCTAAGCACTATAAATTCTAAAGGAGTTTGATATAGAATCCTACACTCCACCATCAATACCCATGGCAGAAAGAATAAACTTAGGTGTACAGAAGAAAATTATCTTCAAGTCAACACCAGACAATTCCAACAATTAGTAGAAACGCTAATATATTTAGTCAACACCAAACTCAAAATCTTATACGCAACAAGAACCTTAAGTAGGTTCATACATGACCCACAAGTGCCGCATATGATTGTTGCCAATAAAGTCCTTTGGTATATTAGGGGAACAATAGATTATGGCATACTTTATAAAAAAGATCAAAGCACATCCATGATTGGATATACAAATGCCGATTGAGGGAATAGCAAGATAGATCAAAAATCCATCACTGGATATGTGTTTACGTCAGCAAGAAAACATGTATCATGGACCTCAAAAAAATAAAACACTATAGCTATTTCTTCTACACATGTGGAGGCTAAAGGGCTAACCAATGGAATTAGAGGAGCTATATTGCTAAGGACGCTATCTTCGAAGATTCAAGGAATCATGCCCAATCCCATCACAATATTTTGTGACAATCAAAGTACGTTTAAAGCTTCTCAAAATCCTATCCATTAAAGCATTTGAAGTACATCAAAATGTGGCTTCACTTTATTGGAAAAATGTAGTGGCGGATACAATTGAATCTTTATATATTCAGACTTGCGATCAATTAGCAGATACTTTTTACTAAACCTCTCGATAAACAACATTTTGTCAAACTCAGGGATGAGATGGAGATTCACAACCTTATCTCTTTATATGAAAAAAAAAATTCCTTGCTGATACATATTTGCTTCACTTAATGATCAGAAACTTTTGTACTGAGCACAATGGTAGCCTTTAACCTGCCTCTCACACTCTAACCAATTGTTATAAAAACTAGACAAAAAAAACTACTTCACTGTATAAATGTTCTATACTATAGAAGTCTGAGGAGAAACTTGCTCAATGGCACGCACCTTTGATGTCAAATGATGAATCACGGCTAAATATTTGTGACGCACAAGCCTTTGACATAGTATCGATAGCACTTAGAGGCACTTGTCCAACAATTCCTAAAGCACCATCATGATGAGGGCTAGCCAAAAGATTTCAAACTCGAACAATCGAAAAGTACATTTATAAGTAGGAGACTAGGAGCAAATTGTCTCTCATTAAACACTCACAAAGATTAGGCAAATATTCTTACCATTGACATCATTATTGAAAAACAATAGTGCCTAATTGCATCACCTTTGATACTCAACTGCTTCAGTATCCTAGTCCTTCCTTTGTATATTTGTTCATTAGACAAATTTGTTTATTATAGTATCTCGATGCAAGGGGATGTTGTTGACAGACACTTGTTCATCCACCTTGTTATTTTCATGTGCCAGACTTGTTGTATATACATTCTACCGTTCCGTTGACTAATACACTTGAGTGTTCAATCACTTGATATATATATGTATGACTATTCTTTAAGTCTATTGTGATATATTGGTTATTTGTATGTATGAACAAGACATCCTATTCATATTGTGATGAGCTTGCCTACTCATAAGAAAATACCAAAATTCACTATAGACATGCGCATGCACCGTGGACCTAATTGAAGACTACCTCATTGACGTCTTACTATGTTGTGAACTTCAAATACTAAAGATGCAAGAAGGAGGTCTTGTCAACAACTATGATTCTTGAGCATATTTGGTGACGTCCACTACTACTGCTTGCATTGCCTGGTGACCGTGTCTTGTCCATTGCAACCACCCATGCTACAAAAAGTAGCAATTAGTTTATGCATTTACTCGAAGAGCCCAAAACTTTGTCCCATGAATCTTGCTAAAGCAAGGTTCAGTGCACATAAACATGTTCTCACATGGCTCACAAATACAGGACTGTTTCCACTTACAACAGCGACACCATTAGCAAAGTCTTCTTGGATTTCTAATATTGACATGAAGTGCATCTGGATGCCCATTGTGAAGAGTGCAAGTACGTAGTGCTGTTGTGAGTGGCACCACCAAAGCTTTTGCACATTTTAGTAAAATTCACTTTGGCGATCAATCTTGCCAAGAAAGCCTTGATAGTGCCAACAATATAGCACTCGTGCATTTTGGAGTGAAGAATCAATGCTGGAAAAAAACATTTTGTGCCACCACTTCCTTGAGTGAAATTACACCATATAGTCTGTTCTCATTTGATCTATGAGATCTACACCCCACATGGTTTTTTGATACTTTTCTTGCTATGGTGTGGAATCCACCTCTTTTCGCATCCCTTGGGACCAGCACATAGTAGTAGCAAGACTTGTTTTTGTGCTTAGAACTCACACTAGTTTTGAATCATACCGTGAGGTGGCAGCCATTTGTCTACTAGAATGAATTTGACAGAATAGGGTACTTTTTGGGTGAGTACCTTTTGGCATTGTAATGAGACATGTAGAAAATCTAGTTTGTCGTCCTTTTATTGTCCCAGTGGCAAAAATGTCTTGATCGAACAATCCATGGAACAATTGATGAGAAGTGAAGAAGTTATTGCACACCATTGTATGTCCTTTGTGATCCAAACTAGTTGTGAGTTGGTGAACAATCCTCTCTCCTTGACTAGTTTCAAAAATCTCACAACACTTCTCCAAATAGGATAGGATATGATAAATGTACCTTGAAGGATTAAACACAAGCATCCAACATTTGATGCCATAACGAGTAGGTTTAGACATCATGTATCGTCTAATTGGTGAAAAATGTCTGCAATAGGCTATCATGACTTTATCAACCGTCACAAATTTTTTAGGGTTGAACAAAGCATGAGACCTTTCCACAAAATGCTCTAACACCTACCCCACTTTCTTTATTTTATCATATCGTTCATCATCCTTGTCTTCACACAATAATGAGTCATCAACACAATGCATGCATCAATTACCATTGGAATGAGTCCACATTGTCCAAATGCATCTGCTCGCTAATACTCTTGATTTTGAGGTGTGCATTTCAAACCCATCAAAATTACCAGACCAAATAATGCTCTCATTTCTACTACTGTGATATTCCATCAATTCAAACCTTCATTTGTTCTAGTTGGCCACCCTCTACAATGTGGGTCACTGTCGAGTGCACACTACATGGCATAAGAGTTGGCTTCGACAACAAGCTTCCCAACAGTTGAATCATCCCAAAATAATTTGAAAAAATGTGATGGTAAACATGAGAACAAAAGACTAGGGCCGCCAAAAGATGCACAATCACCAAGCAAGTGCAAAGAGACATGACTCCACTCAGAATCACGATAGAACTGCATGATTCTCTCTACCATGACTTTGTTGTCTTGATCAAGATGTGAGAATTTTTCACAAGTCTGTAGATCAAAAGACACATCTCCTACCAATGTATCATCCACCTCATCGATTTTCAAATTAGAATTTGTATCATTAGAGAGATTACTTGTGAAGTCTTGAAATTCAACTATCCATGAGGTATCTTTTGAATCAGATGTCCAACCATCCAAATGTGAGAGTGCATTGTAGTCGTCCATAGACAACGCTCACTATGTTGTCCAACCAGCTCATGGAGGAGTCTTGAAATTTGTAAAGGCTAGTAATGAAGGAGGCATGCCTTAAAAGACTATGGTTTCTAAATCATCGATAGATGTAGCATAATTAAGAGGTTAGCTGCAACAAGACAAGGTACACGCCAATCTAGGCAACAATAACCCATGATACAAACTTAATGACATCCAATAGGCCCACCAATTTGCACACCAAAGAATTGAGTATTACCCTCCTACCAAGACTGTTCAACGTCATTATAAAATTCTTGTAGATTGTCCTACTAAATAGGATTGTCTCCAACCACTAAAAAAAAATCCATATATCTTCCGATAACATTCCACCACTTACATTATTGGGCCTAGATTCCTAAAAGGGTAGTGTCTCACCCGTCACTGGGATGCTTCATTTGAAAGGACCTGATCATGATTCACCTTCCATCATTGCGCATAATCTAATGTAATTTGCTTTTGGCACTTTTCTTGTTCCAAGTCGCTACCTGACCTTGTTGTCGACCTCTTGTGCAACATTGGAAGGGTTTAAAAGTCAATGTTGATTGGAGGAGGCATTCATTTGACTGGTTGCCATTGTTGTGCCGGGCCGTGCCTTTTACGGAGGGACCCACTTCATTCGTTTGAATTGTAGCATATGGTGGCACTTGCCATCCTTGATCACCACACACACCACACGTTGCAGGTTGTCCGCGGACCTTGCCATTGTTGAAAGGCATCTTATCCACAATTGAAAGTGGTCCCTATTGCCCCCTAATTTCAACTTCTATCAACAAAGTGCTAATCATAGGGAGGATCTGCAACCTTGGAGGCTTTTCCTTGTTGAATCCCGGAATTTTGATGTCATGTTTGGATCTGATCACACATCCTCGTGCACATCCTACACTTTTTAGTAGCACTTGAGTCTACAACCTTTGAATCATGCACTGTTTTGTTGGTGGCTACCTTGCATGTGAGTTCATGCCATGTCGCAAGCCTAGGACTTTATATTGATTGTCAGGCCACAACTTCTCCCGCACAAAAGTCAAAAGCAACGTTGGAACCCCTAGTAGATCGCTTGCTTGGATTCATCTTGTCTACCCCAACAAGTGAGTAATGTGCCGGTAGCACAAGTATCTCTATGCCCTATTTTTTGGTGTAATTTTTAATTGTTGACTAATTTCAAAATCCCTCTCAAGCAAGTATTACTTGTGGAGGCAAAATTTCACCACAGATTGTAATACAACATCACTACCACTACGTGCCTTTGCCCAATTGAACAACAATTTTTGGATGCTTTACAAGTCTTCCATGAATGTCTTGCTTGTTCTCAAAGTAGTTGCCATTTTATGTAGAAGGAACTAGAAAACAGAGGCCTCTTACATGAACTATGCCAGCAAGTGCAAGAAGTGGTGCCTCCACTACTCATAGAGATCTAAGCAACCAAGTGGTGCTCCCATTACTAACATCCATACTACATCATCCTCTTCAAACAAACATGTAAATGATGAGTGCAAAGCAAGGGGCCACTATTAGACATGATGAAGTTTACAAGAGGACAGTAAAAAGTATCACCGCAAACTCTAATTTGTGCAAGGATGCAATAGCAGTTACTCCCATTCTCTCAAGCAACGAAACGTAACCGCATTGAACCATCACCCCACTTCAATTGAGCCTTGCATGTTGGGAAAGGGATCCAAGACAATTCAGGTACCAATGATTTGCCACTAGCAACTCCTAGTCACTCCATTGACTACATGACAGGCCATCCTTAAGAAAACTTGAGGTCTAGCCAATCTGGGCACCTTCACATACAACCTCACATAATTTGAAATCCGTTGAATTGATCATACATCAAAGCAACCACCTGCCCATTAAATCCAAAATTCAAACCACCACTTGGACACCATATGAGAAATGAACACCTTGTTTTTCAATTTGTAGTAGACAAAAAACATTTGTAGCAGCAATGAGAAGTTAAAGCATAGACAAACATATCTATTTTCCAAGTGCATTGCCATTATAATAAAAGGTTGGAAAGATTGTGGTAACAGGTTGATCATTGACGCAAGTGTGGAGTGGGGGGAATCAAGGTATTGAAATTGGATGGATGGCGATAATAGACAGTTCTACCTTAAGTTTAGGATCTTGCTGATTTTACTTTCAAGCATGTGCCCAATATAAATTCCTCACTAGTCATCATCCAAGTATTGGAATAAAAAATTATGCTTTGTCAATTCCAAACAAGTAATAGCACAAACGCAATTGAACTGTTGTTTGTAATAGAACAAGAAACTGGCTCTTGAACTTTAATACTTGGAGAAGGACTTGCTCATGGACCATACAAGACTAGCAAATGCCAAGTTAATAATTCAAATACCTTCAAGACTTAAAAATTATTTAGACTTGGTTAAAATTATATACCACATTATGAAAGAAGAATAAGTTGCTAAGATTTAAGAAGAAATAACTACAATAAATTATTAGTTCAACAAATCCACTTCATAGCAAAAAGATGGTTGGACCAATACACTTTAGAAATTAAGGAAATCGAGAGAGTTTGCATAAGAGAAACTTCAGTATAAGATACAATCATACAATCATAAGTGAGACAGAACAATCATATGTGCAAATATACACACAAAATGTAATAATAATTTTTTGTTCCTTAGATTCAACACATCAAGCAAACTGTTGAATCCAATCAACCTCACATTCATACATAAGACCATCCTTCCTATGGAGTACCTGCCATCCTCATCCAAGCCAAAATCGCGACACGGGATTCAAAGCACTTAAGGGCAACCCATAGCCCAAATCCTAGTGTGACCATCCGTGTAGCCATTGTATTTTTCCTCATTCACCACAAACATGCCAACAACTCCACCAAAACATGAAAAAAGCACATGGAACTACCAAATCAATTCAAGAAAGCACAAATTCTAAACTCAATTGAAGAACTCTTCTTGTCACAAATGTGGCACATTGTAAGCCCCTCGTGCATTGCTTTGGTCTTGGTGGCAATTCCATACTCATTCGACAATAAATAGCGTACACAAAATTATCAAAATTACACTTGTAAGACAAGATGGATTTCCTTCTTTGTCATCATTCCCTCACCAACAATACCAACAACAATTGAAATCCGCCTCCCTCTGATTGCCACAATGCGCACATCATTCTCTAATCAAGCACATACTTTTGCAATTTTCTTGCCTAAGCTACACGCTCTAAAGTCTCATTATCAAGCTCATTCTTGTGTTCCCACAATATCCTTGTGGTTCTCCCATCAAGGGAGCATCACCCTTTTCTAATGGGCCCATGAAATTATTTTTTTTTGAAAAGGTGCTTCTAACTATTTTTACAAAAAGAGTAGTACTTGAGTTCAAAAGTTTATCTAATAATGCATGTCCTCAAATCCTTGAGATCAACTCAAACATAACATAACAATTTGTACTATATTTTTTGATGTTGAATTGTTTATTTGACAATTTTGGGTGTTTTTACATTTTGTTTAGGCTTTTGTTCTTTGCCAAGGGTACCCTTTTCTATATTTGAACTTTGAGAGTGCAGATAAGCATATAAATTTTGTTTTCAATCCTTAATTTTTCTTGATTTTGTTTGTGTTTTTTTCTAGGTGATGCACACTTGGTTTATCATTATTTTAAAGCATTGCCTTTTTGAATATTTGAAGAGGAAAGTTCATTATGCATTGTATTGATGTTCAAGTTTTTAGTTGTGTGTTTTGATAGTTTATCTATGTTCACTTTTGAAGAGGTATACATAATTATTCTTGTGAAATCTGAAAAAGCTCCTTCAAGCACTACTAATTGAGATAGATGCAATAGGAATACAAATGTGGTGCTAGGATAATGTCAAGGGAAGCATGAGTAATACAAGAGCAATACTTTCTTTTTGTTTAGCCCATTGACTTTGTGCTGAAAATATAGCAGACCTAGTATTAAAATTGACAAAGTTCAAGCTAGTGCATAATATTTGTGAATATCCGTGTATGACAAGGAGGTTGTACATCTATTACAAAATGGTGTCTAGAGTTCAATAAAGTTATAGTCCAAGTTCACATTCATAAAACCAATCCTTGAGTCAATTTAGGAGTTGGAGGTTGAATCAAACACCGTAAAATGTCATTTGTTGAGAAGCAGTTTCTTCAACAAATTTGCAATAACAAAAATTGTGAATCTAGACGATTTCATGCACTTGACAAGGAAATTATCAAAACTTTCGTCCTATGGTCCACTTCTCAGCTAAGAAAGAACCTTGGTGCTTTAATAATTTTATAGTAGTCTAGGAAATGCAATAGGAGGGGCTAGAAAGTCACCCTTCAACTAGTGCTCTTTACCAAAGCCCATGTGCTTAAAAATGCTCTAGCTTGGAGATAGACTAAAGTTCGGTTACATATTAATATTCCGATCATTGAAAGATGACTTGTCAAAGTGCTATTGTTTCTCAAATGTTCAAAAAAAGTAGTCTTTTTGTAATTTGAGACTATTGAGTTGCTATTTAAGGATCATTTATCTATTCATACACTTAAACTTACAAATACTTTTAAACTTGGCTTAGAAAACTTTAGAGTGATGGATAGACATGACATGAGGTAAAAGATGGTCAGAAAATGTCAAAACAATTATTTTGAAAGCTTTGTACCTCAAATCTTTTGTTTCATTATGATTGGTAGAGTTGTTGGTTTTGTCATATCTAAGGGAGCTTGAGTGTTGTCACTTGCTCCAAATTGGTATTCCATGGTGGAAGATGAGCTCATGCACTTGAAAAATGATGCTTTTTGAGATATCTACATACTTCCAAAGATCCTCATTTAAGACTCTGCGGACTTTGAAGGACACAAGGAGGTACTTTGAGGAGTCTTGAAATTTGGGCTTTTAGATACTTCTTTTTTATGCAAAGTTGATTCAATTAAAAGAAGTATTTTTTTGTATACAAATCTAGTTTAGTAAGTGTCAATATTATACTAAAGCGTGATTACCATATTAAAATTCAATAAATGTTTATTGTATTTGCAAGTGATAAACTAGAGAATAGAAAAGTTTGTCAATTTATAATATTTAGCTAGTTATTAAATATATTTATATGGTGAAATTAATACAAGCCAATAAACATTAAAAAACTTAACGGATGAAATTTGTTCTATATCTATTATGTTGAAGCTAAAAATGTCAACAATCTATAGCCAAATAATCAAAGTTTATGGAAGTCATTTTGGGGGGCATGGGAATGATACACTCCTATTATATACCATAGCAATTTTCTATAGTTGCAACCAATCCCCCTTTGCAAATAAGAGTTGGGGGTCATTATATATATGAGTTTGCTTGTAGTTTTTGCACGTGCAAATCTTGTTGTATAAAGTCATATTTTTGTATAGCAAAATTACAAATCAATGGTATAAAAAGATAAATTGTGAATCTATTGCATGATGAAGAGTTGTAATCTACAATACAAGTCACATTTGCTATTCTATTCTCATTTTTTTCAATTTTTTTTTTTTTTTTGCACACTTTTAAAATGCTATTAGAAAAATTTAGAAAAACATAAAGAAAATTATAATCCCTTTTGAGTGTATATATTTCTTCATTCTATTCTCACATTTCAAACAAATGAAAATACATCTTTGCCAAATGCAAATAGGATTGATCTATACCCAAAGGCAATTGTATGATACTCTTTCAAGATATCTACTCACATTAATATAAAATAATTAATAAAAACTTCAATAGTATAATACTTGAATTCACTAACACCATAACAAACAAATTCTATTCAATTAAATTCACAAAAGATAACAGATTGCATATAGTGAAATTCATCATATTCCATATAGTCAATGCCAAATGGTGTAATGATCTTAAACCTTTATGTAAAGAAATATTGAAGTGTAATGTTGCATCTTGAGGTTCTACTATTATACAATTATTAATTAAGAATTGCATGCTAAAACCCTTGTACAAACATATTTCTTTCACTTGACTTTGTTATCAATTAGTCAATGCTATGAAACGTACCTATAATATAGAAGTCTAAAATTGCATTGTCTTATCTTTCAAACGTCTGTTGTAAATATTCTTTATACTCTTTCATTCCAACCATGAAAAAATATTCTTTGAAAAAATTGATGACTCTTCCAATAAATAGGGATATGAGTTGTTTTCTAATAATAATGCAATTGCTTAAATTATACAAAAATGCAAGATCAAGGTGTTGCTTGTATCAAATTAAATATAATGGCTTTTTTTCCTATTCCTTTGTAATATGCTAAATGGAATTTCTAGGTTCCATAGAGCTTTAAATCTTACAACAATGAATTCAAATATTTCAATTGATCTTAAGATTCCCATTGCCAATGTTTTAGAATACAACCTGTCTTAGGTTTACACCAAGATAAATATTGTTGCATTTTTTTGTGTCTTGGCCAGATCCTACTACCATAATCATGTCTAATATAATGGGGTGCCAATTATACTTAAGTCTTGGTGTAAATCAACCTTTGAAACTCAATGCCCTTGACTAGTTAAGTTGACATGTTACAACTAGCATAATATGTAAATAAATGAAATTTTTTTATGGTAGTTGATTGGCATCAATGTATCTTGAGTAAAATGTAGGCACACCAATAAAAAAAAGACTGTATTAATTTATTGTAGGATCGATTTACTCTATTGTTTTTGCCTTTGGTCCATATAGTGTAAGAAATCCATATTTTAAGTGATAGATTTTAAATGACATCCAATATAACAACCCATGTTTTTATGTCAACAATAACGTCTAACTTAACATCAAAATTTGAAGAAGCAACCAAGAAACAAACAAGACACTTACAATGAAATTAATACCTTTTCTTCTCCAATTAATTATTATCCATAGAGTGCAATAAGCAACAAAGGTTTATACCATGCTAGATGCATGTGAGGAGGAGAGAGGGTGGCCCTTAACATGGTTGAAGAAAGCTAGACTATAACCCATTTGGTTGTATACATTTTTTTATCTTGGTGATAAATTAAGGGAAGAACTTATTTTTTAATCTGAAAAGAACTAGGAGTCCACTTGAAGGCTTATGTAGGCTCTAGGGGTGCTAGCATGTGAGCCTAGGATCTTAAGCCCATACGCCTAAAAGCCTAGGCTACTATGTTATAAGCACCTTCCATGGTTATAGGATACTTTCATTATAAGTACATATGTTATAGGCACCTTCAATAGTTGTAGAATACCTACTTACACCTAGGCTCAAGGCTCGTAGGCTTGCATTTCTAGGCTTACATGCTAGCGTTGTTGATGTAGGTTCTTATAATCACAATTTTTGGTGTAATTTTTTGATTTTTTTGAAGATAAAATAATACATTAGCATTTTGAAAAATATATATTTTGTATTTCAATTGATTATAGGGAGCAAAAGTTATGTCATCTGAAGCTCAAAATAGGGTTCACCAGATAGTACAGAAAAAATTATAAAACTTAAAATAATTATTTATTTATTTTGTTTCTTACAGAAAATATTTTTGTCTACATGAAAAGATTTGATTCATTCATTAGAAGAAAGGTTAGGCCAAGGGAGGGATTCTTCTTTGTGTTAGAGAGCCAAATTTTTGTGGTTGAGTTGTAGGTTAATCTTGGCTAAGAACCATGATCTTAACCCCTTAAGGACCAAGCCACATTGGCAACATAGAAATTTTAAGCAAGTACGTGTGACTAAAGATGTTGATGTTTTGGGCCCAATTTTTGAAAGAAGGTGTGGACAAGGAATATCTTTCATGTGCACTAAATTCCAGGACATTTGGAAATATGAGTAAAAAGATACGGCCTAATATGTGGTTTGTTTCTCAACTCAGGCAGTCCGGGAAGATCTAAAAAAATCACTTTTGAAATAAAAATTTGAAATTGTTTTTTTAGATTTCTATATTCATAGAAAGCTTTGAATCATTTGATCAATGAGTCAAAAAGTTATGAGGTGTTTTAGTTTGCGGGCAGTTATAGATTATCTATTCTAAAGTAAACTTTAAAGTCCTTTATTTTACTCAATTTTCAATATTTTTGAAAAATCCCAAAAACATAGGATGTAGATTATCTATTACAACATTACAACCATTGGAATTGTCATTTTTCAATTCCATAAATAAATTTTTAACAATTTTGTATTATGAATCATTCTCTACATTTGTCTACGTATTATCTTTTTCTTATATGTTGTACAATTTCAAATGATCTGAAATTTTTGAAGCATGTATCCAAATTGCCTTGGAAATTGAATCCAAAGAAGCACCACCATTTTGGACATTTTTTCATACAAATGTGATCTTGTGAAGTGCAGCTGACCGATTTTTCGCAGGGATCCCAAAAAGGAATTTTGTCACTTCAAATGCTATTATCTAGCAATCTACATGGTGGAAATTTCTGAATTTTTTTCTTCATCCTCTCAATCTAGTGTAGTACAAGATCCTACAGTTAAATGTGTCCAAAAATGATATTTTTCAAATATTTGGTACTTGTACTAAAAATGATAATTTTTGAGTGTTTTTGGTGATAACATAGTCAATGAACTTTAGAGGTTAATTTGGGCCGAAGAGCCAATGAGGATCTTGATTTTGAATCATATGTTGAGATTGGGCAAGTGATGTTGTGGCATCAAGAAGCAACTAGTTGAGAAAGTTATAGAAAACTTTATTTGGGGGGCAATGAGAGCATCTTCTGCAAAGAATAACTTGTAGGATTTATTTGGAGCTCAATTTAATGATTAAAACAAACTTCACACAATTTAGTTTGCTTATTAGAACAATCTCACCATTGGAATTAATATAATTCAATTTTGTCTTGAGTTAAAACTATTAATGATTTAGTTTTTTCTTATATCTCCTATTCATTTATATTAAATATTTTTTTAGAATGAAAATCATGACTTTAGCTACTACATGGAAAAAAAATATGCTCCACATCATTGGCCTTCTCAGAGACATTTGAGCTTTCATTTTCATCATGTGAAACCATTTTTCAAATATTTATTTATTTCATCCTCTTACAACTTGATTGGTATTAATTAGGCCTAAAATTAAGGACATTTCACATTAAGTACCAAGTTCCAACTTTCAAATTCATGATTCAAGGTCAAATCTCAACTTTCTATAGTTGTAGAAGGTGAATGAAAGATAAAAAATTTGGAACTTGCAACTCATAGTCTAAAGGCCAAAGTTCCAACTCTAGGTTCTAGCCTGTCTTTCATATAATATTATATAGCAATGAAGTGCCCCCAAAATGAGTCAAAATCAAAAAATCATTTTGAGGGCACTTTTAGTATCAAATTTGCATTAGACAAATTTAAAAAAAAATTCAACCCACTAGGATGCATTATATGGTATTTTTTACTTTTCTATATATTCCAAAAAAAATTGGAACTTGAACGTTGAGTTGATTGGACCCAATTCGGCCACCAAGTCCTACTTCTTTGATGCCCAAACTTCCCAAAAGTGTTTTGGAGTGATGTAGGACTTGAGGCCTATTGTGAAGCCTCAAATCTCAATTTTTAGCTCTCTACCAATTAGATTTTTAGAATTTAATGGAATTGAGGACGTAGTGCAAAATGACCCTCGCTCACCCCATTGGACAAGTAAAGATTCTTTCAATGAGTTTAGTGAAGCTATCCGAGTTTTCTTCTCTTCTCCTTCCATGTGGCATTCCTAAAAGGCAATTATCCTCCCAATGGAGTTTATGCATTCTAGGTCCATAGAAGTTAATCCAACCTATGACAAACAAAAGACCCATCATAAACACCTAGAAGATGATTCATCATTGAAATTCCTGTGTCAATCCATGACAGACTTCTTTCAAAAAATGAGATATAGATTATATCACATTGAGTTAGTGGCTACACAATCAATGTCTTGGATGACAATGATGTACTGATTAGTAACTACAATAGGAACTTCCGCCTTTTGGGTGTAAATTCATCTCAAGAAGTGATTTTTTTTTAATGTTGTATCTATGATAGGAAATATTATGATCGCTTTAGGTGATTAATATGACCATTATGGATATACTTTTTGTTCATTTGGGGATAATTTAGAGATTCGTATGGATCAATTGGACAACACATGTTCAAAAATTCATAACAAATGCATACTTTGTCCCAAAAAATGATTAAAAATTAAATTGCTCTCTCCATTTTTCACATTTTTCTTTCAGCGGAATTTTTTTATAAATTTTTTTTCACATTTGTCAAAGACTACTTCACCTAAAACCCTAGATGAGTACGCCCCCACGTTCCTCCCCCTCGCCCTGACCGTTGGGGAAGGCCTATTTCAGGAAGCTAAGCCTAGAGCCAACCTTCCATCAGCTGCCTCCCAACAATCCGGCCTAAACCTGAACGCCCCAGCGCAGAACCAGGAATCCAATGGAGTCTTTCCCAGTTTCCGGAAAAGCCACGAAGCCTTGGACGCAGCAAGGAAAAGGCGACGACAAAGCGGACAAAAGAGTCCTTCTGTGCACAAAGTCTGGCACTGACAGCTCCCGCCTGACTGATGGGAAGACTGTTGTGTCAGACGGGCTGAGATGGCAAACCCAACCTCTGCAGCCCTGCTGGCTGCAGCCCCTGCACTCACTCACATCCTTCTCCCCTGTCACGCCATGCTCGGAACAGACCAAGGGCCAGCTCACATCCAGCCTCGCAACGCGGCATCCCCGCTCTCGGACCCAATTCTGCATACAGCGCTGAGTTTCATCGCATCTCCAGGGACCCAATTCCTCGCCATCGCCTTTGCCATCGCCTCTTCCAATCCCCAGTGCAATGCAACACAAGTAAACAACGAACTAATCGGGATCCACACCCAGCCACCAGGATACTCAGTTGCATTGCATTGCATTGCATTTGGTGGGTTCCTCATTGGGGTGCAGCGTTTGGGGTCGAGGAGGTGCAGGAGGGCTTTTGTTGGTTGACTCTGTGGAGAGCGGAGGACAACGGACGGGGACGTAAGATGTAGGAGAACGAGGGGGGAGGTGATATTACCCGTTCGGGGTTTGGAGCACGGGCAATGGAGCGCGGGGATTGCGATGATTCCGTCGCGTTGGATATGGACATTGCGCCGTGGGGTGGGCAGGTACAGACAGAGGTTCTGTTATGTTATGGGTGTGCGTTTTGTGCGTAGGGAGAGAACAATAAGGATTGATGGAGTGCCGATGTGCAATTGCGGAAAAAGGGAGAGACGTGGAGATAGGTATTCGGTTGCTGGGAGTCGTAGCGCTCAGAGAAATAATGTGCAGCAGCGTTATCAGGAAGTGGTTTTCATCGCTAGGTGGACGTTTTGGTAGACGGGCGACGAGCCGTGTTGGTGTTTGAGAACGGGTGATGACACTGTGTTTCGAAGTCTCTTCAAATGGACTAACGGTTTCTTCGTTGTCTGGGCAGGAGTATATGGTGCCGACCTCGTATGGCCACATTTCAGTCACCGTTTGCGGAGACCAAGACAAGCCGGCCCTCGTCACCTACCCTGATGTCGGACTCAATTGTAAGTCATGTACCCCGAATAGGTATTAGGGTTAGAAACATTATTAAACATCGTTTGGACATCTTAGGAGGGGGTCGTATTGAGCCATGCCGCGGATTTCTCTTGCATTTGCTGATTAGAGGATTGAATCTCGAGGCAAGGATCTGCCACAAAAATATTGAGAGGTCTGACTATGTATGCTGGGATGCATACAGATCTGTCCTGCTTCGAGGGACTTTTCTCCTGCCTAGAAGCTTCCTCGGTGCTCTTCCACAATTTTTGCATTTTCCATATCGACCCACCTGGTCACGAGGTACGTGTTTCTGGGTGAAGGAATCTGGGTTCGAAATCAAATAATCGACATGTTGCAGTATCCATGTGAATGCTATGCAACGGGTTGGTAGTTCGAGTCCGCTGAGCTTTGTTCGCGCTATTGGCCAGATTGGGGCACCTGACAGCGTTTCTCAAGAATCTTCACCATCGGTGGATGACTTAGCGGATCAAGTGGCGGAAGTGCTGGACTATTTTGGGTAAGTAATGGCTACGTAGCTGATTTCTGCTTCGACCTGGCTTTTGTTCTCGGGGATGTAAGAAAGTGGCAAGATGATTGCTTTTGGACTTAACCTGTGAAGGACTCGAGTGAAGTCTCCTTTTTTTGACAGTTTGGAGTCGGTTATAATGGGACTTCCTTTTGTTCAGTTTTATCGATTTTCGACGTCACATGCAATGTTCTTCACTGATTATGTTGTTATCAAATCTGATCCCATCTGGGCATACATTTTTCACAATAGAATCCTTCTAATCGGTCATTTATAGCCTCGGTGCTTTACGGATCAAAGCGTTAACTGTTTCGATTGTGTTCATGTGCATTTCAGGCTGGAGGAAGTGATCGGCCTAGGAGTCACCGGTGGAGCTTATATCCTCAGTTTGTTTGCGGTATGATCCCAATCCCAATCTTTGAATTTTCCTCGCATATTGAAGCAGATACAATCCTGTGGACACTCTATTATAAAATTTGCACGTAAACATACATCCGACTTACGAGAACTTTCTTGGTGGTGCAGTGCAAGCACCCAGACCGAGCATTAGGATTGATCCTCGTGTCACCTCTTGCTCGAACCCCATCGTGGACAGAATGGATGCACAATCAGGTCCATTTCACTTTCAAGCGAATGCTTCTGGTTTTGAGTTCACATACTTGACGCTACCCCTAATATTCGGGAGGCGCACATGGCTAACTAGGGGCATTGTGCTGTTTGGTACAGGCTATGATCAGCCTACTTTATTTCTGCGGAATGACTGGGTTTGTCAAGGAGAGGTTATTCCAGCGATACTTCAGCCTGGTAAGCATGCTGCCTTCTGCAATGCGAGATGTTGTAGGACCTTTGCTTCGTGCAAAAGAGAAGCGGCGATAGGGAAGGCATGTTCAATATTTATCTAGATAACGTTTTTCATTTGAATGGTGTCGTTTTAGCTAAATTACAGATATGCATTGGAAGTAGCTTGCTTACGCACTGTTTGCTTTTCCAGGAAGTTCGCGATGCAGCTATTTCAGAAGATGGGGCAGACGCTCTAACGACGATCCGTCGAGTAAGTAGGCTAGACTTTTTGAGAGAAATAATAGAGTGTTATCAGTAAAATTAGACTGTATTCATGTGCTTTTAATAGAGATAATCTCCCAATGAATCATCTTGGAAAATTTTCTTAATAATGCGGTCTCATTATACTGAAGACTTTTGTTTCATGCTTGTGATACTTTAGGCAGTTATTGAGTTTGTGTTAAGCAGTTAATTTGCTTATTTCATTAAGTCCTCCGCTGCGTGCCTGATCCCTTTTGATTTCGTGGAGATCTGTGCAGTACATGGATGACAGACGTAGTAAGAATGTTTTGCGTTACCTGCAAGCGCTTCACCAAAGGCGGGATTTGACGGAGAATCTTAAAAAAATGAAGTGCCGCACGCTGATATTGGTTGGTGAACAGTCACCTTTCCACCGTGAAGCTGTGCACATTAGCAACGCCATGAACAGACGTTATAATGCGTTGATTGAGGTGAGATGAACATGCCGTGGTACAATTCCCAATGTGATTTGCCCTGCCATCTTCAACATCCAGTCATCTGACCATTCCACACGTTTGTCACAGGTTGAAGGATGCGGATCTTTAGTAACGGAGGAGCGGCCACAGGCCATGCTAGTCCCAATTGAGCTGTTCCTCACAGGCTATGCGTTTTATCAACGCCCCTTACTATCTCTGACTTCCAGCCCGAAAAGCCCTCTGAGTCCTCCTTGCATGCCCGCCGAGCTCCTGTCGTCAGAAAGTCTGGGCCTCAAGCTGAAGCCTATCAAGACTCGTGTATCTTCATAGGATCTGTACCTTTTGATTCATGGATAGGTTGTTAATTAACTTGGACAATCTCCGACCATCACCTATGTTCTTTGTATTGCAGTGCCGCCAACGTGTACCATTACAATAGCGATGATAAGTATCGAGCGAGAGACGAAACGGGCACGATGATATGAGAACATAATAAGGTGTGGCTAGCATCTCCTCTGCTCTGCCTGTGGTGAGTGATGATATGCTCTCTGCACTCAATTAGCGACCGATTTTTTTTGGGTGCATTCCACCCCATACGACTGCGATGTCACATTTTTTTCAGGAGCAAATCAATAAATCTGTACACTAGCATTGATCCAAGTTCTTAAGTGTTGGAAAGTGACCATACAGCACTAGTACTTGTTTACTGGTCTACTTAGTGGACTCTTAGCTATTCAACGCAATCCTCGTGGCGCAGAAGTGAAGTATGGAGTAGTAAACGTTTCTGCATTTGTTTCTGCAAAATTTGTCGTCAATTCATCATGTCCGGTAGCTTGGATTTGTTAACTTAGAAGGATTCCGAGGCGGCCATGTCAACCGCTCGTGGACGCAGTATACTTTATCCGCTCCGGTTGCACACTCTGCTGTTACAGTCCTTGAGTACCCTGAGAATCTATCATACAAATCCTCTGTTCAATAGACTTAATCGGAAAGTGAACCCCAGGTTGTATGAGGGTGTCGCAAGAAGGCTTCACTAAGAATAGTACAAAAGAAACACAGAATGTAACTCCATCACACTCTAGTTTGGGTGCGTCAAGGAGTTCTGTCCTGTGTTTTTCTTAACCCCTAAATGCCCAAGGCCTGTTTTGAAATGCCCAAGGCCTGTTTTGAGCTGCTTGGAATTTGCTCTAAATTGAACAAAATGCCAACATTTTGATAAGTTGTATCAATTTTTTTTTAATTGTAACCGTACAAATTCAAACTAGACATGTTAGAGATCTCATAGGAAAAGAAAGCACAACAATATCACTTATGGAGTGAAAGATTATAATGTTTGACCATGAGGGTGTTAAAATTGCACAAATCTTTCAATCTTCTTTTCACAAGTGAAATCTAAAAAGTTAGTGACCAAAAAAATATATGATGTTAAAGGGCCTAACATGTATAACCCCAATCAATTTATGACTTCTTAAAATCTACTCTATAACTTTTTTAAATGAATTTTGAATGTGATTTTTTCTCCAAGATCTAGTGTATTTGAGGCTCATTTCCAAGAGGAAGTCAAGTTTGCAATGGATCCCCTTGCACAAAATCTTGAGTAGAAAAATCACTATCATTTATTTTCAAGATCAGATTTTTAACGCTAAAACTAGACCTCAAGAAGAACTTTTCAAAAATATAAACTACTAAAAATAGCAACTTGGTTAAGTTTTATTTAACTTCAAAGTTTTGCAAACACCAGATTTGGGTGCCTCGAACATTTAGGGGTTAAACTCCGGCCCTTGGCCCCTAAAACCTATCTTTTGTCTCCTCCCTCTAAGGCCACAACCTTGATTTGAAGGGAAACCCTAAGGTCTATGAATTTTGAAGAAGTTCAGATAATTATATGGTGATAAGAAGGATTGCCTCATTTAACCCTTAAATGCCCAAGTTGACAAATACTTTGGTGTCAATTAAAACTTTGAACTCTTTGGAGGCCCTTTTGGACACAGGTTGTGCTACTTAGTTGAAGGCTTCATTGCCATCCTCTGCAAGACTTTGCTTCTATCTAGGCTAAATTTGATATAATTTGGTTCAAATCCCTAATCCTTACTTACAGGATTGGTAATAGTATTATTTGGAACAAGAGGGGTTCCCACTCTTGTCTTCTTAGTTAGATTGCTTTCTTTTGTAGTTTTGGTTCTTTGGCCCTTATCTCTTCATTGTCCAACCTTTCTTGCTTAGACCCATTGTACCTTGGTTCTTGATCTAATGGAATGATTCTTTCCATTTGTTAAAAAAAAAAATTAATAATTTTTTTTGAAGTTAAAGAAAAGCTTATCAAAGTATTATTTTGGATACATTCTTTTGAAGTTGAATATCCTTCAAAGGCTATTTTAAACACCAAACAAACGATTTAAAAAAAAAAGATTCTGGATTTTTCTATTGAAAATTTTGTGCAAGGGTGTTCATTACAAATCTAGATTTTTTAGTGTTAGAAACTCATAGAGATGAGCCTCAAATATCAACTTAATCTTGGGGGGGAAATCACATTGAATATTCATTTAAAAATATTATAGAGTAAATTTTGTAGAGTCATAAACTGATTATAAGAACACAGTCATGCTATGTCCTTCAGCCTTGTATTTTTTCATGTATTCAATTCTAGATTTTAGATGTAAAAAGTGGACTAAAAGACTTCAAATTACTTTCACAATGTCGACACCTCTTTCATCTATGTCATAGATGAATTTTACCAGTTTCATGTGTCTCATTCTAGTTGTTACCCATCACTAGCAATCTACTGCCGTCCGTTGTTGCGACGGAGGAGTGATTTCAGCACCGAGGATGATGTCCCGAATCTCCGACTGTGTCAACGCAGACGTGTTCACGTTGTTTTTCTTCGCGTAATCCGACGGTACCAAATCCCTCAAGGTCACTTCGACCTCCATCCACTGATCATCACTGAGGGTGGTCCAATTATGGTGCGGCTCTGTGAAAACTGTTTCGTCGGGCTTCAACAACATCTTCGCCTTCTCTTTGTTAACCCCTAAAGTTTTTTGACTATGTTTTCACAAAAAACGCTCCCAAACTGCCATTTCTAGTACAAGTACGAAATTTTGGAAAAAAATCATTTTTGGACACATGTGATCGTAGGATCTTGTAGTAAACTATTTTGAGAAGATGTGGTAAAAATTTCAGAAATTTTCACCGTGTAGATTGCAAGATTTTAGCATTTGAAGTGACAAAACCCCTTTTTTTGTCCCTGCGAAAAACCGGGCAGCTGCACTTCACATGGTCACATTTGTATGAAAAAATGTCCAAAATGGTGGTAACTATTTGGATTCATTCTTCAAAGCAAGTTAGCTACATGCTTGAAAAATTTCAGATCATTTGGAAATTTACAACATATAGGAAAAAAATAGTAAGTAGAAAGAAGTAGAAAATGATTCAAAACACTAAATTGTTAAGGATTTAATTATGGAATTGAAAAATGCCAATCCAAACGATTGTAATGTTGTAAACATTAATGTTATAAACAATCTACACCTTGTGTTTATATTTTTTTTCCAAAAGTATTGAAAATTGAGTTAAATAAAGGACTTCAAAGTTTATTTTAGAGTAGAGATTCCATAACTACCCGCAAACTACCCACAACTAAAATTCCTCATAACTTTCATCTCATAAATCAAAGTGGAATGATTCAAAGCTTTCCTTGTGCACATAAATCTAGAGAACCAATTTCAAATTTTTATTTCTCTAGAAAATGATTTTTAAAGAATTTTTTTTTGCTGCCCGGGCTATCCGCCGAACAATGAAAACTACATATCATACCATAACTTTTTAACCATGTGGTCAAAAGTTATGAAAATTATTGGGCCATAAAGCTACTCCTTGGACACATCTTGTGTGAAAATTTCAAAGAAAAAAAAAGAAATTCCATTTGTGGTGAGCTGCCCCAAAACACTATGTTGTCAAAAAACGATGTTTGGTCCTTTAGGGGTTAACATAAAAAGCCCTAAGAATCAGGCTGAGCCTCGAGAACTCATCGTCTTCAACCAATCGTTGTAGATATTGAACATGACCTTCCAAGGATCCGTTGCTTTCAGTATCAAATCGCCAAACGACGCCATCTTCAGACAAGCTCGGAATGGCAACTGCAATTCACTACCTTTGATGACGAAATCCAGAAGACGGACCTCCCGAGGATCAGGCATTCCCCTTCGTGTCACAAAAATCTGCTGAGGTTGCTCTTGAACCGGAAGGAAACATATCAAGTCAGCAAATTGTTGCTGTAAATTCTGTCATGCTCAGAAAATTTAAAGTGCTGAAAATAGGTGTTTGTAAAAGTAATCATAGACTCTCATAAAGAGTGGGAGTACATTTTAAGCAAGAATCTATAGTGTGCGATTTTAGGAAGCAATTTTAGTTTTAGATGCACTTACTTTACCAAGAATGCAACCTCTTGCACCGTAACAAAGTCCTTGCACTAAGGGAGAAGGCTCGAGAATAATTTGGGCATTAAAAACCACCCACATGTAAAATGTATATGATTTGTACATGCTCTTTTTTCATAGCCTTCATTGATGTACAAATAGTGTACATTTCAAAGGTGGACGATTTTAGAGCCCTATGCTAGTTCAACTTCAAAATTTCATAACTAATTTCAAAAAGCTCCAAAAAATATGAAACGACTTAGGTTAGATGCCAAATCCACTTCTCTTTCAAGGAAAATTTACTGGAAGATATTTCAAGAAATTTCGCCTTCCCGAAATTCTGTTTCAGTTCTTAGGTGGGCGATTTCTGGATCTGTTACCTTACTTCACGTATAAAAGATATTGAATTTCAAAAAATTAAAAAATTAAAAAATAATTTTTACTTTTATTTTGGTTGTGGCAACGCACAGGGCACACTAAGGTCGGACCACCCATTACCAACCAGGGATGGATTTCCAACCTGTAGAGGTAAGCTAATTCCGACCAGACAGATTTTTTTGAGAATTGCTAGATTTAATGACATGCACGATACCCAAGGCTGCGAGGAGCAATTGCTAAATGCCACGTGTTAGTTTGAAATTTGTATACATGAGTAGGAAGTAGTCTCTTCTATGATCGGAATTGCAAGACTCTACATATTGGGTATTAGTTCAGAACACTTTTTGCCTTCTTAAATTCACAGAAATTTCAGTTTTGCAAATAAAATTCTGAAAATTCTACAATCACAATATTTTCTATCTTCCTACATGGGAAAAAATTCCATTGCACTAAATAGTTCACCATTTTCTCTACAGATCCTTAAGTGATTAGGTATGGGTGGTCCTACCTTAGTAATAACAAGTTAACTTCAATATTGGCCGGCTGTTTAGGCTTACTAATCATTGGACAATTTTGTAACTTAAATGGTGGGCAGACAGAAGCATCCTCCGCCCGGGGAACCAATCACTCCTTCCTGACACCTGGTTTTCCACGACACACCAAAATGTTCCTATTCCATGGATTCCAGGATCGTCTTGGAAAGCGCGAATCAGTTCCTGGGATACATTTGGTTCTAACTCAGAGAACTTGGTAGATATAGTTGGCGGGAGAGCTGGAGGTGTGATCCTATAATTGGACTCGTGGATGAGGATGAATCCCGATGACCTGGAATGACGGAAAGCATCCATCCCTCGCACGCACACTCATGCTCGCGTACACATGATGCCTAGACTTGGAGGGGGTTTCAGCTTTCAAGTTTTGAAAGTGGAGGGAGCGTCTCGTGATCGACGCGATGTTGTGACGGATTGGCGCGATTTTCTCGAGCGTGAGTGCGCTCTTTGTGTGTGTGTGATTTAGAACGGTTTCTTCTGGTGCGACAATCTCGTTTTCCTGTGGAAAATTGCGTCTGCGGTAGGCGATTGAAGTGTGAAGAGCCGGGAGTTAGTTGGAGGGGAGTAGGGAATGGGGAGGGTGAGGACGAGCGCAAGGGAGGGACAGAGCTTACGGTGGGAGGAGATGGGAAGGATAGCGCGAATACATCAGAGTAGGAATTTTTCTTCACGGCGTTGTTGTTGTTGTTTTCCAATACGTGGTTAGTGCGGAATAGGGGAGGCTGAATTAGGGGGATATACGATATGAGAGAGAAATTGGCGAGAGCAGTGTTGCGTGATTTGCGACAGCAGGGCCATGAGCACGTCGAGATTCGGCGCGAAGGGGTCACCGCGGTTTTCTACTGTTCGTTATGCGGTACGCGATGCTACAACGACTCCGCCCTTGGGGATCACTTGAACGGGAAAGGTCATGCACGTCATTACAACTCCGTGCACGCTTCGGACAACGAGTGCAAGCGCATCTTCAATGACGACGACACTGAGGATCCGATGGTGGAAAAAGCTTCGCCATCGTCCTCCTCGGAGTGTTCTGTGAAAGTGGAGCCGAGTACGGAGACGATTGTCGTGGGCGCATCCACGACGTCGTTGAAGTGGATAGGCAGCGGGGAGCTATTTGTAAGGACGAAAGCCACGGGCACGCCGTTCGTGGAGGCGTCGTGGTTTTCCTGGCAGGGGATGTACAAGTGCGCGGACTTGAGCTGGAACGACAATGCGACCAGAATGGAGTACGCCGTGGTGGTGTTCCCGTACAGTGACGGAATTGGCCGGGGAGGTGACTGGCCGTCGTTAGAAACGAAAGGTACTCGCAACAAAAACTTGCTCAATGGACGCAAAGGGGACAGGCTTCGAACGCAAGTCTCCCGAGAGATTGTTGTGTCCACGGAGGCATCTCCTGGTGGACGTCGTCGTAAAGCGCCGTTGTCGCCACTGACGCTCACCATTCGAACCAAGCCCACGGAATTAGCGTCCGGCGAAGTGCTGGAAATTGATGGCGAGCCAGCCGTGAAGGGTTTCGAGAAGGACGGACCGGTTACCACGTTTCGGAAGATTTGGAAACAGAAGCAAGCCAAGAACCTGGATAGAGTATGTTTCATTTGTCATCAGAAACTGCTCGCCAGCCAGGACGTCGCTGCTCTGGTGAATGTGAAGACTGGGCAGATGATTTGTGGAAGCCGGAACAGACGAGGGGTATGTTTCGAGATGCTTTGTTACGTGTCATTTCTCTGATTCATTCTTCTATGAGAGCTAAAATCTCGTGTCAAGTAGGGACACCCAGAAGCGCCATTTTTTGTACTGTGTGCAGTTCTACTAGATTGGTCAAATTTTTACATTGCCTTGCTGGCAAACGAAAGGAGGCTCCAATACACTGAAAAATGCCACATTTGGATACCATATGCATATGCAAAAGTTACGAAGGGTCAAAGTTCTTTTTGGTAGATGATGTAAAATTGTTTCTTTGACAATAGGTAGATATTATACCTATTGATTTAGAAGATTTAAATAGAGTGATAGTTTGTTGAAGTGGTGCTTTTAGACACAATGGGATTTGGGATTTGGGTGTACCTACCTTACGTTACAACACTGAACCCCTTGCTAAATCCCAAAGGTATATGTTAGAAGTTAGATATTACAGAAGTTTTACTTTTGAAAGATTTCTTTACTAATTTCTTTACTAATTTACTGCATGTGTTAAATCAGCATGAGAAATAGGTGAGAGATGACTGGTGGGTTAGAAATTAGAGAATACAGTGGGATCTTCAACTCATCAACTTGCCAATGTGTTGACAACCTTGCAAGATTCCTTAGATTTTCTTTGGGAATCAAGTTTTCAGCCTCGTTGGAGTACTAGAAATACACATAGATTGGCAGCATATTGTCATACCTTAGTTCAATGTAGTATGTTATATTATAAGTATTACAATATTGGATGTTCTCTAAACACTAGAAAATGATACTAAAACTCTTGCTATTTGGTAGGTATTAGAACTTCACATAGGTTAGAACCCTCGCTTGTAACATATAGAGAAGGTGGACTGTACTAATAAGTCTTATTAATACATGCAGGTTTTTCATGTTTTCCACAGTGCCTGCTTGATCGAGTGGATTGTGTTCTGCGAAGCCAAAACGTGGAATGCGTCCTGCACTAGTAGTCGAAAACTGAAGCGCCGCAAAGCTGTGCATCCCAATGTCCAGGCTCAACCATTCAGTGCTAATGGCTTTGGAACGGAGACTGAGTTCACAAGTGAGACGGGCATCTTTTGTCCTGAATGTCAAGGAACAGGCGTCAAATTGGAAGGCCCACAACTTGAACGTCCCCGCTTCCGGTTAAACCAAGTAAGACAATTGTGGCTCTGTCATTACTGAAATCTGTCACTTCATGCTCCAATGCATTCAATGGCTAACGGTATTTTTTTCCCACGCTTTAGGTTTATGAATGGGTCATGGAGCTTATAGAGACTAGAAAAGCTTATATGGAGGAACAGGGGAACCCATTGGGTCTGCAATTTGTGAAATCAGAGAAATCTAAATCCCAGGTACTCCTTTCTCTTCTATACAGTTACCTGTTGAAAAAATACGTTTGATGACGGGTATGCTTTTGACACTTTTAAGCTTTAAATTCAATCACTCAATTGTCAACAAGGTAGGAGATCTCTGTATTCCAGGACTGTCATTCGAAGACGTTCTAATACTGTGTTGACCGCCTACTCTCTTCTCTGGTTGCAGTAAGTGCACTTCCCTACTGTAGTTGGTTCATTGCCAATGCTTGCATTATTGAAATCAGGGTGTGAGGATTTGTGTCATTTAAAGTTGTCAGAAAACTGGAGCATTTCGGATATTCCAGTTCTTCCTTGAATTTGCAGTTGGGCTCAAGGTGTTTCCCGTTAAAAGGCAGGGCTCACTTTTCCCGTAAAAGAACAGTTTGGAGCTCCGTTCAAGAATGTTACGTTCTCTCAAGTCATGACTAGTGTTACAGATTTTTGCAGATTCTTTTTTTCGCTAATGTTGTATTGTGTTGACAGGGTGGTGTTCAATCACAAGGATTCGTCCATTGCTATTCCGCTGGAGGCTCTCGAGACTTGGTATCAAACTCCAAGCCCAGGATGAAGTGATTGTTAAATACAGTTTCACTTGTTGGAGCTGCCTGTATATTTTGAAGCAGCGAGGCGAATTGCCGAAGTAGCAAATAGTATGCTTTCAGCAAATTATGAGAATCCGTTAGGTGATTCACTCATGTATCATACCTGATAGCTGTATACTCTTGCAATCTGTCCCAAGGTTTTGTGTTTGTTTTTTTGTTTTTTCTACTTTCAGGTATTCTGCCTGATATGTAGTAATTTCAATTTTTGTATTTAAGTGCAACATGGTCATTTTGTATTTTGAAAAAGCGGTTCTACTTGAGCTGTTCCCAGACTGCCATGGCTGGTGGAACATATCATAATTTGAACGAATTCAGCATGGCATCACAGAGCTTTCACTTTCTTCTTGTCAAATACCGGTTAATTTTTAGTTATCAGTCAAAAAAGTGATAGGCTTTATGTGCAGAAGTTGACCAGTTTAATACAATTGCAGTAGATATCAATAGACAAAATGCATGAGTCAAATCATTTGACCGATAATACTTTTACTATTTTTCATTTCCACATACTCATGAGTCAAGCTATTCTATAGAAGCATTTTTAGATTCTATTTTGCCTTTTTGTATGGCCATGTGGAATCAAAGTCTCCCATGCAATAGAGTATTTTTTTAAATGTCATTTTTTTAGACCCCTAAAAGTGTTTTTCCAGGGTCACTAAGTTAACCCCTAAATGCCCAAGGCCTGTTTGGAGTTTCTTGAAATTTGCTCTAAATTGAACAAGAAATGAACATTTTCATAAGTTGTAATGCCCAAGGCCTGTTTGGAGTTTCTTGAAATTTGCTCTAAATTGAACAAGAAATGAACATTTTCATAAGTTGTACCAATTTCTTTAGAATTGTAACCGTACAAATTCAAACTAGACATGTTAGAGATCACATAGGAAAATAAAACATAACAATATCACTTACAGATTGAAAGATTAAAGTTTGATTATGAAGGTGTTAAAACTATGAAAAAATTTCAATTCTCTTTTTGCATGTCAACTCTAAAAAGTTGGTCACTAAAAAAATATGAGGTTATAGGGCCTAGTATGCACAATCCCAATCAATTTACGGTTTAAGAAAATTGAATCTACAATTTTTTTAAATGAATTTCTAATAGGATTTTTTTTCCAAGATCTAGTGTATTTGAGGCTCATTTCTAAGAGCCCTAAACACTACAGGAAGTCAAAATTGCAATGGGTATCTATGCACAAAATTTTGAATAGAAAAATCATAATTTTTCATGTTTAAGATAATCTTTTTGATCCTAAAACTAAACTCCAAAAGAGTTCTCCAAAAATATAAAATACTGGAAATAGCAATTTGGTTGGATTTTACTTAACTTCAATGTTTTTGAAACACCAGAATCTGGTGCCTCGGGCAGTTAGGGGTTAATTTGGAATGTCACTTGTCTTCAAAATTCAATATTAAGATTGTCTCCTTTACATGTACACTAAAGTTCTAGCTTGTTATATCAAACATATTCTTGTCTAGACTAATCCATAAAAGTTGCATCATTCATGTTGATTAACCTCATTTAGCTCAAGTTTTGAAATCAATCATATATGATGATTTTAGCATTGTTTTGTATATATGAAATAAAGGATTTGCACCTAAAGCACATTTTTTTTCAAATCAACAATTATGAACATAATTTGACAAAATATCATACTATGATGTTAGCAAATGAAAGCAAAGTTTAAAGCAATTAGATTGAGAATTTTTAGAGTTTGTATAAATATACTATAAATTTTCAAAATTGAGGCTATAGGAATACCTATTATTGACATTAAAGTACCTTTAATCTTTGAAGTACAAATGCTTCATTTCTTATTGGTTGCTTCAAATTACTTTTCAACTTCCATTGGTTCATTTTGAAAACTAAAGTTGAATTTGAACAACCTATTTGTTATATTTGGGTCTATGAACAATTCCTGTGAAGAATAGTATTCTAAGTGGTGGCAAACAATTAGTATTGCAAAAGGGTGGAAATACTTTAGTTCTTCGGCTTCAACGTTTTTCAAATGCAACATTTTGCCAAATAATAATTCAAATATGATCTTGCTATAAAAAATTTATAGCATTATATAATTTGATGCAAAGTTTTTATGGATTACTAAATTTCAAAATAATTATTTTCAATCATTAATAAAAAAAAATAATGTGGATTAGTTTCTTTATAATTATTCATTGTCATTGTTAAAGATTATTATATTTGTATTCAATAAAAAACGTGAAAGATGAAACTTCACTTCTAGAATGGATTGATAAAACCTTGTTTTTGAATTCATGTATCATGATTTAATAGTAGGTGAGTTTCTTTACCTTGAAATTTTTGGAGGATATTTGTCATTAAGCTAATTAAAAGAACCTATGATTAGAGCTACAAATTATTAAAGACAAAGAGTACAACAATAGGGCTCTTTCGCTCCTCTGCTATCAACACTCACTATGATACTTTACTGAAAAATTTGGCCTTTATTTTTGACTCTAGAGACTTTGGCAACAATCATTTTTTACAAGTATTGAAAATCCAAAATATTTGGCAAGAATGGATTGTATAAAAGCACGAGCTTTCCATTGTTGATGTAAGGTTTGTGCCTTTATACAATCCATTCCCGCCAAACATTTTGCAACTTACTGACTTTCATTTTGTAAGTGCATTAGATGGAATTAAGACAAATTAATTAGAAATCTTATAAAATTTCAACACTCATTTGTATAAGTTTCCTAAATTTTTTTTGCAATTGCGTTGCTTCATTGGTTGCTCTTGAAAACTTATTGCTTTTTATCACTTAAAAACTCGTTTGTTCTTTATCACTATAAATATTGGCTAAAGGTCATAATTGATGGATTGAAAAATCATTCAATCCTCTCTAGGCTTCAATATATTGTGGCTTCAACAAAATTTTATTTTATTTGTTGCAACCTCAAATGTCCCCCAAGGTTGCAAAGTGAACCCTATATTGATCAATACAAAAATATATTGAACCTCAAATGTCAATTTCTTGGGAAAAATTGACCAAATTAGTTTTGACCTAAAGGACATCGTTGGTTTTTTATGTTTCTTCTCCTGTAAGCTAACATACATTTCAAACCAAAGAAGATTGAATATCTTAACCTTAAAAAGATCAATAATCCTAGTGATGTCAAAGAATTAAAATAACCTCATTTATAATGGAAGTGTCAAAATAATTCTATTATACCTCCTCTTAATCTTAATTCCTTCATCCTAGTTTACATTTACATCAACAAAGATACTCTAAATTAAAAAAGATTATAATTAAACCTACTACTATAGAGAATTGAATTCCTATTATGATTAGTTTGCCAATAGCTAGTTACAATGCATAGAAATTTATTATATGATATTCATGTATATAATACCTCAACATTAAACTCCCCTTAATGTAAATATTTAATACAATTTATTTTAGAGTAGAAAATCCATGATTGCCTACAAAATAAAACTCCTTATAACTTTCATCTCATTAATCAAATGAGATGGAATGATTCAAATCTTTCTACATATATATAAATCTTAAAAATCAATTTCAATTTTTTATCTTAAAAAATAATAAATTTTAAATAAATTTTTTTGAGTTGCCCAAGTTGCTACTTAACTATAAAAATTACATACCATACAATAACTTTTCTACCATGTAGTCCTTAAAGCTACTCCTTGGGCACATATAGTGTGAAAATTTCAAAGAAAAAAATTGAAATTTCCATTTGTAATGAGTTGCCTAAAATCGCTATATTACCGAAAAATGCAATATGGTCCTTTAGGGGTTAAGTTGCTCATAATATGAAATGATACTATTTATAATTAGAATTAGAATTTACATACAGTTAGAAATTGTTTGTAGCCAAAATGAAAGATAGTTTGGATTTTTTACCCCTACTTACTTTTATTTTCTTCTTTCATTTGCTCCTTCTTTCAATAAAGACAAGCGAAACTCATATCTTGACGGTTGTAGGTACTGCTACCTTAGCTTGAGCCCAATGGTAACTTAACAAGTCTCGCAAAGGAGCTGCGCTTTACAGTAACTTACTTCAACGGGTTAGGGTTCCGAACGCCTGTTTCCCGGTTTCCTCACGCCTGTGCTCGGTACCACCGCTCTCCCCTGAACCCTGGTTATGGCGTTGGCCGAAATGCCGCTGCTGCCTTGAAGTGCAAGTCTCTCACCTAGGGCCCCATTCTGTCGTCTGCCGCTTGGGCCAGCGGGAAGAAGAGAACTGTATTTCGGCATTTTCCTGGGAGTCGTAGGGGAGTCGTGCTGCAATACATAAGCACTGGACGACCAGCTAGGGTTTCGGTTTCTTGAAGGCCGTTTTGGAACCTTGAGGTGACTCTCTTTTGTATTCGTGTGTCTGGAAGGCAAGAGGCTTTTGCATGTTGGTGTGCAGTTGAGGCGAGCTATCATGATGGACCCGCAGGCGCCACCGCTGGCGCCCTTGCAGGTGCCGCTGCAGACGGCTGCGGCAGCTGCAGCTGAGGCTGAGGCGCGCTTGGATGAGAAGGCGCGGAAGTGGATGCAGTTGAATACCAAGCGATATGGAGAGAAGCGAAAGTTTGGCTTTGTGGAGACGCAGAAGGAGGATATGCCGCCGGAGCATGTGCGCAAGATCATCAGGTACGTGTTTGTTTTCTTGGTGTGTGTGTTTGTGTATGTATGAATTAGGATTCTGGTGCGTTGCTTTGTTTTGGTCCTGATCGATTGCATTACAGGAGATGGTGTGGGGAGCTTAGGTGAATCCAGAGTGAACAGTGTTTTTACAGTCCAATCTATCGCCGATTAGGTTGAGGTGTTTGCGCAATGGTCCTTCAATTGGCTACTGTTTGATTCTGACGGAGTTTGCCACTTTGAAGGGTTTTGATTGGGGTATAATACTGTGGGGTGTGTTTGTCTTTGAGTTTTCTTTGAGTGATGTACTGGAAATGACGAGCCATTTAACCTAGTGCATTTCTGGGGATGAGAGTAGCTTAGGGAATTTTTACCGGGAAGATAGCAGGTTTAAGACATGTTTTCAGAGCATTACGAATTTTTTTCAATAAAGTGATTGGTTTTTGATTGTGCAGGGACCATGGTGACATGTCTTCAAAGAAATATCGCCATGACAAACGGGTGTACTTGGGAGCCTTGAAGTTTGTGCCTCATGCCGTTTACAAATTATTGGAGAATATGCCGATGCCATGGGAACAAGTCCGAGACGTGAGGGTGCTCTATCATATTACTGGTGCAATCACGTTCGTCGACGAAATCCCATGGGTGGTCGAACCTATTTTCCTAGCTCAGGTGAGGGCCTCTCCAGTGCATTTTTCTCGTACTTTTTACCTTCTCAGTGCGTCTTTCTTTGATGCCATTATGTCTTCGGAGTTTGTGTAGTAATTTTTTTTCGCCTTTCCTACTATAATATGGCAGCGAAATGCGTTGATGGTAGCGGATCTTTTGTGTTGACAGTTCCAGTAATTGTGGATGTGAGATGTTTTTCTGCTAACCGACATTTCTACCTGTTTGCAGTGGGGCACCATGTGGATTATGATGAGGCGAGAGAAGAGAGACCGCCGTCATTTTAAGCGCATGCGATTTCCTCCGTTTGATGATGAAGAGCCTCCTTTGGATTATGCTGATAATCTGTTGGATGTTGACCCGCTGGAACCTATTCAGTTAGAGCTTGATGAAGAAGAAGATTCTGCCGTATATGAATGGTTCTACGACTATAAGCCTCTTGTGAAGACGAAGTTGATCAATGGGCCTAGTTACAGGCGTTGGCATTTGTCTTTGCCCATCATGGCCGCCCTGCACCGTCTTGCTGGGCAGCTGCTGAGTGACTTGATAGATCGAAACTACTTCTATCTTTTTGATATGGAGTCATTTTTCACAGCAAAGGCTCTTAATCTATGCATTCCAGGAGGTCCTAAGTTTGAGCCTCTGTACCGCGATATGGAGAAAGGAGATGAAGATTGGAATGAGTTTAATGACATAAACAAGCTCATTATTCGCTCTCCACTTCGTACTGAATACAGGATTGCATTCCCCCACTTGTACAACAATCGTCCTCGAAAAGTGAAGCTGGGCGTCTATCACACTCCGATGGTTATGTATATCAAGTCAGAGGATCCAGATTTGCCAGCTTTTTATTTTGATCCATTGATCCACCCAATCGCTTTTTACAAAACTGATAAGCGAGGTGAGAGGAAGGGTTTTCAGGAGGAGGAAGATAAAGATGACTTCGTTTTACCTGAAGGTGTTGAACCCTTGCTTCAGAATGTACCACAGTACACTGACACGACGGCAGCTGGCATCGCCTTGTTGTTTGCTCCCCGTCCTTTCAATATGCGGTCAGGTCGGATGAGGCGGGCTGAGGATATCCCTCTGGTGTCTGATTGGTATAAGGAACACTGCCCTCCGACTTACCCAGTGAAGGTGCGTGTGAGCTATCAAAAGCTGTTGAAGTGTTACGTTCTTAATGACCTCCATCATCGGCCACCGAAGGGTCAGAAGAAAAAGTATTTGTTTCGTTCGTTGCGTGCGACCAAGTTTTTCCAGACAACAGAACTGGACTGGGCTGAAGCAGGTTTGCAAGTGTGCAAGCAAGGGTACAATATGTTGAACCTTCTGATCCACAGGAAGAATCTGAACTACCTTCATTTGGATTACAACTTCAATCTCAAGCCTGTGAAGACTCTCACCACTAAGGAGAGGAAGAAGTCTCGTTTCGGGAATGCTTTCCATCTATGTCGGGAGATTTTGCGACTGACCAAGCTGGTCGTGGATGCCAATATTCAGTTCCGACTTGGAAATGTTGATGCTTATCAACTTGCGGATGGTCTACAGTACACATTCTCTCATGTTGGTCAACTAACTGGAATGTATCGCTACAAATACAGGCTAATGAGGCAGATTCGAATGTGCAAAGATCTGAAGCATTTGATTTATTATCGCTTTAACACTGGACCTGTTGGTAAGGGGCCTGGCTGTGGATTTTGGGCACCTATGTGGCGTGTATGGTTGTTTTTTCTTCGAGGTGTGGTGCCTCTGTTGGAGAGATGGTTGGGCAATCTTCTCGCACGACAGTTTGAAGGTCGTCATTCTAAGGGAGTTGCTAAGACTGTGACCAAACAGCGGGTGGAGAGTCACTTCGACCTGGAGCTCAGAGCAGCGGTTATGCATGATGTCCTGGATGCTATGCCAGAGGGTATCAAGCAGAACAAGGCTCGTACCATTCTTCAACATCTGAGTGAGGCTTGGCGATGCTGGAAAGCGAATATACCCTGGAAGGTTCCTGGGCTGCCTGTACCGATTGAGAACATGATTTTGCGCTACGTTAAGTCCAAAGCCGATTGGTGGACCAATGTGGCCCATTACAACAGAGAGCGCATTCGACGTGGGGCAACAGTGGATAAAACTGTTTGCCGAAAGAATCTTGGACGTCTTACGCGCCTTTGGCTTAAAGCCGAGCAGGAGCGTCAGCACAATTATCTCAAGGATGGGCCTTATGTCACTCCCGAGGAGGCTGTTGCCATTTACACCACGACTGTACATTGGTTGGAATCCCGCAAGTTTTCACCCATCCCTTTTCCTCCCCTTTCATACAAGCATGACACCAAGCTTCTCATTCTTGCCTTGGAGCGACTTAAGGAGTCTTACAGTGTGGCGGTTCGTTTGAATCAACAGCAGAGGGAGGAACTCGGACTGATTGAGCAGGCTTATGATAACCCGCACGAGGCTTTATCTCGTATCAAGCGGCACTTGCTTACACAAAGAGCCTTCAAGGAAGTCGGAATTGAGTTCATGGACTTGTACAGCCATCTCATTCCTGTTTATGAGATTGAACCTTTGGAGAAGATCACTGATGCTTATCTTGATCAGTATTTGTGGTACGAGGGCGACAAGAGGCATTTGTTCCCTAATTGGATCAAACCTGCAGACTCGGAACCTCCTCCTTTGCTAGTTTACAAGTGGTGCCAAGGTATCAACAATCTGCAGGACATTTGGGATACCAGCGACGGGCAATGCGTTGTCATGTTACAAACCAAGTTTGAGAAGTTCTTCGATAAGATTGACTTAACCATGTTGAACAGACTTCTCCGGTTGGTTCTTGATCACAATATTGCTGACTATGTGACGGCAAAGAACAATGTGGTCTTGTCCTACAAGGATATGAGCCACACGAATTCATATGGGTTGCTTCAAGGGCTCCAGTTCGCATCATTTGTAGTTCAGTATTATGGGCTGGTGCTGGATCTTCTGGTATTGGGGCTTACACGTGCCAGTGAGATCGCGGGACCTCCGCAGATGCCAAATGAATTCATCACTTTCTGGGATGTTAAGGTAGAGACTCGTCATCCTATCCGCCTGTACTCGCGGTACATCGACAAAGTTCACATTCTCTTTCATTTTACTCATGAAGAGGCCAGAGATCTTATCCAGCGGTATCTGACAGAGCATCCAGATCCGAACAATGAGAACATCGTAGGTTACAACAACAAGAAGTGTTGGCCCAGAGATGCACGCATGCGTCTCATGAAGCACGATGTGAATCTCGGTAGAAGTGTGTTCTGGGACATCAAGAACCGTCTTCCTCGGAGCATAACCACTTTGGAATGGGAGAACTCTTTTGTGTCAGTTTACAGCAAGGATAATCCCAACTTGCTTTTTAGCATGTGTGGATTTGAAGTTCGTATTTTACCCAAGATCCGCATGACTCAAGAGGCATTTGGCAGTAAGGATGGCGTGTGGAACTTGCAGAATGAGCAAACCAAGGAGCGAACTGCTATGGCTTATCTTCGGGTGGATGACGAACATCTGAAAGTTTTCGAGAACCGTGTCAGACAGATTCTCATGTCCTCTGGTTCCACGACGTTTACCAAGATCGTCAACAAGTGGAACACTGCCCTCATTGGCCTGATGACCTATTTCAGGGAAGCAACAGTTCATACGCAAGAGCTTCTGGATCTTCTGGTAAAATGTGAGAATAAGATTCAGACTCGTATCAAGATTGGGTTGAACTCCAAAATGCCTAGCAGATTTCCTCCAGTGATCTTCTATACGCCCAAGGAAATTGGAGGTCTTGGAATGCTCTCCATGGGTCATATTTTGATCCCTCAGAGTGATTTGAGGTACAGCCAGCAGACAGATGTTGGAGTTACTCACTTCCGAAGTGGTATGAGCCATGAAGATGAACAGCTTATTCCTAATCTCTACCGCTATATTCAGCCGTGGGAGAGTGAGTTTATCGACTCGCAGCGTGTATGGGCCGAGTATGCATTGAAGAGACAGGAAGCCCAGGCTCAGAATAGGAGGTTGACTTTGGAGGATCTTGAGGATTCTTGGGACAGGGGTATACCCCGTATTAACACTTTGTTTCAGAAGGATCGTCACACACTAGCGTACGATAAAGGTTGGCGTGTGCGTACTGATTTCAAGCAGTACCAAGTTTTGAAGCAGAATCCTTTCTGGTGGACACATCAACGGCACGATGGTAAGCTGTGGAACTTGAACAATTACCGTACAGATGTTATCCAGGCGCTTGGTGGAGTGGAGGGCATATTGGAGCATACCCTATTTAAGGGAACATACTTCCCTACGTGGGAGGGTCTCTTCTGGGAGAAAGCGTCAGGGTTCGAAGAATCCATGAAGTACAAGAAGCTTACAAACGCTCAACGTTCCGGGTTGAATCAAATTCCCAACCGGCGTTTTACACTTTGGTGGTCCCCGACCATTAACCGAGCTAACGTGTATGTTGGTTTTCAAGTGCAACTTGATCTGACAGGCATCTTCATGCACGGAAAGATTCCCACCTTGAAGATTTCTCTCATTCAGATCTTCAGAGCTCATTTGTGGCAGAAGGTGCATGAAAGTGTGGTGATGGATCTCTGCCAGGTCCTAGACCAGGAGCTCGATGCTCTGGAGATTGAAACAGTGCAGAAGGAAACCATACATCCACGCAAGAGTTACAAAATGAACAGCTCTTGTGCAGACATTCTTTTGTTCGCTGCTTACAAATGGCCTATGAGCAAGCCAAGTCTTGTTGCTGAATCGAAGGATGTTTTTGATCAGAAGGCAAGCAACAAGTACTGGATTGATGTACAGTTGCGTTGGGGTGATTATGATTCTCATGATATCGAACGGTATACTCGAGCCAAATTCTTGGATTATACCACTGACAATATGTCGATCTACCCAGCTCCCACTGGGGTGATGATTGGGTTAGATTTAGCCTACAATTTGCATGCTGCGTTCGGCAACTGGTTCCCTGGTTCCAAGCCGCTCTTTGCACAGGCTATCAACAAGATCATGAAGGCTAATCCGGCACTGTATGTGTTGAGGGAGCGTGTAAGAAAAGGGCTGCAGCTGTATTCATCTGAACCTACTGAGCCTTATCTGTCATCCCAAAATTATGGAGAGCTTTTTAGCAACCAGATCATCTGGTTCGTCGATGACACTAATGTGTATCGTGTGACCATACACAAGACATTCGAAGGAAATTTGACCACCAAGCCTATCAATGGTGCCATTTTTATTTTCAATCCAAGGACTGGACAGCTTTTCTTGAAGGTCATTCATACCAGCGTGTGGGCAGGACAGAAACGTCTGGGGCAATTGGCCAAGTGGAAAACAGCAGAAGAAGTAGCTGCCTTGGTACGTTCCCTTCCGGTTGAAGAGCAACCTAAGCAGATCATTGTGACACGAAAGGGAATGCTTGATCCTCTGGAGGTCCATCTTCTGGATTTCCCCAACATCGTCATCAAAGGTAGTGAATTGCAGTTGCCATTCCAAGCTTGTCTGAAGATAGAGAAATTTGGCGATTTGATACTGAAAGCAACGGAGCCTCAGATGGTCCTGTTCAATATCTACGACGATTGGTTGAAGACGATCTCGTCCTACACTGCGTTCTCGAGGCTCATCCTGATTCTTAGGGCTCTTCATGTTAACAACGAGAAGGCGAAGATGTTGTTGAAGCCCGACAAAACAGTTGTCACAGAGCCGCACCATATCTGGCCCAACCTCAGTGATGATCAGTGGATGAAGGTCGAAGTTGCCTTGAGGGATTTGATACTGTCGGACTACGCGAAGAAAAACAATGTGAATACGTCTGCGTTGACACAGTCAGAGATTCGGGACATCATCCTCGGTGCTGAAATTACTCCTCCGTCGCAACAACGGCAGCAGATTGCTGAGATTGAGAAGCAGGTTTGTGTTTCGTTCTGTTATTTATTCTTCTTTAATAGTCATGGCGTTATCTTCAATTTCAGGTTTCAGTTCTAGGGAGTAGATCGAAACGTTAACGTCATAGCTTACTCCTTGACATTTGTTGTTTGCACAGGCAAAGGAGGCCAGTCAGTTGACCGCAGTCACAACGAAGACAACGAATGTTCACGGAGATGAATTGATTGTAACGACGTCGAGTCCTTATGAGCAAGCGGCATTTGGTTCTAAGACAGATTGGCGAGTGAGAGCTATCTCTGCCACCAATCTCCATCTGCGTGTCAACCACATATATGTCAACTCGGATGACATCAAGGTCAGCATTTTACACATAATTATTGATTAATTTCCATTCCCTATTTATTTCTTTAATGTTTCTCTACTGCCTCTTCGGAGCCGCAATGTTCTGTTAGACTGAGTGGTTGCGGCTGTTTGTTTGTTATGCAGGAATCGGGATACACTTACATCATGCCAAAGAACGTTCTGAAGAAGTTCATTTGTATTGCCGATCTGAGGACCCAGATTGCTGGGTATTTGTACGGGGTTAGTCCTCCTGATAATCCACAGGTGAAGGAGATTCGGTGCATAGTAATGCCTCCTCAGTGGGGCACACATCAGCAGGTCCACCTTCCCGCTGGTCTACCTGAACACGAGTTCTTGAATGAGCTTGAACCTCTTGGTTGGCTTCATACTCAGCCGAATGAGCTCCCGCAGCTCTCGCCTCAAGATTTAACTAGTCATGCTCGTGTGCTGGAGAACAACAAGCAGTGGGATGGTGAAAAGTGCATCATCTTAACCTGCAGCTTTACTCCTGGATCTTGCTCGTTGACAGCTTACAAGCTGACACCAACAGGGTATGAATGGGGTCGTGCTAACAAGGACAGCGGCAGCAACCCTCATGGTTATTTGCCTACGCACTATGAGAAAGTACAGATGCTCCTGAGTGATCGATTCCTTGGGTTTTACATGGTAAATTCTCTGTTTCTTCTAGAAAATGGTGTATTTCTTATTTCGTCTTTCTGGCATGTGATTCGTTTGTTTCAAACTGTAAGGGAACGTTTTTATTTGAATGTCCAGCATTGGAGCGACTACTGACTTCTGTGATTGTTGATTCATCAGGTTCCAGATAACGGTCCATGGAATTACAACTTCATGGGCGTGAAGCACTCTGTCGGAATGAAGTATGGAATCAAGCTTTCAATTCCCAGGGAGTTTTATCACGAAGATCATAGGCCGACACACTTTTTGGAGTTCAGCAATCTGGAAGAGAAGGACGCTGCAGAGGGTGATCGGGAGGATGTGTTCACCTAATGAGTTGCAGTAGCTAACCCATCGTGCTGCCCATCGCATATGGCATATTTATAAGCCCGCGGTGTAAGGAGCAACAACTGTGGGATTTTCTAGTAGGTGCAGCTTCGCACCTGACCATCCCTTTCGAGCTTGATGAAAGCAGTGGAATTTGTATAATATACAGCATTTTTGTATTCCCCGTGATGTGTTCAAATTCTGCTGTGTTTATGCCTGCTTTTCTCTACTGCTTGCTTCTTAGGATATACACCAGGCTGGCGAGACTTTCCAAGATTTTCCTGGAGCACATATTTGGATCCCAAGGTACTCGAAGGATTTGTAACATTGGCAGGATTCTGAAGTTTGGAAGGTTAAACCTTCTTGTTAGTCGGCACCTCCGCAGGTTGGTGTATCTTTTAGAGGAAGGGGCGTTGTAGAGACCGTGCAGAAGCGCAACTCTAGTAACATGTGTTGCTTACGGTAGCATACCTCGATCACTAGAGTAGCCTACAAACACATATGTCTAGGTGGTGACTGTTGAATGCGAGTAGAAAGAGCTCCTGTTTCGTTGGGAACTTCGGTACAAGGTAGCCTTTCAGCGATTTTTGTATAGACTGCAAGGATTTTGTCGAATGGGCATTTGGTGATGGATTTTGATGTATGTCATGCTTTGACGATCAGAATAAACATACATGAATTCAGCTTGTCTTGTTCTTTGATCTTTATGCAATAAAAGTTCATTGCAGCAATTGTTTTTTTGTATGCACAGGATTCACTAGGGGTCGATGATCGGCAAAAACCAGTTGCATTTTGTTCGCAAAACTGGAAGGAAATTGATAGGGATGGAAATTAACTGGTGCCCCCTTTAAATTGGAGGACACTTTACTTGCCTCCTTTCAACACATAAGTGGATTTCAACTGTCGTAGGATAATATTCATTGGTTAATACATGGTCATGGTCAAGGCAAGGTCATGAGTATCAACTTTATGGGATAGAGTATTGAACTAGGGATTCAATTTGGGCGGTTTTAAAGGATTTGGGTAATACGGTGAAATGCATATTGAAAATGCTTGTGCAATTATATGGTTTTGATTTGTGACTTTTGTAATGCATTTAATTCATGTTGTGACAATTTATTTGAGCTCTTGCAAAAATCCAGATAGAGTTTGAACTTGAACCTTTAGCCTCTTTAGCCCCTAAATGCTTAAGCCTTTTCAAGTGTGTTTGACTATGAAAATAGAGCATGGGTTTATAGTTATCTCCAATGAAGCAAATTGTTTTTTTTTCAAAATCTAACCATATAGATGTTTTAAAAACTTGCTTATTAGTGTGCAAACCAATTTTGAGAGTGAAATTGCATAAGAGTTGTAAGATTATAACAAGAGAAACGTACATTTTTAATTCTTAGTATGTTGCTCTTCCCCATAATGTTTCAGAAATTTGCACATAAAAGTTTTTTGGGATTGGAAGTGACATGAACTACCAAATAGTATTAGCACATTAAAATGAACTTTCAAAAAAATGAATTTTACATAAAAAGCTATCAAACTCATTACACAATCCACCTTGCAATTGTTGAAATGCATTTTTTCTATAAGTAGAATTCACAAATAACTCCAAATCAACAGTTGCATATTTAAATTTTCAACGGTGAAAATCATGAGAAAACTTTATTCTTTCCATTGGGACCATTTTCAAAGCAAATAGGTAAGTATAATTTCTTAGATCTTAAATCAAGTGAAATTGTTAAGCTTTGCTAAAAGTCGGGAAAACAAGTAAAATTTACAAGCCACTAATGGTACATATATGCCTTTGACTCTTTGAGAACCTCTCAAAAAGCAAATATTTACCTTTTTCAGTGAAAATAAAAACTTTCAATAGTCAATAGTTAACCCTCAAAATTGTTCGTAGAAAATTTTAAACTAGTCAAAAGAATTTAGCTGCCTACACCAAAATGAGCCTAAAATTTTGGAGTGACCATATTTAGTTGCTTAGGCATTTACGGGTTAAAATCAAGCCAAGAGGCCTAAATTGGGTCACATTTCTATTGGCAAAATTTAAGTTGGTAATATGGTGACTTTATTTTTTCAAATTCTTTGGTTGGATCTATAGATACAATATTTTACATTGATTCTAGCGATATGAATATGGCCTCAACTGAATTATAATTTTCAAATTATAACTAGTTAAATTGGTCGGTTTTCAAATAATTAATCCTTTTTCCTTTAGGGGGAAAGATATAGCCAGTTGTATATTGTGTCCTAATGTCCTTAAGCATTTATCCTATAAGCATTTTTTTTATATACCAATCCTAAGCAATATCTTATTGGGGCAACAAAATAATCATTTGAAGAAGGTGAAAACTTTGATTCCTAAACTCTTTTGATTTCATGCAAACTTTTCATTACTATTCTGAACTCCATTTTAGATGAGTTGAAAGGATCCTTGGCTTTCAAATGATGAAGGGTTATACCAGGTTCAATTTATGCCGAGGATACAATATTAATTAGTACTTTCAATTTGGAATTTGGAATTTTTACTTTTATTACCATAAAGGAATCTAATAATTTAGCTAGTGCTAATTTCAATTTGGAGGAAATTAGCTTGTGATAAATTGATATTACAAAAAATAAACCAATATTTTTGGGATTGAGAAGATGCAATCATTGACTATTGGAAAAAAAAAAAAAAAAGGGGGTCCATTATTGTATGAGGAAATGAGATGAAAGACCTCCAAAATTTTCCAAACACTATTTAGGATTTGAGAGATTAGATTAGAATGTCTTTGTCTGTGATTCCCCAATTAGTTGGAGTGTTATATTTTGGTTGGAATGACTTGTAAACCTCTCATGAGAATGCAAAGACTAGCACTTTGGTGGAGAGTTTTCATCAAATGTATTGTTGACTTGTAGCTGTGTACCTTCAAAGACCAAGAGTTCTAGCTATTCAACAAACTTACATCTATAGTGGCAAAAAATTAGTCTTTTATCCTCTCTACTGACAAGGGAGAATTATTCATGCCAAATATAATTGTAAGCATAGGGTTATGGATATAGTGACTTGAAAGTCAATAAATTATAAGGCCAAACAAAAAATGAGAAATGTTTTATAACCAATACATGTTGAGACCCACTTTCTTAAGAATTAACTTATTCCAAGTAGAATTGTAATGTATTGTTATAGAAATTCTATAACTATAGAATTCTAGGAATGTTAAATAAGATTTGAAAAATTTTCATTCAACAAATTAAGTTAGAAGATTATGTGCTTGAAATATCATAGGAAAAAAGACAAACATAAATTATATATTTTTAGTTGCATAAAGCCATTTTTTATAGTAATTAGTCAATTGTTTTGTTAGTTATGAAGAATTGATTGGATACTTTAGATAAATACACCTTAATACTTAAACTGAATGGGTCCATTTATGATATTGTAGAAGTGGTGGTTTCATAGAAGGACAGTTTTTGGTAGATCTTTATTTGAACTTCTTTCTTGTACAAAGCTATGATACTATAATGTCTTTTATAGAACGCACTGAATGGATTTGGAATATACTTTAGTAACATTATGGCCTTAATAACCTTCAACTTTGAAACTTTGGAAGTAATTCATAATACCTCCAAAATTTACTCAACCACTTACATTTCATTTCATAAAAATTTATGAATGCACAAAAAATCTTCATTGTTTTTCCTTATATGCATGTAGTGGATTAGAGCTAATATAGTCAATTTTTGGTATAGTAACATTGCAAGTCTTTGGCCCCTTTCAATAGTTGGTTACTTTAATAGATCTATATGACAATTATTTGCCAAATTTCTTGTGTAGGTTCACAAATTGCAGTCATTTTTTGTTTCTAACCTCTTTTAAATGGATTTTTTAAAGATGTCATTAGTTTTTTTTCATTTTTAGAATAAATATTTATGAATCTTTAAGATTTTACGTTACTATTATTATAAAAATTTCACATCCTATAAGGTCACAACTAGAATTCAATCTTCAAACCACAACTTGCTTTCAACAATAACACAAAAATTATCAATTCAAGCAAAGAAGACTTTCACATGAGGTCAAACCATCCACCATAGAAGAACAATAGAATCTAAGAGATTATCTTTTCACCCCATAGCTTCATCTAACATAATAGAAGACTATCAATTCTTAATTTACAATAGGATTTCTACATTTGTATTTTGGTTTTGTTTAGAATTTTCTACTAATAAAAGTCAAAGTCCTACTCATACTTACAAGTATTCTAACTTCCGATGCATTTCACTTCACATCTTACTTCCAATGCATTTGGAATTGTTTAACTCCAAATTCCAACATCTTGTCATCATCTAGATGTTGTTTAATTCTAGACTTGTCATTATCTCGGATCACTCTAACTCCAATGCATTGTATAGTACACTTATTGTCATCAAGCCATGTAACTCTAGTGCATGTGTCATTTAAATGCGGACTTCTAACTCTAGTATAGAACCCTTCATTTGGAAATATCTATTTTTAATCCCTAATGTCCGAAGGCCTTTTTTCACCAAAGCCCACTCAAAATTGTCATATCCATTGCAAAGAGCTAAAACCTTCAAAAATAAATTCTTTCAATATTCAAACATAAAATCTTGCACTAGACTAGTGTAAAAATGTGTGGAACAAATTTCAAAAAATTTGACTACATACATTGCAAGATATTTGTGTTTGAAATATAAAAAAATTGTTTGTTTTTGCTCCTTGTGTGACTAGATTATTTGACTCGAATCTTTTTAGCTAAAAAGTTTTTCAATATTAATATTGAAATAAAAAAATTTATGTTGGAGAATTGAGTTGAAAAGTCTAGAATTTTTTTTTCCAATAACAACTTGATTTTCATTCTTTAAAACTTATTAAGTAGACACAAATACAAGATTGAAGGAAAAAATAAATCATTGATAGCTTAAGATGAAATTGAATTACACTAATTCCAAAGGTGAGATTGTTAAAGCAAGCATAATACACCTTGTAAGAAAATTATTTTTGAAAACTTTAGAAATTGAATTCCAAAACAAATCCAATACATTATTTTCTCAAGAAGATGTTTTGGTTGGACGCAAAATAAGATGGTCCACAACTTTCACATGACTAATCCAAATGGAATGAATCAAAACTTTCCAAATAAAAAAAAATATTAATCTATAATGAATAACTAACTAAACTAACTAATGAACCAACTAAAATTTAAAATTATATTTTTAGAAAGGCAATGCATTTTTATATCTTAAAAAATCCTTAATTTAAAATATATAAAAATGAGATGGTAGTAGCCTACTTGAAATCTATTTTGTTCCTATTAGGACCAATGGAAACTTAGGGGTTAAGCAATCTTTGCTTATATACTCATTATAATCAATTATAATTAGTTTACATCTCCAAATGTACATCTTATCATGAATAATTTCATCCATTGATGAATCTACTATTTTTTGGGGTGGGTGGGTGGGGTGGAGAATTTAATGTTCATACTTCATCTCATTATCCTCATTCCAATTGTTGTAAGTCAATGACTTTTAGGTCTTTGTTCAAGGTGAAATATTTTTTTTCTCTCCTAACTGCTCAGCTTACTAGTTCTAGCATTCTCAATATTTTGACTTTATGCAAAAGTGAGACTTTTCGTTATATTTTTGTTGCCATTATTTTTGCATTATTGTACAAATGTCATGTCTATTCACAGGAGAAAGGAGTTCAAGTTTCTACATTTTAAATTTTGTCACTGAATTGACATGGCTATTTTAAAATAATGAGTGAGTATGAGAAAACTATGAAACAACTTGGGTTACTTACCTCTCAAGGATGATATATAAAAATTCTACCAAAAAGATTTATCTTTTGGACCACTCATCTAGTAGGGGCAAAAAAAGTTGGCGGCATTTTTGGAGTGCTATTCACCTTAATGAAGTATTGAAATACAATTTTATTTTCTAAATTTATTGTAGGAATATCACTGGTCTCAAAGTAGGAAGAACAAAAATAGCCCGTGCATGCCACATATAACTACTTCTGGACTAAGCAATGAATTTTGGACTAAACATCCGAAGATCGCGGGGTAATAACATTGTGAAATCTCCCAATGTTTGTATAGATCTCCTGATGACCATCGTGGGATCTCCCAATGACCATTATTGATTCTAGACTTTCAAAAGTCTAGAAGTAGTTAAATATGGCATATGCTCTAAAAGCCTTTTTTTAATGCAAAGGTACATTTTTCTTTCACTTCAATGCACTATTAATGTACAAATAGGGTGCATTTTAAGGAAGTGGAGGCTTTTAGTGACCATTGCATTACAACTTCAAAATTTCATAACTAATTTCGTAAAGCTCTTAAAAAATGAAACAACTTGAATTAGATGACAACTTTAAATATTTTTCTAGAAAAATTTACTAAAAAATATTTCAAGGAATTTAGCTTCTCCAATATGCAATTAGCTTTGAACCTTGAAACAATGGACCTATGATCACTTTTTCAAACTTCAAAGTTCCTCTTTTTAATTACTCTTATTTTGCACCTATCTATGAATGAAGTCTATTGTATTTATTTTCCAAAGATGTGATTACATGTTTTCTATAAGTTGTAAAAATTTCAGTTTTTTGTGAAAGTTTGGAATTACTCTAAATTTTTGAATTTAAAAAAAAAACATATCAAATACAAAATATATTTTAAAAATATAATTTTTTTCCACAGGAGTATATTATAGTATAAAGCACCATGGTACAATTTTTATTTATTGTATCATTTTAAAACTGGTATCCGATAGTAATAGGTCCCACATCCAAATTAAAATAAATATTCAAATTTAGGAATTTTTCAAATTTTCAAACTGGAATGAAAACAAGACTTATAAGCTTTATTTAAATAGTTTATTTTAATTCTAAAAAGATCATATATATGGTTTAAATTCAGATAATGAGAAAGGAGCAGAAATTGCTAAAATATGTTACACAACAATTCATATTTTGGGAATCAACATTCATGGAGTTTTTGGTGCCTACACTTGCATACTATTACTTTTGATGAGTCCAAAAAAAATTATCAAATGAAAAATAGTTGTTCTCTATCCTTGCAAAGCTTTCTATTCATCATAGTTAAGGATTTTTTTTTTGTTCTTGCTAGTTGTACAAGGTTAAATGGTGTTTTATGGACCTTCTATTGTAGAGTAGCTCTAGTCCAATCAAGGAATTAGCATGCCAACAGCAAAATGATGGAGCCACTAAAAACCCACTCCCAATGCAATTGGCCACTAGATGTTTTGGAGGGCCTTTGGAAGACCTTGAGTTCCCGGATTATAGAGAATATGGAAATGGTACCACTTTGGCAGGTTGACGTAGTTAGGAAACTATCACATTAGATAATAATATTTATTAATTTAAAAATATTTTTTAAATAATATAAAACTTAATAATTTATTTAAAAATATATTTTTTATTATCATTTTAAAATTTTAATAATTTGACTGCGCTGCTGTGGTTCACAGCAAGAGAAACAAATCCAGAATAGTCTGTTAGAGGCTGACAAAACATCTAATGCATCAATCTCTCTTTATTCCTAGCCCCGCCATTTTCCATCCTTGGCCTAACAATTTGAAAAAATATGAAAAGCCCACATGTTGGTTCACAATAGGAGAAGTCATAATTTTCATACCTTTTAAAGCTTTGTTATGTGTGCCATAAATTGAAACTCTCCTTTTTTACATGAAATATCTTTTTGTAATGAAAGGTCTTTTTAATGTAGAATCTTTTTCTTAAGTTTTTTTTAATAATCCAAAAATTCCATTTGAGGTTTGGATTGTTGGCTTTGCATTGGATCAATTTTTTTTAAAGTCAGTGAAAGAAAATGAGGTCTGCTTCCCCTCCATTTCAAAATCTTGATACCATCCATCTTCCCATCTTTGTATTGGAGAGCTTTTAGTGGAATATCATATAGGACATCTAGTATTTTGTATGATTAGATACAATATAGTAATGAAATGAGCAACTAAGGATTTCATTGTCCTCATTGGCTTTTCATGCAACCCTATGAATTAAGGTAGATTAATACATTTTTGTTCACAACCTAATTCTATCATTTTAATTTTGGTCCCAATACCAACCAACACATCATCCAAATCTAGACATTTTCTGAAAAAATTGTTGTAGTGACTATGGATAGTTCAAAATTAGTTGGTGGAATTAGGAAAAAAATGTTTGCATTTTGAAAAGAAAGGATATAAAATTAGAAAGAATTTGGAAATCAACCACTACCCCCCAAAAATTGATGGACATTTTAACCGCGTCCTTTCAATATTTGGTGGATTTTAGGTGCCATGAGATTATAATTAGTGCTAATACTTGGATGGGACAAGATACCCAAATGTGGTGGACAAGATACCAATTTTGGAGGGTAGGTATTTTTATAAGGGTGGAGGACCTAGCCGTTGAAGCAAATTGTTGACAAGGAATAATGTCTTGCAATAGTCACCAACTCAATGCATTGCCCTAAATTGCTTGGCTCATACAAAATTGGCAGCCATGAAGAGCAAAACATTAAGAAAAAGCCTTGCTTAACAATAATGAAAGACGAAATTTAAAAAGCAAAAACAAAACAAAGTTTTGACAATCAAAAACTACAAAGAGCTAGAAGGCCATTTTAGAGCTTTAAACATAAGCCTTTTACATCCATTGACTAAACTAGGCATGTGTATTCAAACCATGAATACACGGAGAAATCTCATGGCCTATGCAATAATGGCCTTTGCCTTTACCTAAACTTGAACATCTAATGGTTGCAAAGGAAGTGGCAAAATTCAAAGATCATCATACAAAATGAAATGAAGGCTCCAATCTTTGTATGAATTGGATCAAAACATTTAGAAATAGATCAATTCAACAAATTCCAAGAAAAACACTTAAGTGGAAGGAAAAAAATTCAAAAAAAGAAGCAAAATTTGAACCATCAAAAACTCTAAAGAACAAAGAGGAGATATCACTTGGAGTTTCAATATATAGATCCTTGACAATCATCCATTAATCCTTGAGTTCAAAGCCTAGGGCCTTTTGGGGTTTAAAAACATCATTGCTTTTGAAGTGTTATGGTCCAAAATGTCACTGAGGTAAAAAAATCTCAACCATACAATCTCGTAGTGTACATGTTGTAGATGATGTGAAGCAAATTTGGAGTCATTTGGCCACATAGATTGCAAGATTTAATGTTTTAATGTTGAAAAAGGATGCTGAAATTTTCCTAGGAACATTTTTGGATGTGAAATTTGATTTCTAAATGTACTCAAATGAAAAAAATCAAATTATAAAGTGATTCAAAACTAGCATTGATGAAAGAAAATATCATTCAATTGACTCATTGTATCTGCAAAATGACTTTGAAATGTCAAAAAATAGCAAGAAAAGTTAAAAAAACACCATATGAGGTTGAACCTCTTTCTACTAAAATGCTTCTTAGTATGCAAACTTTTCCAAAAACATTTATTAGAAACAGATATTGTATGAAGAAGAACAAGCTGCCAAAATTAGTTGTAATCCAAAAATGTTGGGATTTTGAACTTTGAATTGCTCCCAAACATTCAAAACAATTTGAATTGATATGATAGCTTTACCACAATAACTAGACTTTAAGGGAAACGTAACCCAATCAATTTTATTGAAAACGAACACTAGATGAAAGAGATACAAGCCCCCAAAGTTGTAACCATCAAATGCAATTTGGTGAATTCAAATCGAACCTTTTGAAATTCAATTGGCTTACAAAAAATTAGTACATCAATGCAAGAAGGATCTACGCCTAAACCAAGGATGTATTATTCATTAAGGTACAACAACCCATCATGGTCAAATGATCCATGGTGGAAACCTAAGGAATGACCCCAAGATGTCTTTTCTCAGTTTATGGGATTTGGGGCCTTAATCAATGTCTTATCTAATACTAATGAAATAATTAGTAACCTCATTAGGAACACCTAGCTATTTCAGTGCTAATTGTGATTGCTTTAGAAGAGTAAGATGCGCATTATGGATATAGTTGCATGTTGGTTTTGGGATAGTCTTTGAATTCTTTTGGGCATAATACTTCAAAAAAACATAGCAAATTCATAGTTTGTTGAAAAAATATAATTTCAATTGCTCTTGCTCTTTCTCACACTTGTCTGTGGGAATTTTATTTAAAAATATCCAGCCATGGCATGAAGACAAACTAGCAATTATGACCATGATGGGCTATTTTACCTTAGTACTTTCAGTTTGAGTTTGAAGGAAATTGGCCGGTGAGGAATTGATATTGCAGGAAATTTACTGGTGGATTTTGCAGACCTTGAGAGGGTGCAAGCAATTGCTGACCATTGAAAAAAAAACGGTCCATTTTTGTGGAAGGAGGAAGTTAGGAAATGAACTGGCGGAGCTCCCAAAATTTCCCAAACCCTGATGGTACTCTAATGAATTCATGTCTCTGATTGCAGTTCGGGCTCTGCAGGACGGTTACGGATGTCCTTTGCATGACAATCAATGGCTGTTGACTTGCAGTCATGTACAGTACCAAGTCCGGAATTGCAATTCTTTCAGAGTACTTTTGTGTGTGAAGCATCTACTGTAGTACTGTGGAAGCACCCAAAACCGTCAAAACAAGGGATTCAGCATACTTGGAGGCACCATTTCAAAAAATTAATATTTTTGTGGTGTTAGCGAGAGAAAATCATGAACTTAAAATTTTTAAAAATAGATTTTTCGGACTTGGCATGTATTTTCTATGAATTTTCAAAGTTGCAGTCCCCTAGACCACTGGAACCATCTTGTAGGTGGACCTAAATCTGAATTTTGACAAACTCAGCACTTATCCAATCACAGTGAAGAGAGGAGAAAACTTTAGGACACATGTCAAAGACCATTCAATGGAAGTCTAGGGGCGGTTTAATGTCCATCTAGGAACAAAGATTAGGTACATGGACGCTATTGGGTGTTTCTACCTTAAGTTATTGGTTCTAAGGTGGATACATCCAAAACCGCCACTTCTTGCTACTGAGCTTAGTTATTATTATTAGTCTGGCCAAATTTTCATATGTTCTTGTTGGCAAGTGAAAGGAGGTTCCAACTCACCAAAGAACGTGGCATTTGGATACTATATGCAAAAGTTATTAAGGAACAAAATTTGGTTCTAAAATGGTTTCTTCCACATAGGTATAGAATTGATTTTGGAGATGTACACAGACTAAAGATGGCGCTTTAAGGTTAGTGGCACATTTGGGTGTACCTACCTTGGAATGTGAATCTGAACCAAAAGTAGGTATAAATTCATTCCTAAGACCCTCACTAACAACAACTTTAACACCAAGTGCAAACATACCTTTAGAGCACTATCAGGAAGCATTTGAGAAATTAGCTTGGATTTTTGATGTTACTCATTTCCAACCGGTCATTTTTTTAATTTTCACTTTCATCATTTTAAATGGAAAATATTACTAAGGGCTATCAATATTTAACCCCTAAAGGTCAAAACCGATTTAAAACTGCCATTTTTAATACATGTATCAAATTTTTGAAATTTTTTTTTTTTGAAAAATGTAACCGTAGGATCTTGTGTTAAACTAGTTTGAGAAGTTGTGGAAACAAATTCAGAAATTTCCACCGTATGGATTGCAAGATAATAGCGTTTGAATTGACAAAAATCCTTTTCTTGTCCTTGCTAAAATCCGGGCAGCTGCACTTCACAAGGTCACATTTGTATGAAAAAATGTCCAAAATGGTGGTTACTCTTTGGATTCATTCTTCAAGGCAAGTTGGCTACATGCTTGAAAATTTTCAGATCATTTGGAATTGTAAAACATATAGGAAAAAAATAGTAAGTAGAAAAAGGTAGAGAATGTTCAAAACACTAAACTGTTAAGAATTTAAATATGGAATTGAAAAATGCCAATCCCAACGGTTGTAATGTTGTAATAAACAATCTACACCCAATGTTTTTTAATTTTTTTCAACAAGTCGTGTGGGCCCTCGAGAATCACGTACAATTTTTTTTTTAAATAATAAGTTTTTTTATTCAGTTAATCAACCCATGAAGTTTGAACCCCTCCTTGTTGTATGGTGACTAGTGACTTCACATGAGCTGTACTATACAAGCTCAAGAATGTTTTGAACTTCGTCTTCTCCGACTTGCATTCCGGTGTCGAACTCTGACCCCCAATCGCAAAGAAGAGCATCAATTTCGATTCTTTCATCTCCGCCTTTGTGTTATTCTTGCATTCGTCGCACTCTTTTTCGTGAAGTTTTTGGAGGAGGTCTATTTGTCCCCTCTTCTTGATGTTTGCTCTTGTGTCATCCTGCCATGTGTTTACTAAAACATCATTTCTTTATTTTATTTTAATTTTTTTGAAACTCATGGACAATTCCCATCAAAAATATCATTTCTTTGAACATGTTAAATAATACCCTTTGAATGTAAATATTTAAATTTAGAATCTTTACAAGGATTTCCTTTTGTTATGTTATGGCCATTTCTTCCTAATGTTTGAAGTGTAGTTATCGTTTCTAATTCAATTGTATCACATTCATTTTTATTTGTAGATTTATATAGAACATCCATTTTAAAGAAATCTTCAAATGGTTTATATTTCTTCACATCAGATTTCATACGAGATGGAGGGGGATGATTTATGTTGTTTGTATCGTCTATTTGGGTCTATAGATTGATGTGAGCCCTCAAGTTAGCACTTGGAGCTCTGGGTTTATTTTTCGCAATTTATTGTTAGTTTTTAGCGTCCATTCATGCCATATAGCATGAATAAGTCAGTTGAGAGGAGTTTGGTAGAAGTCCCTGCCAAATTAGTGAGGAGTCTTCCTAAAATCATGAAAAGTACAAAATGCTTTTCTTTTCCAGGTTTAGGTCTTAGTTTAGAATCTTATAGTCCAGATTAACGTTTTCAAGAGATGTGAGGATGTGGGAGTTAGCCAAATCTAGTGCTTGACCCATGTAAAAACTCGACATGTAGAGTGCATGTGATAGCCTAGCTAAACTACAAAAGTCTATACCCAAGTTTAGAAGTATCTAGATCCAATTCATATAGAATATGGACTAGTTACATGAAGACCTACAAAGGTTGAAGAATATGAATCAGAATGCAAAGTAGAAGAAAGGGCGAGGTGATTGGAGCTTATAGAAAGGTGCTTTTAGGATAAAAGCATGCCAAGAGATCAACAACGGAGCTAATCATCTACAACAACCCCAGTACCAGAATAATTTCCCCTCCGGGCGGTAATTATTAAAGAATTGCTAAAATTAGCATCCTTATTGGAGGTTTGGTTTTGCCCTTGGCCTTTGGACACTTCCTAGAAGTTTGCCCAAAAGTTTCGGGATTTTACAAAACTCCACGATGACTCCATGGGAAGTCAACCGCCTTTGAAACTGATGGTAAATTCATAGAAATTACCCAAAGTGCGGTAAAATCTCATTAAAAAATATATTAGATTATTACATGTTAAAGAAGCGACTTGACAAGTTTGAAGACTTTTTGATAGTCCAAAATACCAAAATCGGCAACGACATCGAATTTAACAAGAATTTACAACATGGCGGCGGGTTGACCGGCGAACCAAGAGCTAGCGGTGTCCGAATGTTGCAAACAAGGAATGTTTTCTTACTCTCACAAACCTTCTAGGCAACTCTGGCCAGTCAGTTTCTTCGGGAAACGCAAATTCCATTAATTGGGGTTTTGATTTTTCTTTGGAGTTACTGTGATTGGTTTTTATGAATATTTACAGACTGGAAGAAGGGGGTAGGGGATTATCTAGACTAATTGGGGTCTTCTAAACGTGATGGCGCAATTGGTTTCCAAATTGGAGTTGCTCTCAAGAAGATAGGAAGAAATCAGCAGTAGGTTTGACTTTTTTAGAGTAATTAGCGATAATTCAAGGTTAATTTACAAAATATCTTGGTGAAAGTCGAAGATTGGATTTAGTTAAGATTTCAAATCTTTCCTTTAAAAGACAATTTAGATTAAGCTAAGAATATTTGGAAATATCCTAGGGTTGTTTGCAAAATATCTCAAAGTCAAAATAGTTAATTTCCTAAATATCTTTGGAAAAAATCTTAGATTTTATTTAGATAAGATTTCCTTTCTAATTAAGGCTTGTTCTAGAAGATTCTAATGATTAAACAAAGATTATTTAGCAAATATCTTAGAGTAGTTTAGAATTTAACGTAGGATAGTTTTTAAGTAAAAGAACTAATATCTTATGATAAACTAAGGTGGCGGGGCCTTCTAGCAAGTATATAAGGCCCCCTCCGAGGTTTATCATACCCCCATTTGTTTCATTATTTGCCTATCGACACTCTGTTGAAGTGTAGAGACTCTTTTTTTGTTTAATTTGCTTACCGGCTTTGTTGGAAGCAATTAGTTAGGCCAAATTCTGGTCATATGTGCTCATCGTGCTTTCTTTGCTTCCTTTTAGTGGAGGTTTTGGTTAGAGGACTCAGGGTTCCCTTTTAAACCAACAAAACCACACTAAAACCACGCTTTTGGGAGGTTCATCCCCCCAAACTTGCATACTTTGTTTCTATACTAATTTTGTGTCTTGTAACAGCCATTGAGTCAGAATTCTTAAGGCGATGAAGCTAGTCTTTACCAAAAGATTCTAACACTCAAAATACCGGCCAAACTTCCTTGTATAACAAAGTTTGGTTTGACTTAATTCTTAATGTTTGGTTTAAAGTTTAAACACTTTCATGTGTACCTCCTTTAAAAATTAAAACCATCTGAGATCTTGGAATTTCTTTTAGTCTTTAATGTTCAGTTTAAACACTTTTATGTGTACCTCCTTTAAAGATTAAAACATTCCTATAGCCACTTGGAACCATATTTAACGAGTTTGGCCTGGGGTTGCTCCCGCACGGCGAAGCTTTGACCTTAAGGCAATTCACTTTGAAGGGAGGAAGTTGGAAAAATATCCTTGGTCGTTGGCTACTTAAGCCAAAATACCACAGCAAGTGGCTCCTTTTCTTCCGCCGGAATTTGCTCACTTAGTTTTGCTTGTTTCTGTTACCAAATTGTGGACTTGATTGATAGTTTAGTTTTTGCCTTAGTTTAGTTTATCCTCGCCTTGGTTAAGATTAGATTACTTTGTCTTAAGTTATCTCCAAAACCCCAAAGAACCAATTAGGTTAGTTTATCTCAAAAATCAACAAACCCATAGAAAAATCCTTAGACTAGTTTGAACTTTAAGTTATTTAGTGAAGTTATTTCAGTTTCTTTCCTTTTTTCTAACCATTTAGCTTTAGTTTTTGTTTTGTTTTGTTAGAACTAATAGTCCAATTAAGATCAAAAGACCAGACCAGCCCGGAACCAGACCAACCCGGAACCAGACCAACCCGGAACCAGACCAACCCGAGACTAGAGCAACACTGGAATGAGAACGGGAACGAGGAGGAGGACGAATCGCGCCTCGCCACGTAGCAGGTGAGCGCTGACTCGGGGGCTCTAGTTTGTGGTTGCTCGGGGCTCCAGTTCGTGGGTGCACAGGGCTCTAGTTCATGGGTGCTTAGAGCTCCAGTTCGTGGTTGTCCAGTTCAAAAACTGGTGTTCAGTTTAAAGAACAAAAGAACCATTAAATTTTTGGTGATAGCTAAATCCCAAAATTTTTAATTGAATTCAAGGTATAATCAAGCCTAGGGAGTTGATAGCCACGCCACAAAGATTTGAACTTTCAAAGGAACCCGTGATGGCAACTAACTAGAAGCACAAATTTTCCTTGCATCAAGTTACAACTCACAATCTCAATCGTAACAACAAGAATGAGAAGAACTTGACAAAGACACCTAATAAGAAGACGAAATGGCGGTTTGAGAAGGAATTAGGATTAAAATACTAATTTTTTCCAACGAATCTAACTATTCATGTGAGTTTTGTTTTTGTTTTGTTGTGAGTTTCCTATTCATTTCCTATTCATTTAGGATTTGTGTTGGTCTTTATTCCGTTACTATTCATTGCGGGACAGTTTATTTTTGTTTTTTATTCTTTTTCTACTATTCATTTACTATTCATTTGGAATAATGCTTTGAATTGTTCTTTTTACTATTGAAGAATTTGGTTTTAGTGATTAATTAGGATTCCGGTGCAAATTAGTTGGTTGAATGTTGGTTTAAGTTTTTTTTATTAGGCCTAATAAGCCAAATAGGAAAAAACAAGAAGTCAACAAAAATAATAAACTAATGAATAACAAACAACACTAATTATTCATTGGAATATTATTAAAATTGGAAGATATTAATCTTTTAATTTAATTCTTAAATAAAATAAACATTCAAGGTAGTTTGGAAATAGGGCCTTGAAGTTTATTTTAATCCAAAGAGTGTTCTTAAAATCAACTAAAGATCATTAGAAATTTAATGTAAATTCCTAAACTCAAGGGAATTATGTTAAATACTTAGACTAACCCTTTTATTTATAGGACATTAGCCAAGAAGGATGTAGGAAAGAGATTTTCCTCACATTCTAATACCAGACTCTCATCAATTAGACGGATTATACATGATGGAGGATGACGGTTATTTTGAGTCCATTATGTTAGTGATCTGCGATGACAGAACTGTGACCATGATGGACACGGATGTATGTTAATTCTACCTTTCTTTTGCTTTGTTTTGTTTTCAAAATAAAGTTAAAATCATTGTTGTAGAAGTTAGTTTTTAGATTAAAATTATTTTGGATTAAATTGCTATTTAGATTAGTGGATGAAGGTTAGCACGACTAAGGGTCCAAACTCACCCCGTGGTAACTTTTGCTAGGAATTTTGGAATCTAGTTTTCTCTTACCATCCTGGAAAGTGAATTCTATATTCTAAAAGGCTACTTAGATACAATTTTAGTTAGATTAGATTTTATTTTCTCTTTCTCTTTTTCACCCCACTATAACATTTTAACTAATTAACCAATAGTTTTCCTTAGAACTAGTGAAATTTAC